>OY720442.1:125973689-126413173 GCA_963082915.1 Dolichopus griseipennis | reverse complement strand
TGAGGAAACCCCTTGATTTTTGTTCTTTCTATAAAATTGAAAAAAAAAAAAATAAAAATAAAAAACATTTCTTAATATTATATACTTATTACTTAACATATTTTTCCGAAGTTGTTTCCTTCTCAAAATTTACTTTATGACTGAAATTTTATATTAAAAATTCAACGAACGTTCTCCCACACACGCGAACATGGTCGGCCAAATTTAAAATGTTCGTTAAAATATCAAAATTTTTTTTTTGTTTTTTTGTGGAACATGTAACGCCGTGTATTTGCCTCTTGTTTTATCATCTTTAAAAAACGTCATCTTTTTTTTGGATCTAATGTATCAGTTCAGACATCAGTGAATTATCTATTATTAGATTATCTAAATATGTTGAATTGAAAATTATCTGTTGTATCTATTTATTTATTTATTTATAAGTATTTCCAAGTGCATACAATGACGCTGATTAGACGTTCAGTGAATCAGTCAGTTTCAACTGAAAGTCCATATATTTTGTTGTTGCAAAAAAAAAAAAATCAGATGAGTTAAGATGACTTTGATTTTTTTTTATTTTTTTTCGATTTCATTCGTTTCAAATTTCTTTTCCAATTTCAACACAAAATGTCAAAACAAAATTCAAAATTTTTTATCTGTTAAAACGGGTACAAGTCTTATTTTATTTAAAAGCGCGAATCTGACGTTCAGTGAATCAGTCATAATTAATAATTTTGTTTCAATTAAAAATTCATGACCCGTACGAAAATCGAAATCGCAATCTTTAAGTTTCTTCAATCAATTTCCTTTACCTGTAATAATTCTTCCTATTGGAAAATAAAAATAAAAATTAAAAAAGAAAAAAGCAATCTTTATATATTAATTTTCGTAAAATTTTTATTTTATTGTTTTTTTTTTTTATTTGTATTAATTTTTTATTTAATTAATAATTATTCATTTATTATGGCATTTTAATATTCCTTTTTGCGTATTAATTACATTATTTTCTTGTTTTTTTTTTTTTTTTTTTGAAATTTTTTTTGAAATTTTTTTCAAGTTTTACATTTTTATTAATTTAAATATATAGATATTTTAATAATATATATATATATTTTTAATTATTAGTTAAATGTATACAATTATACAATTTATTTATTAAATTTTGTTTTTTTATGTATTTATTAGATAATAGTTTTATTTTACAGTCCATTCATATATTACGATGAATATTAATTAATATTGTTTTATTATATTAAATTTCTTTTTTTTTTTTTCATTTTTTTTTTAAATAGTTTACAAATAATTTATAACCTAATGATTAACATTGTTTTTGTTGTCGACTAATTTTAATATTATATTAATATTTTATATTATATTATAATATACTTATTTTTAAATATACATTTAAATACATAATAGTTACTTTAGAAATTATTTATTTTTTAAGTGGTTTTTTGTTTTTTTTTTTTTTGTCAATTTTTTTACATTAAATTTAATATTTTTTTTTTTTAACTAGATTGCAAATATTTTATAATTTCGATAACTATAAATAAATTATTATTATTACTATATATGTATTATACGATTTATTAATTGTTTTTAATTTTTTTAATTTTTATACAAATCTACAATTAAATTAATATTATATTATTTAAAAATTTTTTTTTTGTTTTTAATTAAAGTTTAGTTGCCTTAAATGATAGTAAATTCTTTATTTTTGTAATTTTATTTATTTGTTGATTTCACTATTGCCTTTTTTTTTTATTTAAAAAATTAATAATATTTATTAATTTTTTTTTGAATTATTGATGTCTTAATTTTAAATATTATTAATAATATTAATTCTAAAATGAAAGTTTTAATTTGTTTTTATATATTTTGTAAATGTATTTTGTTTATAAAGGATTTATGAAATAATACAGATACTGAAATGCAAACCTGTATTCAGTACAAGTACAATTACCAGTACTGATACCTGATACTAATTACTTAATAAAGTACCATTATTTGAAACATTTCGTTACTTACAAATTTTGAGTATAAGTGAATGAATCAAATAAAAATGATTTTAATTCCCAAAAGTAATTAAGTTTTGGGTTCAATTACTTTTGTAATTATTTGTTTTAAAAATTTTCAATTACTTTGTACTTAATTATCTAGAATTCAAGTATATTTTCAAAATATTCTTTTGATTGCATAAAACTGAGATGGAACTCAAATTTAAATTTTTTGAAACAGAAAATATGAGTTCAATCACAGTTTTATGCATTCAAGAGAATATTTGAAAAATACCTGAATATTTCCAGAAGTACTTTTTGGTATTTAAATACTTGAAAATACTTAGGTAATAAAAAATTTTGTCATTACTTTTTGCTATTTACAAGTATTTATATTTGATTATTTTACTTCTACATACACTTCCATTTTATCAAGTATCGAAATCCTATCAACACTGGAATTAATAATCTGACAGAAGAATGAGTATCAACTGTTGGTGGTTTGAACTGTATACTTAAGTACCAGTTTACTCAGAACTCAAGATTATATACAGGTTTGCTTAATTGGTTTTAGATTTTCGAATTACAATCTCTTTACAAGATACAAAAAAAAAAATTAATTAGCTAATTATGAAAAAGCAAGTGTTAATTTTGAATCGGGCAGTTAAAAAAAAAGTTCGTAATTAGTATTCGCAGTTAATTTAATAAATGCAATTAAATTAATATACATCTTTTATTTTGATTGTTATAAGATTCAAATATTTTTCACACTCACCATCTTGTTTTAGTCCAAAAATACTATCCAGAGTATAAATATATATTTTTAATATTTATTAAATCACTATAGGTACTATTATTATTATTATTTTTATAATGCATTATTTTTTAAGTAATTAATATAGATAATCTCAAAGAATTTTTAATTATATAATTATTTTCTATCTGTATTTTAATATAATTATTTATTTTACATATATTATATTTATTTCAATCTAATTAAATTAATTAGGAAACTTTTTAGTATTTTTTCAACGATTATTTTTAGATAGAAATAAATACAACAAAATTCATATTTAATTTAATTTTTAATTAAATTAAAAAATAAAAAAAATGGTAAAAAACCAAAGTAATATATTAATAATTTTTTGAATATACTGTTTTTTGGATATCCAATTAAAATTGTGAAGTTTTTAATTAGTCAGGGTTACCTATTGGTAAATAAAAAATTCCAAAAAGGAAATTTTTTTTCAACTCAATTGACAGAAGTATAAGTATCTGTTTATTAATTATAAATATATTGAAATTTGACAAAAAACTATCATTCGAAATAGGGCTGAGCAAGTTTTTCGGAATTTGGGCTAGCGGGTTCATGAAAATTTTTTTACTTTCGATATAAAATTTCTACAGATACTTGTGTTAAAATTATTTAAAAAAATTGAGAAAAAAACAATAGTTTCAACTAAAATAATCTAAAAAAGCTTTATTAATAATTACTTTATTTGTTTATTTTGTATATTGTAAATATACAAATTAATTGTAATCTGTTTTAAATGTTAAATATTATATTTACTTTTTATATTTACTTTTAATTTATTAAAAATTTAATTAAAAAATATTTAAAATAAAATATTGTATATTAAGTTTCAATGAGAACTATAAATAAAGAAATCTGTTGAGTTTCAATACTTCCCAATATAAGTACACAGATTGATAAAGTACTGAAAGTAATTGAAATAAATTTGAATCTTCTTTCTCTTCAAAATTTGATTTTTAATCCATGAACTTTGTTTAATTAAACTCGAAGTTACTCAATTTGTTTAACAAGAGGTGAGTGCATTAATTATTGCACTAATAAGATCGTTTTTTTGATTTTTTCTTTATTTATTTGAAAAGTTAATTTTTTTAAATAATAACTATAGGTATTTAAATAATAACTATATTATATTTCAGTAATATTAAAAAAATTTATAATAAAAACTGTTTAAATAATATTAATATTGTATTTTTATCACCTTTTGATCTGTGTTTTTTGTATCAATAATGAATTTTTTATGTGTCAATTTCACAACTTTTTAAATATTTTATATCTTTATAATTTTTTTTTTTAATTAATTTAATTTATTTATTACTTTCATATTAAAGTGTTTTTTTTGCATACCTACAGGATGGTAAGAAAACTGTGAATATGTTTTTGTGAATTACTATTGTGATTGGAAAAAGTTCTCTGTACACCTAATTTTGTTTTTAAGCGATAGATACGTTCCTTGAAAATTCGCGGAAAAAAAGGATCGCTTAAAAAAAATCATCTTTTTTTGAACGTGTCAAATCGTTCTAAACCGAATTTAACAATGTTTTTTAAATCGCGTTACTTCAAATTCGATCGTGTAAAACGATTATTGAATCATTGTTTTAAAAACTGCGATATTTGAAATTCGCTTAAAAAATCGCGTTAAAAGCAAATTACGTGTATTAGATAATTTTTCAGAGTAAAAGCTAATAACAGCTTAAATATTATTTTGAGTAGTAAAGTTTACCAAGAAACTAAAAGTAAATTTTGGAACATTGAAATATGAAACTGTGCATATCTGAGACTCAATTTTTAGAAAATATTAGAATGAATTATTTTACTTGCAATCCAATTCTAAAGTTTGAGAAGTGTTTTAAAAAACTGTTCTTCAGAATTAAACAGTTTTGAAAGGACTAATATATTTATACACATGTTATGCTTTGCTATACGCAACACTTTAAAATTCCAGTTTTCTCGACTCTGCACTTGAGAGTTAAACAATTTTAAAAAAAATTATAAGAGCACCATTATAAAATTCACTCACAAGATTCTTAATAACCCTAGCACATGTATTAAAAAAAAAAAAATTGTATCACTTAATTTTCATACCATCCTGTATTATTAATTTTTACTTTAATATTTTTTTTTTTTTAAAATTGTAATTATTATGTTATGTGTAACTAAATATATCGTATTTTCCAGATAAATATCGTATTTTTTTTTTACATGGATATTTTTAAATACATACATAGTACATACACGTATATATAGTAGACAGACATGTATTTATTTATTCATGTAATATTTATTTTATGTAAAAAATTAAAAAAAATAATAATAAAAATTGTTGTATAAAAATTTTGTTTTTTTTAATTAAAAAATAAAATATGAAGCATTAAATAACAAAAAATTACAATTATAAATTAATTTCATTATTATAATAATTAAATGCAACTAACTTCATTAAAATAATAATAATTTAAAAAATAAATGATAAAAAAATTTATTTTTTGATATACAGGGTTTTTCACATGCTTGTTTTAAACCAAAAATAATGCCAAGTTCTATGACAGGCTATTGGTGAAACACTCGAAACACTCTGTATGTATATATATATAGAGATATAAATATTTATACATTATACAATAGTTTGCGTTGGATATTATATATTTTATTTGATTGTACATATAAGATCTTATGTATCCATTTTCACACCATTTTTACTCTAACTGAAGACGTTTTTATTTTAAATGAAAGTTTTCTGCTTTAAGTGCATGTTTATTTAAATGAAGATTTTTACTTTATACATAAATATGAATATATATAAATAGTATATAATATTTAAGATATTATTAATTCATATTTATACGTATACACAGAAATTGAAATCTCGATTAAAAAATAAGTTGTCTTCATTTAAAGTAAAAATTTTTCATTTAAATAAAAAATGGCTTAAGTTTAAATAGAAAGACTTCAAATGAAATAATAAAGTCTTCAATTAAAGTAAAAACGTCCTTAGTTAATTTAAAAATGGTTAATATTATTTAATAATTTATTCATTTATTTTTTAACATAATGTAATCTTAAATTGATTTAATTAATTTAAATTTTTAAATTAAATTATGTAATTACAAAATAAAAGAAAAACTTTAATTAAATTAAAAACAACTTTTAAAACAAACCATAATATTAAAAAAAAATTTTAAAATTTAAAATTAAAAGATATATTTATTAATTAATATATATATATATTCATTATATATATTATGTACCACTAATTAGAGAAAATTATATAAGAAATCAAAAAAAAAAAAAAACAAACAAACAATCACTATCACAAATATTATAATATATATTAATTTACAGAAAAACTTTTATTATTTTATAGATATTTTACTTTTATTATATTTTATCATTAATTATTAAGGAAATTTTTCAAAGGATATTTTTAAAAAAGGATAACAGAAATTTTTTATTAATTTTTTTTTTTTTTTTTCTGTTTATTTTAAATTTTATACTTGAATTTTATATTTAATTATTTATATATGTAATATATTTATTTAAATACAATTATTTAATATTATTTTATACACTAATGAAATATAAATCTAAAATAACCATTTTTTTTTTTTTTATTTTTTTTTATTAAATATCACAGGTTTCAATATTTGAGTTGTTTGTTTTAAAATAGAAAGAAAGTTAAAAAAATAAAAAAAAAAAACCATAGGATATAAGAAAATATTAAAAATAACTATAAAAAAATTTAAATAGGTATAATGAATTTGGATTTGATTAGAAGAAAAGAATATTTTTTTAAATTAAAATAAAATTCAAATATAATTAATTTTTATTTTTAATTTATTTTAATTTTATTTTCTGTTATTTTAAATTGAATTTTTCAGGTTATAAATTTTTTTATTTTTGTTTTTATATTATCTGATATGTTATTACATATAAACATATATTTAAATTATATACTGATGATTTTTCTATATTATTAATTATTAAACTTACATATTTATTTTGGAAAACTTAATTCTGTTTGGAAGTTTTTCTTTTAAAAAAAAAAATTTAAATATAAGAAAATATTTATTTTTATATCCGAATACTTAGTAGGGGGGTTTCCCAAAAAATTCGAAACCAAAACCTTAAATAATGGAGAGTAATTAAACTCTATTCACAAAATATTTTCTTAGTTCATATTGAAATTTTCATGAATAAAATAATTGAAATTAAAATTGCATACCTTTAGGAGGATTCATTTTATATTCTTTAATCTTAGTTAGAGTTGTATTAATACAGTTAGAGTATTAATTTTACAGTTTTAGGGCTTTTAAATTGGGGTTATTATAATTTATAACTGATTTTAAATAGTAAAAATTGAAAATTTATTTATTTTGAAACTTTTAACAGAATTTAGTCTTCCAAAATATCGTATAAAACAACCAACTTTCAAAGCTTATTACATACATTATATATTCATATTAATTTTTAGTTATTACTTATTACTTATATTTAATACATATATTAATTTCTTTTTTTTTTAATCTGATTTAAATTTTTTTTTTTTTTATTTGGTACGTATGTCCGAAGAAATTTTTAAAAAATTAATTCTGTTGAATATGAAAAATTAAATTTTTGAAAAAAAAAAATTAAACAAACAAATTGAGAAAAACTAATTTTGAACAATTTTTCTCCATATAAATTAATAAAAAATGTATAAAAATTTTTTTTAAATCGTATTATTAATTCTTTTTTTGTGTTAATTTATTTGACGATTTTATATATTAGTATTATATAAAAGGTTTTTTATATATATATTTATATTTACTTTTTTATAGGAATTTATTTACAAAATTAATTACAAAAAATAAATCAAAAAAAAAAAAATGCCTACTTAAAAAATAAACAATTTTAAAGTTTTTTTTTATAAATATTTATTGGATTATTTTTAAGTCTCTAAATTTTTGATGTACTTTTTCCATTTAAAACATTACCACCACTGCCATTTATTTGCATTGGAACATTTGAATTTTGTTGTTGTAAAGCAGCTGCTATTGCCGCTTTACTAGCAATAGCTGTTGGCATTGGATCAATTGCTTCAGCATATAAACATGAACTTTCACTGCATGAGCATGTATCACCATCACCATCACGTGAACTATTATAACATTCACTACAATTACCTTTATGTTGATCATTTCTATTATTTGTTAAATCACTAACACCATCAATAATATTATTGGTGCCAATACCATTAATACCATTATTTCCACTATTTGTATTCATTTCACAGCCACATGATTTTAATATATGTTCATGTTCATCAATTTCTTGATAACCATTAAGGCTACCACTATTACCATTTATTAAACGATTATTTAAATTATGACTAACATTACCTGTTTTATTACTATTATCTTTTGAATGATGTTGATTATGTGATGATATTGATGATGATTGTGAACAATTATTGTCAATTGTTGGATGTGAATTACTATTTTGTCGTAATATTCCAGATGATGGATGTTGCTGTTGTTGCTGATGTCCATGTGAATTATTACTATTTGTATTATGTGATTGTTGTATATTATGACTGTTATTAATACTATTTTGTTGACCATGTAAATGTGAATGACCATTAATACCACCGGTACTATTATGATGATGTTGATTATGATGACCAACAACACCATTTCGAATTGATGAATGATCAGAACATTCTGAGGAACATGCGTATATTTGATTTTGATGGCTAGCACTTTGATGTAATGGTTGATACCATTCATTGGCAGTTGGTGGTGGTAATGGTTGTTGTGGTGATGAAAGTGCATCACAACTATTGCAACTTCTGTTAAAAAAAAAAAAAACGAGTGATGAAAAAACCAAGGGTTTTTAAAAAAGCACATTTTCAAAATAAAATAGTGTTTCATACATTTGCCTTTTAAATGAAGTTTATAAAACCAGCTATCTTTTGCCGTTTTCAGATTGAAAATACACCTAATAGAACTCTTGTTATAACAATTTGAAGATAGGGCTTTTTCCAAATTTGGGGGCTTGTAGCTGCGTAACTGGTGGGGCTGCAGAAAAAAATTCTTCTACGAAATTATTTTTCTTGCAATACCTGCTAATGGTTAAAATTTCTTTACTATATTTCAAAGGGTGTAAAAGTTTTTGTAAACATACGGACGGACGGACAGACGGACGAACAGAGTGAAGCTATATAGGCACATTTTTACAAAATTTTTTGAAAATGTGCAAAAAAGAAAAACAAATTCAAAAAATGTTATTAATATTATCAAAAACTATGGCATTATGGGAGATTTTAAAACTTACCTTCCATTGGAACATCTTGAATTATGAGCATTTGTCGGTTGATATTCAGACATTCCATGCCTTCCAGATGGATAATGAATATGCATTTGACGTTGTTGCATTACAGGTTGTCCACCATTAACGGGTGGATAATATGGTATAGGTGGTGGATGAGAACCAGTCGGTGTTATTTGATATCTTCCTTGTACCGGAGGAACATATTGTATTGGATTATTATAATAATTCTCTTGTCTACTATTACAGTTGGGTGGTTGACCTGGATGTCCCATAACATTCCAATTTGAAAAACCACCCGATGAGCTACTATGTTGTGATGTATTCATTGTACTGTTTGGAAAAGAATAAAAGAAAAAAAAAAAATTTCAGAAATTAGAAAAAGAGTTTTTGAAAAAATCATGACAACATTGACTAACATCAAAGCATACCTTTGATGAACTGACATTCCCGATCCTCCGGATTTAGAACTTTTTCGACTTGATTGTGGACTTCCGGGTGGATAACAAATATTTTGTGGCACTGGTGGTGGATGTTCTGGTGGTGGTGGTAAAAATTCTGACCAATTGATTGGATCTTCATTAGAAATTTTATTTTTTTTTTTTTTTGTATATATATGTGATTATTTTTTTTGAATGTGTTAAAAGAATATTGTAGTGGTTGGAAAAAGAAATTAAAAAAACAAAACAAAAAAAAGAATAATAAGAAAATTTTTAGAAAAACTAAATTTGAAATAAAATTTTCAAAAAATTTAAAATGTTAGATGTATGAAATGAAAAGAAAATTGTTAAAAAATGAATGAAATGAAAGTGGAAAATAAATTTGATAACAGTTGTAGTTGTTTGAAAGTTTGAAGATTATTAGTTAATTAAAAAGCTGAGATCTTTTAAACTTAAGGCATATATTAGACTTCAGGCATGACAATATGCAAATTTTACATTCCAAAAGTTGTCAAGAGTTAGTTGGTAATTTATTTTGGGGCTGTTCATCACAATTAGTTTTTTTAAGCGTAATAATTACAATGGAAAAATACCTAATAGAAAACTGTCAAATTTCGGAAAATTTTTTGAAATTCCGAATTTGTTTTATTATTTTTTGTGATTATTAAATTCAAAATTTTTTAGTCATATGTTTGTCCTAATTTAGAACAAGAAAGAAAACAATCTCCACCTTTATTTGTTAATATTTATTTTACTCGTTTTTTTTTCGGATTCAATGAAATTTTTTTTCGGATATTAATATAATTTTTCGGAAAAAAGATTACAAATAAAATATCTATTGCTCACTAGTGCTTTTTGATACTTTTACTTCCAAGTTTTATTTACTATTTTTGAAAAAACGTTTTAGATCCGTCCTAGCCTTGCACTTAGGTTAAAACTAACAATTACATAAGTTAGAATGATGACAAGGTTAAGGTATTCGGATAACACTAAGAACAACACACTAAGCTATCCGAAATTAAAAACAACAACCATAAATACGTTTAAATACTTAGTTGTACTTGTATTACTCGTAGTACTTGATGGATTTAAAGGTTAAAATAACAATGAAATCCGAAAATTCAATAATTAGTTACATGTTAAAAATTAAATGAAATTTGAAAGTAATAAATTATGTCTTATATTCAGACTTAGATTATTTCAATTACCAGAACCATTACCGAGTATTTGTAAAGTACTTGAATACTTTAAAAAAATGTGACTGATTGATACTTAATCAATACTTCTTAGTACTTAATTATTCGAAAGTTGTTTAACTCAAAATTTAATTCTGGGAATTACAAGTATTTTTACTTGATTTTTTTACTTATACTTAAATTTTGTATACATAAGCTATACTTGTACTTAACAAAGTAATGAGAATCAGGTAATTGTACTTACGACTGTACTTACATATTGTGCAACATATTTTGCCAAAATTTGTTGGTTATATATCAGAATCAAGTTTAGAAGTGAAGTGAAGTTAAAAATTTATTAGTAATAATAAAATGAAAATGTAATCTAAATGTAATCATGCTTTAATTCTATACAGTACTCACAAAAACTATTCAATAATTACAAAATAAAATTTTACTGAAACTGCATTGTATACGTATTTAAAATAAAACTCACCTGGTGGATATTGATGATAATTATGTTTATTTGGTCCAGCAACTATATATCCTTGTGGTGGTTGATCTGAATGCGGACTATGTGTACCAGAATCATGATCAGTACTATTATTTGATGTATTTTTAATACAATTATCAGTTGATGCTGTACCAATAATCATTGTTGTAGCATATGGTGTTGGATTATCTGGTGACTATTTTAGATTTAAAAAAAAAATAAAAAAAAAAAAAAAATTTTTGTTAAACATTATATTAAAAATTAAAATATCTTTTTTTTGCAGCACAACTTTTTAGCTGCTGTTGCTGCAAAAATAAAAAAAATTGAAAAGTGTTTATTGTTATATTTGTATCAAAGAATACAAAAATCAACAATAATTGAACTAAGTTGACATATAAGGGGTGGGTATTGTTTGATTCGATTTTTATTTATTTTTTTTCATCTTTTAAGATGAAAAAGGAAACAAGGAAACAATAACAATAAATAAGTATGAGTGATTGCTCACCGGAGCATATCCCTTTTAAAAGATTAATTTTGTTTTGTTGTTGTTGTTGCTTTGGTTGCAAAATGTTAAAAATGCAAGGGACGGAAACAATATATATATAATTTTACATATACATATAATATATGTATGTATGAAAAAAATACAATGTTTCAAATTTTACTAAAGAGTTTTTTTTCTGATTTTTAATCATCTTATTTCATTTACTTGGATATTTTTTATTTGTTGTTACATTAAACAAAAGTGAGAGGTAGAGAGAGAGAGAAAGCGAACATTTTTTGAGTCCTTTATTACCATTTATTTTTATTTCACATTTGATTTGACATTGTGTCATATCCTTTTTTTTTTTGTTTTTTTTCTTTTCACTTTGAATATTTATTGTTGTCAACTATTTATTATATAAACTCTTTTCACATAAACTTGGCCGTTTTTCAAATTAAATTGGTCTGTATTTAAATATAAATATATAGTACTATATTTTTATAAGCAGCCCCGTTTCTTGGGACTCAGAAGGAGTTGGATCAACATATTTGAAGAAAAAGGTACTCAACAAATTTATTTAAAAAAGTTCGACATTTAAGGCAGTTCCAAAATATAGCCCTCACAAAATATAGATGTTTTCAAATTTTTTGGGATTTATTTTTATCTTTTTATTTTTTCAGTTTCTAATGCGGAATTGGGGACTAGGTGTTTCAAAAATTGTTAATTTTACTAGAGTGGTTCCACAATACGTTAGTTCCCAAGGGATGTTTTTTAAAGAAGAACCACATTCACTTGAAAAAATTTTGAAAATTTGCGATCAATTTAATGTGAAAAAAGACCAAATTTAATTTGAAAAAAGAGCAAATTTATTTGAAAAAGCACCAACTTCATGTGCAAAGAGTATATACCAATATACTTTTCATATTATATTTGTATATACATTGTATTTTTATTGAATTGATGTATACTTACTTTTCGGCAATTATAAAATGTACTTAAATTTCTTGTATCCACTTCAGCATAATCAGTTCCTCCATCTGATGCATAATTTGATTGACTGTTTGGATTTGATAATAATTTCGTTTCACTTAAACCAGAATCTTTATCTGTATCTGCAGTACGCCAACCTCTATCAATCCATAAACTTTCTTTACCATTTACATTTAAGGCGGTTATTTCATTGGCACTAACAACTGTGAAAAATAAAATATAATATATGTTGATTTATTTTCTGTCTCTTTCTGTCATTGGATTAAAATAAAATTAGAATTAAATGAAGACTTGCAAGAAAAAAAAATTTTTTTGAAAGGAATTTTATGTTTCAGGAGGAATAAGAAAAAAAAAGCAGAAGCATAAAAAGAAATCATTTACAATGGAATTGATTTGAATAAAAGGATTCAAGAAAAAACAGAAAAGCGAAGGATAAGGAATAAAGAATATTTGAAATGAATTGATGTTGAATAATTGTTTGTTGAAGAAGGCCAGTTTCTTGTACATATTAAATGCATTCATTCATAATATTCTGAACAAAGAAATTGCCATTCATCAGAAAAATGTTAATGTTTTTTAAGTCGTTTAGAGTCAATTCATTATTATTATGAATATTTAAATATAAGTATATAATAATGTTTGTATATATGTGTTAATTTTATAGCTTAATAAATATGAATTGACCTGAATTACTTTATAATTTTATTTTGAAAATATAAATAACATGCTTCAGTAAAAGTCAATACATTTTTTTTTTTTATTAAATATAATATGCATTTAAAGTCAAATTGATTGATTCTTTTCAAATACTTTAAATGAAGAAAATTATGAAAAATATTGTATAATATGATTTATTCATTGCCTCGTATATTTATCAGGCCGTTATATTCAAAAAAAAATTGAGTAAAATTATTATCAAAAATTATGTATGGATCATAGGGAGAATTTTGTTTTCAAAAGATTTTATTATTTTTGGAAGCTTAGAATACATTTATTTTATCAATGTGGAAGGCTAGATCTTAATTTTATGCATTTGAAGTTATTTAAAGTTTTTATTATTTTATAATAAAGAATTCAAAAATGTTTAAAAAAATTTTACCAGCTTATTAGAACTTTTGTTTATTTCAATATAATTATATAAGGTAAAAATAATTTAGTATATCCTGGCCTATTAAATACATGAGGCAATGATTTATTTTTAATATTAATGGGGAATTTTATATGGAAAAACTTTATAATAAAGTGATTTTTAAAGATTTTTTTTTTGTTTAAAATTGAATTAAAAATAACTAAGACTAAAATTAAATTAATATTAAATAATATTAGGTAATGCTATCTGACCAATGGCGTAGTGGTAAAGACGCCGTCTTTAATGTGGAAGGTCTCGGGTTCAAACCCCGGTCAGATCATATATAATAAAAAAATATCGTAAAATTGTATAATTATATCGTAATATAACATAAGATATTAATAAAAATATATAAATAATTCTTGCGTAAGATTATAGATGGCGCACGAAGTTAACATTTGTGCATTCATATTTCATAACCTTATATAATAGCTACAGCCGAGTAATCAACGGCTTAGTGAATATTATGATTAAAGAAACTGAAGCCTAGTTTAAAATAAACTTGGTGAATGCCCTTTACTCCTTAAAGGAGTGGAAAAGGAATAAAAAAAAAAAAAAAAATTAGGTAATGCTAAAACTAAGCCAGGAATTATAAAAATTTGTTGATTTTTAATTATTAGGGTGCGTTTATGTTGGGGCTGCGAATTGAATTTGAAGACTAAACCAGATCTAAAATATCTTCCGAATAATAATTAATTCTCACTTTTTCATTAAATTTTAATATTGAATTAATATTTTTAAAAAATAAGAAAATTAATAAACTTCCAGAAAATATTAGTTACACCTAATCTTTTTTTTTTTACATTATTGTTACATTTAAACTCTGTGGTATTTTTTGCAAATGCTAATCTTCATTTCAGACTTTTTGGTTTAATTTTTATTTAATTTTATTAATTTTCTAAGAAATTAATTTTATTTTTATTTATTCTGAAAAAAATTTAAGCACTAATTTACTAAAATTTTATTTAGACTTAAGTATTTAACTTTTAAATAACCACATAACCACAATAATTCTTGTAATTTTGCATGTTTTATAAGTGTTTAGTGAATCATTCAAATCCTATTTTTTGTTTTTATTATTATTTTTATAATCAACAGTCTTCAAAAGTCAGTTCCATATTTTATTTTATAAAATAATAATAATTAACAAATAAAATTTTATTATAAATGATTCTTAATAATCCTTAAGATACAAAAACTGATATACAAATATACAAACAATTATTATATAGGATTTAAATGCAGATATAAATTCTTTATCATTCCAAAATACTATAAAATACTATCTATATACATGAATATATGTACTCAATTTTTAAGTATTACTCTTTCATACAGTAAATATATATATAAATATATATATATATATCTTTAAAATTGCATATTGTATACATATTGTATGCATAAAATATATAAGTATATATATATATATATAAATTATAAAACCATATTATATATTATATATGTATATAGTAAATTTTACTTACCACTTAAATGTCCCAATTCTTTTGTTAATTGATGACGTCTTTTAAAGAACATCATTGCAGCAGCAGCTGAGATTAATATTGCTAAAAGCATTGTTATAACCAAAACCATAAACCATGTTTCATGTACAACATTTGATGATTTTCGATGAGTTGTTGTGGTATCATCATTTAAACCATTAATATTATCACTACCAATACCATTAATACCACCATTACCACCAGTCATACCATTTGGCCCAGCACCATTTAATGAACCACTTGGATGAGCACGTGGTGGTGATAATAAATGGGCTGGATCTATTATCAATGCTTTCTGCATATATAAAATATTATGTGAATTTTATCATTAAATAACGGTATTTTATTTTTTTATTAAATTTTTTTAATTGGTTGAAATATTTTTTGTGTTCCATATGATTTCACATTAGAGGTCATCATCATCATTATCATCAATATCAGCAACATTGTTATGATAAAGTCATAATCAAATTATTCAACATTGTGTATAAGAAAAAAAGAGACAAAAAATATATAAAATAATATTGTATTAGTTAAAGGCTTTTAAAAATTAAGGATTTTAAAATATTTTATGTGTAATATAAAAAAATATACTAATGAAATACAGTTAAAAGGATAATCTAGTCATAGGTACAGTTAAAATGAAAAACAAGTCATAGGTACAGTTACAAGGATAACAAAGTTAGGAAACGTATAAAATTCCCAAAGTTACAAAATCATAAAAATTAAAAAAATTTCAATGTTAATTTTCGAAATTGATTTGTTTCATATGAAACGTCAAAATTTATTACTTTTGTAGGAAAACCTGTAAGCATTGACAAACTATTAGTATTGGTTTTAAAGCTGGATTAAAAATCAGGATTGCCACTTTTTCCAGAAGTTTTATAATATGTATATGTATTTATATGAGGTTTTAAATAAGAAGGGCATTTAAAGTTGTATTGAAAACTAGATTTATAAGTCCTTTAAAAAATGTGTATTTATATGTATATACGAAATTCAAAATTATAAGGAGTTGGTTTTAAAATCAGGGTTGTTTTTAAAAAAAATGTTTGTTATTAAATTTTGAATTTTGGATTTTTTTTTTGAAATTTCGTACACAACCCGAATAAGATTTTGCAATTTGACATTTTTTAATTTGAGATTTTGTGATTTGGTATTTTATAATCAGTTAAAAATTTTTGGGGATTGGGAGTTTTGTGATTTGGTATTATGTACCTAATCCACAGTCCATGTGTACAGTTAAAAAGGATATAAAGGATATAAAGAGGAATAAAAACAGGATACAATTTGAATGAAATGAGAAAATTTTATAGATAATTAATCATTTGGTTGAATCGATATAAAATGAAGGTGTCACATATTTTCAATTTAATTGATTTTATATGTGTTTGTATTAAATATGGTGTTTATATGACACACAAATGTATATAGAAACAAATATTGGACTAATGTATACACAATTAATATTAATTTATATATACAATGAAAAAGTAGTGTAAAACAACTTGATTTAAAGAAATCAACATTTATTTATAGTAAATAAACAAGGTGTTTTTAATTATCCAGAAATTGTTTTATAAATTTTTAAGGATTTGATGACTTGAGAAATAACTTTTCTTTTTAAGTTATTGTCAATGTATATTCTTTTTTTATTTTTTAGTGGTGGTAGTTTCTAAGAAATTAAAGTTAGTTAAAAGTTAACACTTCCACCCTATGCTCCGACAGGAGTGGCATTTATTGAAAATACGTGTATTGTAGAGTTTATAGTTGTATCTGTAATTTTATTTTTACTTGTAATTGTAATCTCTAATTATTATTCGTGTTTTGAAATAAATGTAAAGGAAGAAAAAAAAAAAAAAATTAACACACAAACTTCCAGCGATACAAAATTACGAATATTCGGAGCCTGAGTAAATACCACTTTAACATATAGAAGTGAAACCTGGTTATTTACGAACAAAATCAGACAAAAACTATAAGTTTTCATCAATAAGTTTTTTAGAATCATCTGCAGGGTATACTGGCCGAATACAATAAGTAACAATAACATATGAAAGCTTGCCAAAGTAAAACCGATTGGGCAAGAAATCTAAAGAAAAAATTGGACATGGATAAAGGGACACCCTTAGAAAGTCACAAGAATGCATAACAAGGGAAGCACTGGCATGGAATCCACAAGGAAACCGAAGATCGAAGACGAGGTCGCCAATAACCTTAAAAGCCAAAAGGTATTAGAAAAACTAACTTGAATAAATTATGGAATTATAAACCAATTAACTATTTTTTCTATAAGATAGACATTATAATTAAGTATAAGATTGTCTATAATAATACAAACAATAAAATATAATTTACCGGTTGTGAAAAAGGTCCAGCACCAACTCTTGTAAATGCAACCACTCTTATATTATATGTTGCTCCGGTTGTCAAATTATTTAACATAACAGACATTGTTGTTGCATTTAAAGTCATCTGAGCTAATATTTTTGTTGAATTACCAGCTTTCACCTGAAATATAAAAGAAATAAAAGATTTAGAAATAAAGTTTTAACAAAATTTGATATTAATTTTGGAATATTATTTATAATTTATATTTATTTATATATATCTAAATGTTTAAATTCCGTTCTTCTTTTAAAAGATTTTTTTTTAAGTGCAAGATTTTCTTTTAATAACAAGTTTTTGATTTTAAGCCTCAACAATCAGGGAAACTAGATATCCGAAAGATATAATAATTATGATAGAAGTGATTGTAGATTTTACAATAGAATTTAAAAATAAGCCACTTATTTTAAAAACAAAAAATAGCTTTCAAGTCAGTTCAAATAAAAAGACATCTAAAAATGATTTAGGATCTTTATTAATATAACATTATCAAAAAAATAGGTCTTATGAATGGTTCCGACTCCTGGATTCCGTAAAATGCAGATTTTTTCCTGAAACTGTTTATTTTTCTGTCACCCTTAGTACAAAACCTTGTAACCATTTAAAATCTTGCATTTAAAATAAAAACTTGCACTTTATTCGAAAAACTTTTTGTTTAAAGAAAATATGTTTGTGTTTGTATTTAAATTACATTTTTTGCTAGAATATTAGTTTGAAAATTATCATAAAAAAAAATTCAAAATGCATGTTTCTGTTATTAAAAAAATACTTTGAATCTTTAAGATACACTTTTTCATAAGTATCTGTAAGATACAAAATAAATTAACTGATTTTTATAAAGAATTAAAATAAAAAAAGTTTTTCACTTGTTTAAAAAGTTAAAAATTCCTTTTTAAAACTAACTGTATATTATAATAATTATATAAATACATATTATATATATATATATATATATATATATATATATATATATATATATATATATACAATAATTGTTTTTGTAGTTATTTTCCATATAATTTTAATTTTAATAAAATGTGGTAGTTATGAAAATTCTTGAAAAAAATTCCACCATAAAATTTTTTCAAAGAAATTTAAAATTATAAAAGGAAGGGGGAGAGGGTAAATTTTTTAATAGTAAGTTTTTGTAAGTTTATAAAGTTTATTTTAAGTAAATTTACAAAAAACATCAATTATATTTTAAATTAATATACACACAGATAATATTAATGTATATATATATATATACAACTATATTTTTTTAATAACTTTGTAGTAATTAAAAAAGTTTTAAATAAAATTATAATTTTGATACTTTAACTTTGTTTTAGTTATTTTATTTTTAAGAAAATTCTTTTTTTTTTTGCAAAATGATTTAAATTTAATCTATAAAAGTTCAAAGTTAAAAGTTTTTTAAAATTATTTTAATAACTCGACTTTAATAAAAAATAGAATTTTTTTAGAAAATATTTCACGCTCACTTATAAAAAAACATACTAAGAAAAAGGGATAATTAATTTTATAAAATTTAATTCCTTAAGGATTAAAGAAAGGCTCTAAGGAATTAAAGTAAATTTTTTTGTTGTAATACATGTGAGGTAAGTATTTACACCTCAATGAATATTAAGTACCTATACCTAGTTAATATTTTAATTTAATTGTATTCAAAAATTTTTATATAATTACTTTATTATAAGAATTTAAAGAATGTACAATTTACACGTTCTTAATCAATTTTGTTATACTATATATAAGTTGAGCTTTTTTTTTTTAATTGAAAACTAATTAAATTAATTGATTAAGAGTTTTAATGGAATTATTTTATAAATTTGTGTTGAAAAATCTTTCGAAAGTGTTAATGCAAGTGTTAAAGTGTTTCACTTAATTGGATATTATGTAGTTATAAAATAAATACTCATACTCAGAAGGACTCAATTAAATATATAAAAAATAGTTATTTTAGGTATTAAGTAATTAATTATAGCAATTGTACTATTGTATATGAAATTAATTTTATATTTGAAAAACTGAACTAATCGCACAACTACTCATAATTTGAGTTTATTTCATAAGCTAATTTAAATGAAGGATTTAGTTGAGTGGTAAATTGAGTCAATTATATGAGTTTTTAATCATATTGTATTTTATGATCTCTTCCGGTCCAAAAAAAAAAAATTTAGGATTCAAGTGGTAAAAATTAAAGGTTTCTATTATAAGACAAGAGTTTTATGTAAATACTTATTAATATACTCATTTGAATAACTCAATTCCTTCTTTGAATAATTCTATTTGAATAACTCAATATTTGAGTAAGTTTATTCAATACATAATCTGAGACTGTTCAACCTTTGTTTGAACGTTCATAGTTTAAAAGATGAATAGATTTAAAGGAGATGGTTAAGGAGATGGTTGAGTCAAAATTATATATTTTATTTGAGTGATTTTTTAAAATGATTTTGATTCAAAAATAGATTATTGGATTTTAAAAAATTGTTTTTCTTTAAGTTTTAACAGTTTCAAAAGAATTTCGAAAAAAATATTCGGTTACGTTTTTAATTGATATTGTACAAGACAATAGAGTAATAATTTATACCGTAACAGTAGATGTTGTAATTTATATAATCTTTATATATAAGGAAGTTAATCTGGAAAAAAAACGTATAACTAGTAAATATGAACAATATTCTGCATGAAACCAATGAATACTGTTCCATGACCATTCTTAAACTAAAGACTCACATTAAAAATAGACTTTGGTAAAAAACTTTTGCATAATAGGATAAGGAATAATCTAATGATATCTACTATACTAAATTTAACAAGATTTAAAGACTTATATGATGAAATAATTTAATTCAATAATTTGAGCATTGCTTCCCAACTAACAATTTGTGAGATATAACTTTGAAGTGAAATATTAAAAAGTCAACTTTATCAAAATAATTTTAATATTGATTTTTTAACTATTTTAAGATTGACCAACTAATTCAAAATAATATTCTCAATATTGATTTTTTAACTATTTTAAGATTGACCAACTAATTCATAATAATATTCTAAAGATAATTTTTAATTAAAACATTTATATAAATCTAAATCATAATTAAATTAAAATTTTCAATAAATAATTTTCCAGGAAAATCTTATAATATTAAAATCTATAATATGTATTTATTCACACAAAATGGAGTTCATTAAGTTTTTTAAATACATTTAATAAAACTATATTTACCGAACCTTAAAACCACAAAATATAATCCTGTCCATAATTATCAAATATATATATATATATATATAATATTTACAAAATAACTAATCTAAATATTATATTTAATTTATAAATTTGTATATATCTAAAATAATTTGTTTGTATGCAAATGTAATTTTAATTTTAAATATTAAGTGGTCAATAAGCAGGATAATAAAAAATTATAATATTAATTAACCTACATATAATAATTTTCTAAATCCTTTACCTGGATTTTATATCCTAATAATATACCATTATGATGTTGTGGTGGTGGTGGTGACCAACGTACCCAACCAGCTGTTAAATTCAGCATACCAGTCTGAATATTATCTGGCGGTGCAGATGGAACTATATTTGAAATAAAAAAAAATAATTTGAATTAAAAATTTAAAAAAGATTCTTATTTTTTTTGATTTAATGGATCTTTCATATTCTAGTACATATGTATATATATATATATATATTTTTATATATTTACAAAGTATCCACTTGTATTAAGAATATGAAAGATTCTAAAGAAACCACAAAAGCCACAATAAATTTTCTTGCATTTGGCTTTAATGAAGTGTTTGTATATGTATATATATAAGTATATATATAATATATTTAGTACATATATTCTGGTACAAATATAAATTATGTACTTATTTCCTCCGTTTTTTATTTTAACTTACCATCTTCCATAGTTTGAATATTTTTCGAATTGCTAGGTTGTCCTTCCAATGTACGATAGAATGGTGCTAAGAAAAATTCATATTTTGTAAATTTTTTTAAATTTGATACAATATGAGTTTCAGATGATGGTGTTAATACAGTCATAATATTATATTTTGTTGAACCATCAGTCATATCACGAAATCTAATATAAAGACCCTACAAAATAAATAAAAAAAAAAAAATGGTTAATTGAATATTAATTAATTAAAAATTTAAAAAAAAATTAAAAAATTCGAATCGCAAAACGATTTTAATATTTTAAAATCAGCTTCTTTACTTTCAGCAACAATGAGATTTGGAATAGAAAATTAAAACTTGAAGCCGGAGATATAAGCAAAGTTGTACTAATCAATAAATTTCAAAATTTTTTTAAAAAGAGATTGCATTTATGACATAAAAGACATAACCACACTAACATTCCAGCCTAACTTTACGATACCTCAACTCAATATGATCGAAAATATTACTCTGTAATTTATCTAAGAAGCTTAATGTACATTCAACTTATTAAAATTATGTTAACGTACTAAAAGATATAGTCGGCATCTCCCGCTTCTTAGGTATGATTGAATGAAGTTATACTCAAATCGTTTACCTCACACCCTTGAAATTTAACATATATAGTTCGCATAAATCTTGTACATCTTTGGTGAAATTTCAGAATTAAAACATAATTAAGTGTCAAGATAATAAGATATCAAATTTTGCAGATGTGTGGTAGTTAGAACTACCTATTGGGCTTAGCCAATTAAATTTCAAAGAAAATCTTGCTTTTATACTAAATTGTCCTTTGTCAAAATGCTTGCTTAATTAGGTGCTGAACTGAAGTTATTTTTATATAAACAAAGAAGTTGTATAGTATCAACCTATTATCGAACATTGGAGCATCAAAGCTTTTGTTTTTTTCTTTAAGCGCTAACTGTTAGGCTAATAAGCCTGTCTATGCCTTAGGTACATGTTGGAACAGAGAGTCATATTATATTCATGTTATTATAATTGATCTTAAATTCCACATACAATTCGGAATACAACGTCTTAAATTTTCAATAGATACAGTTCTAGTTTTGTTTATATTGTAATATTTTGTATTTGAGTTATATGGAATTCTATAGCTGTGAGTTATATTATTCAATTAAATTATTTGTTTATATTGTTATATTCATGAATTTTTTATTAAAGATATATAATTATTATTTATTGATTAAGCCATTAATTTGAACCCATTGGCGAATGGTAGCTGAGTCGAGTCGAAAACCAGAAAAGTTTTTTTCTCTTTCCCTAGGATTCCAATACAGGCCTTTCGCATGGGTCAGCACTCTAACCACTGTGCCACCCTACATATTAGGATATTTCTGAAACCAATGATCTCTTCCTTTTCATGCTCCCACAGCAGCGCTTTATGTGCTTGCTCAAGCCATATTTTAATTAATTAAATTATCTTTAATCAACAATGTGACACTAACTTTGGGTCATCTAATAATTGTACTATTAATTTATTTATTCGTTTTTAATTTTAGTTTTTTTGAAAATCTATGGACTCCTTTTTAGAAAACTAATTAATTCAGATTATACAAAATGTACAACAACTGTTCAAAATATTTTTAGTATTTTATTTTATATTCGATGTAGATATTCAAATTTAAATATTTTCTTTTAATTTCCCCAAGGTATATTAAATAAATACATTATTTTATTTTAAAATAAAATTTTCCATCAAATATCATAAACAACCTAAGGAAACACTATTGAAACGTATTGTTTTTACTAAACGTATCCTAGAATTAAACTTTTGTAACCGAATAAAACACAAAAAACTAAAATAACAGTCTTTTAATGAAAAAATGCAACAGGACTTAACACCTGTTAAAATTGTTTTATTAAAATATAAAATCACCTTCACCTACACACACACACATTCTTAATACATTTTAAAAAATTAATAAATAAAACACTGAATATTCTTACCTCAACATATTTTTCTGTCATACTGACATGTAATTGCCAATCTAAACGAACTGCTGTTGAATTAATAGGAACGGCATCAATAAGTTCGACAACCTGTAAAAAAAAATGAAATGAAAAATAAAATTTTCAACTTAAATTTTCATTTTATTGAAAATAAAACTATTTTGTAATACAAAAGATAAATAACAGTTGAAAAATTTCACTTTATTGAAATATAACGGGAATATTTATCCTTTGGATATAAATTTGCATATTAAATACTAACACACACACATACAAACACAAAAATACTATTCATTTATTTTATAAAATTTTTAATTACTAATAGTATATATATATATATATATATATATATTTATATTGTAGAAAATGGAAGCCCTAAATATTCATTGAATATTGTGATAAATTCAAATTAATTGTGGAAACGAATTTAAATTTGCGGTGAATAACAGTTAAAAAGGATACAAAATAAAGGATAAAAAAAAACGGTATATAATAGTGGTGCCTCAATCAATGAATTCAAAATTAAAGAAAAATATAGATCAACAATTTTTCAATATTTGTTTAGCTTTGAGTTAAAATGGGAAAATTGAAAAACATTATTTTTTTTTGTTTTTTTTTTTTAGATTAATTAAAGTTTTAACCATGGATCCGGAACGAAATGATAAAAAAATGGAAAGTTCCGGAACGATATTAATTTTGGAACAAAAAAAATATTGCTTCTATTTAAAATATCATTTCGCAACTTTGTCCTAATTAAGTTCTTAGAAGGTTTTTTCTGGAACTTTGATTATAAAAACCAAAAGTCAAAACGTTCCGGGGAAATTTAAGTTCCTAACGCTTTTACAATTTTTAAGAATCCAAAATATTAAAGGTCCTCGTTTTTCGAGACTTATTTCCCGCACTGACGTAATTTAAAAATGTTGAACCTAAATAAAATAAGAAAGATTTAAAAATGTTCGTATCTTAAACTTGCCCCAACAAATAGATCTCAACAATTTTGTTGTTACTTTTGGGACTTTTCCAAATTTATTTCACCTTTTTAGTGTCTACTACAGAATTGATGACTAGGGTTTTTATATTAAGTCGGCTCGACTTCTGGGTTAGAGATACGAGGGCTGGAACTTCATTTCATTTTGGAATCGGAATTGGTCCTAAAAGAATGTTATATTTTGTTCAATTTAAATTCGTTCGTCGGAATCAAAATTTTTTTTTACTACGGAGAGAACAAAATTTTAAAGAACAATAATAGAAATTAGTTCTAATATAGTTTTGTTTCCAATCCCTGGTTTTAATGTCAATATTTTAAAATTTATATATTTTGCTTTTATTTAAAATTGCAATTTTTGGTGCAAATTCGCTTATTATTTAAAATAGTTGCACAACCCTATATAAATTTGATATAGATACAGCAGGGCTATGGTGTTGCCATAACTACTGAATTGTATACAAGAATGATTAAAAGATAGGAACGCGCCTCTTAGTTTGAACATATTAGATGTAATTAAGCCAATTAAAATCTCACGTGGTATTTAAATGTGGTACTCATAATGATCTTCTGAAAATCGAAGTATCATATAATTAGTATTTTCTCCTATTGGGCACGGAATTGGAAGTTAGCAATTGAAGAACTGGTATACATCCCATGAAAGAGTATTTATCTGCGTGTACTCAGTGTAGTATTTCAAGTCAACGGAATTTTAAGTATTTTGATACTTAAAATATTTACAAGGAGAATCATTTTAAGTTTCTATTTAACTATTTTAGTTTTATTGTTTAATATTTAGCGTCTGAAGTTAAAATAGTCTGCAGTTAATTAAATGAAAGGAAATACCGTTATACACGTTATAGAAAGACTAGTATACAATAAAACCATTGAACAGGTAAGTAATTTCAAATTTGTAAAGTACAAATGAATCAATTCGAAATTGATTATTTTATTAATCCAAAATTTACAATAAAGCTCTAATTCACTTTTAAAATTACTACTCAATTACCTTCAATTAAATTTTTTAAGTACAGTAATTTAATTTGTAATTGAATAAAAATTTAACAATATTGAACGTTAATAATTCTGAATCCATTTTTATTTTATCAAATGATTTTAGAAATAATATTCAATAATAATTGCAGATGACCATTTTTAGGTTACTAATTATAAAAGTAATGAAGAGTTTAAATACAAATATTTTACTTTGTAATCGAACTTGTTATTTTTAATTATTTTAGAAGTTATTTTGAGTTCAGTTCTTTGAGGACATTCACTGGCCATTGGGGTCCTTCAAAATTTTTCAATTATTTTAAAAGTGATTCTTGGTTCAAATTTTACTTTATCAAAATTAGTAACAAAAGCAGTAAAATAAAAGTACCCAACAATAAGAGGTTAATTAAAAGTAAGTACTTTTAAGAGTACTTTAGTTTTTTTTTTATAGAAATACCAATATTAAAGTTTTGAGTTTTTACATTTATATTTTATGTTATATTTTACAACCCTTTTGAAGAAGTTTACTTATAATATTGGGAACTAAATAAATAGTTTGCCCTCTTATATTTACACATTGTGCACACGAGTTCATTACAAATGTAAATATTTCATAATATTTAAAAACAAAATTAGAAATGAAGAAGTACAAAATTGTAATTACAAAATATTTTGTACCATTGTATAGGTATTACCTATATTTAAACAATGTTTTTTTTTATAAAAATAAAGTCAACAAAAATAGTTTTTAATTACTTTGTTGCATTACCACAGGAAAAGCATTAAAAAAATAAAATATAAATTAACTTTTAAGCATTTATTCTTTGATCATTTCGTTTTTTATTACTTACGAATGCAAGTTACAATAATAACTGCCAGCTTAACTCTTTATTTTTTAATTTTTAAACTTTTATTACGAAAAAAATTGTACAAGTCGAGTGTTACGTTGAACTAATGAGAAATGCTATAAAAACTTATAGTAATAAACTCATTATAAATCAGGCACATTTAAAATTAAATCTTATAATAAATATTTTCTTTTAATCACCACCCTTTTTCTTTCATCATTAATTTTTAACCCTTTTTCATATCTTTCGTTTCTTAACCCGTTTTAATTAACTTGGTTTTTACTATAAATTGTAATTAATTAAAAATGGAGTAATAGAGTATAAAGTGTTTTATATTAGTTTGGATTTGGCATTGTGCCAAATATTTATTTAAAAAAAGTATGCTAAAAAATTGTGTTAAATGTGTTAAAAAATTAATTGATTTTTGTAATACTCGTATTAGGTCTAAGTAGAGCAGTCATAAAAATAATAAGAAAAACTTCCTCGTTATTAATGATACCCTAAAAAATTTAAACCCTAGATCAATGTTGTGGAAAACTAATTAGTTTAATTAATAGTCTTTAAGTCCTTGCAAGGGTTCTAATCCAAATCTTAAAGGAGTCTCATCTTAGTCACATTTTAGGTTTGGAATTTTTTTAGAGGTATTTAAGAGCTTAATAGGCTTATGGAATGTTCAAGGCTTAAGAATCGAGTAAAATCAAGGCATAACAATTGTTCAAATCGGAAAAATTAAGTGGTTTCAATTATCTGAGGTCAATGTGAAGAAGTTTAAAGGGAAATTCAAGATTAATATATAATTATATACCTTCTTAACCATTTTACATAACCTCAAAATTTTTAAAGTCAAATTTAAAGATAGTAAAAAACAAATTAGTTTTGAAAATACTATTAAATACGGTTCGGCTCGTTATTCATCTGTATTTCTGCAATTAAGTAGTTTTTTTATATAAACTTAACAGTTCCTAATTGGTTCTTGATATTATATTTTCCTAAGACTTCATATTCGGACACAATAACTTCATAATTTAAAATTTTTAAATTTCTTGAGGAAATCGAACGACTTCATTAAGTTTCTTAAAGTTCACGTACTTCTTACAACATGTCCTTGAATTACTTCTCCAATTCTTAAAAGCGAATTCCAACCACGTTTTTAAAGTATTTAAGCCTAAAGTTAATAATAAAATTGTACCTTAAAATATTGAAGTTAAATTATTTGAAAATTTGATTTTTCATTTGAATTCAAATTCAAATCTACAGGTGTTTGCATTCCTCTAAATACTAATCTTATTTATATTAATTTTAAATATTTCGAGTCTCGAATTGAGCAGAATATGGTATACAAGTATTTTTAATATATTAAAACCTTATTAAAGGTTAAAAACTACCCAAATATTTTTACAAAGACCCGACTAATAAATAAAGGGCTTTGTCTTAAACTCTAAGTGTTCTTACTCTCTACTGATTGATAATCAATTATACTGCTAATCAATACCTAATCATTATTTATTTAAAAATATATGTACCTACTATAAAACCAATTAAATTTTAAAAACTTAATTAATAAAAAACTATTAGAATATATTTCATTTTCTGGTTCGCCTATTCTTTCCTCTTTTCCCAATTATCCATTCATTAACTTTAAATGAAAGTTATCCAACCATTTTCTCCCACCCCATCCCATTGTTCGAATTTAATTAATTATAAAAAATTTTGAATTGAATTTTAATAAATTTCCAATACATTTTTTTTTTTTAAATTAAACTCTGTAACGATTTTTATGTAAAATTTAAAAAGATTTTTAAAGATTAAAAAAAAATTGGTTTTCAATTAAATATTTAAATTTATTTTTCAAAAAATAAAAAAAAAAAAAATAAACCAAAAATAAAAATTAAATTATTACCGAGTCACTAATTTAAAATGGATTCTATTTGTTTTTCATTTCTCAGTTATATTTAAGTGAAATTGCAATTAACACCAAACCCAAAATTAAAATTAAATTGGGAAAAATTCAAAAATAATAAAAAAGTAAAATTCATCGTTTAAAAATTATTTCCAACCTAAATAGTAAATAGACCAACTAACCAATTTGTTTTTTTTTATTTTTTTCTTATTTGAATTTTTGAATTTTCATTTGGTTTTTCAGATTTAAGATTTGTATACGTATTCAGATTTTCAATTATAATTTCGGTGTTTTTAGACTAAAACAAATTCTTGTCCAAGTGGATATATTGCATTTTAAAAATAATTTGCTGTGTCCACCACTCAACTAATCGCTATTACAGGAAAAGCGTAATATAAAATTTCTTTCTAAGATTTTTAACTTATACAAACAAAATTTTTAATGCAATATGAGGGGGCCTAACCCTTTAAAAAAATGGTTTTCCTTTTTTGCATAAATCGCTTAAGAATTAGGCTGTGAAAAGTTACTTCTAATGGTCATTTTTCAGTTGGATATTTGGAATTTTTTTTTTCGGCATAAGCTATTTTTCTTAATTTTTTAGTACCATTGCAGTCTAACCCTTGTGTGACTTTTTTTTAATTCTAGGCCACACAGCTTTATTTTTGTAAGTATACGATTATGGTCTAACCCTTTTGCCACAACACTTAATAATTATAAATTTTTTGTATATAAATATTACATGACATTATATAATGCTATTTATTTAAATTATTCTGTTAATAATTTAAAAATCATAGTAATATGATTTTTGAAAAATTCTAAGATATACACATACCAAGATTCAAATATTAAATATAATGTATGAAACTGAAGGTATGAAATTATATAAAATACATTCCTCCCAGCCGATAAGATTGTACATGTGTGCACAGACAGACATACACATACACACAGATATTACAAAAGACTCGTTTCTTAGGGCTCTGCGCAACAATGTATATTTGCAAAAAATCTCAAATTCCAAATTTTGGTGCGAAAACCATACCTACCGCTTATTATATTTCATATATATAGCGGCAAAAAAAAGCTTATCATAAAATCATTTTTTCGCTTTATACTTGTCAGTTATAATTTTCATTTGATTTTTTTTTAGAACTTGGTTTTTCTGTACTACCATCGTGACCACCCCTTTCTAAACTTCTTTCATTGTCTTTAGTTGTTCCAACGAAAGTTTTAATGAAAATTATAATATCATTGTCATTAACTCCCCCTAAAAACTGAGTTTCAAAAATCAAAAACCGAAAAAAATGATTAACAAATGTAAATATTAAAATTTAAAAAACTCTTTTAACACCCACATAATACCTACAGTCAAATGTTTTTTTAGTTTTTTTTTGGAAATTGTTTTTAGTTTTTGACAATCAAAATTAAAAAAAAAAAAAAAATAAAATGAATATCCAATTTTCAAAAAATCTGATAACAGGCCTGTTCTTGTACAACACACAATTCTTTCACTCATGTTCAATTCTTTTATATTTTTGATGATTCATTACAAAAATTTCGTGTTAAACTAATTTGTAAAATCGATTAAAACCAATCCCCCCATTTGTCACAAAAGAATAACAAGAACAACAATAATAAGAAAATAAAATAACAAAAGTAGCTGTATAACAGTGTGAATGAAATGCAGTAAATAACAGAAAAAAAAAATACAAGTAAAGAACGAGACAAAAAAACAAAAAAATAAAAATAAATTTTGGGCAAAAATTTGCTTACTCATTTATATTTAAAATTTATTACCTTAGCCTGATTTTATACACGCCGTTTTATACCTGTTTGTTTTAATAAATTAGATAAAAATATTTTTCAAAAATTTTTTTTTAAAATAATAAATTTGAATGTTATTTGAGTGTTACAGAAGAATGTTGTCAGTCTGTTATGAATTAATTAAATTAGTTCTAAACATTTTTAGATATGGCAACCCTGCTTCTAACTGAATTCTTTGTTTAAGCTTAAGTGCTGAAGATTTTTAGAGAAGCTTGCTAAATTTTTTGTATTGCGATAGCACATTAAAACCTTCGGAAGCCTGAAGCGAATTTCAATACATGGCTATGGCACATATGTAAAAACTCTGTGATATGGTAACACTTTCAAAGTTTTGTATCAGCTGTTGAATTAATTAAAATTTTATCCAACACTAATTTGTAAGTAACCTAAGTCAAATAACGGTTTTGAAAAGGATTTTTAACGGTTTCAATACTAACGGTTGAACTCCTGCTTAATTATAATAAGCTCTCTGAATAATTGATGAAATATCAATTGTTTTAGAAGCTTAATAAAGCATTTGGATTAGAAATCGATCAATTGATAAGAAAAATTATTAAACTTCAGAGGCAGCGTCTCACAACTTTTTTGGTAAATCCTAAAATTTGATTTTTGAACAAGGTAATTACGGTTTGTTTAAGCCGCTCGTCCTACGCCTTCAAAAAATCCAGCGCACCTACCCCGGATGACTATTACTGTTTTCGCCCCAACTTCCCAAAAACGTTTTAAAACATTTTCTAAGAAATGTTTCTCACAACATTTTTGACAGAGATTCCCAAAGATGGCAACTCAAATAACGAAATTAATATTCACCAAACTTGTCTCGATTAATCGAAAATCGAATTTATTATTTTTTTTTTTATCAAAAGCTTTAATAATAAATGATAGCTTGATGCAATATATTTTTTTTATTGATAAAATCCAATATACTAATAGCAAAATGATCTCAACATTTTCAAAAATTGTTTTATGTTTATTTTTTAAAAATATTTCTATTTTAGAATTTTAATTACTTGAAAATTCTTAGAAATCGATACAAGATAAAACTAAAATAAAAAATTTTATATTAAATTGGAATTTATATGTCTACCCACAGCACAACAGATATACGAGTATATAATGTATCTTTGTTTTCTTTATATAAAATCTTATTAGTGATAAAGACACGTGTGTGACACCACCCTCAATTTGAAAATTTTCTAATTTGTATATGGCATATTATACATATATATATATATACATTGTTAAATTTTATTTTTTAATTGGGTAAAATATTAATAGAACATTTTACAGTTAACACAATTAGGGTTGGAGGTTATTTTAGATATTGTTAATTTGATAATTCGTATATAATGACCATTCAAGAATTATTTTTTAATTGTAATGAAGTTTTATTATAATTTTTGTAATTGTTTTGTACTGCACAGAGGTGTGTTTTTTTTTTTTATTTACACAAACTAAACGGCAGGAACGGCTTCCTATGTAGGTATAGGAAAATAGAATGTTAAATGTAAATTTGACGGAATATTGGATTTAAAATGGAAATTTATGTGGGAAGGCTAGAAACAAACCTATAAAGATTCGTTTTGAATTTTTGCTAATTGTTGTATGAAACGTTTTTAACAGAGTAGGGGATGCCACTACTGGAAGCATGACCCACATCTCTTAGCAGTCATCACAATAAATGAGTTTCTTTCACCCGTATTAAACCATCTTGAAGTTTCCACAGTGTAGAAATGAGAAATTGCAGCTCTTCTGCTTTTACGTTTGAATTGTTTAAGAGGAGGCATAATCGACTTTATTTCAATAGAGCAAGTGCCAATTATTAACAAGATATCTAGAAAAATGAGAAATCCATATTACGATAATAGTTCGATGAGAGTTAAAGCTTTTAGGCGTAAGGCGCAGTTCTAAAAGATTTTAATCAAAAAAACTACCATATTTTTGCTATTATAAAATATATAACAAAGCCCATGGATGAAATTTATATACCTGTGGTTCTCGATAATTATTTGTTCATCTAAATAACTGTATTAGATGGTATATGTCAAGTTTATTTTTACCCTTCACATGGGAAATAGATTGCACTTTCAACGCGATATTAGAACGCAGAAGGAATGTACAGTTATATCCATATTACGATAAATTATATTCATGTACCTATTTGTGATATCAACCTACGGAGAAAGTGGGCATACGATATTTTTGAGAACTAATGGCCTTTGCATTTTTTATCATCTTCCTATATTGCAATTTGCTTAAGAACCGAACCACTTGTTCTGCGCGGCCAATGCCTTGGCTTCTTACTAAAAGTACATAAAATACTAAAAATTAAATTTTATTCAAATTTTAACTTGAAATGGTGGTCAATATGAATTCTCGAAGTCCAAATTTATTTTTACTATTAATTGATTAAAGAAATTTTATATTTATTAATTAAAGGAATTTTCATATGTGATATATAAAGCTGAAGTGAAAATTATTATTTAAGTTACATGACTACTGAAAAATTTTATAGCTATATAGACTTTGTAAATTTAATTTATTTCAAAATAAATTAACATAATTTAATTTACACACTTTACATAAGCCCTTATACTTTGGGTACAGTTATTTTACATAAATTATAAAACAAAGTATTAAAAATTCCAAAAACTAGGATTTCTTTTGTTTTTTTTTTAAAAAAACCTAAGATTTCGATTATCAAAAATTTATCTCACTTTTTATATAGATTGGTATGATTTAGTTAATTTACATATCCATCTATTAAATTATAAGATAAAATAACATCTGATATATTTTTATAGTGAAATAATATGTGGTCATATACCTAAAACAAAGGGTATTTTCCCAAAGGAATTTCACAATTTTAATTTTATTCTTTTTATAGGTTCTGAATAATTTTTCTAAAGGTCCCTAATTTTTTTTAAATAATTTTCTCTGATAAACTCCAATACTTATAATATTTCCCTAGAGTAAAATTCAAAAATTCGAAAAAAGCGATTTTCATCCTAAAACTTAAAAAATTTCAAAAATTATTCCTCAATATAATAATTTTTCCTTTTACTTTTGTTTTACCAAAAAAAAAAATCCCAAAAGTATCTTTTTTATTTATGCTGGGGCTTGATGAATAGTTACTTTTATATTAAAATTAAGCTGTAAACAGCCGTAAGTCAAAATGTATAACGAGTTAAAAATTTTAATGAAAACCATGTGGCTCATCAAATATTCATAAGAGTTTTTTGCTTCTTTTTGTTGTTGTTTTTGTTTTTATTATTTAAATATTAAATACTTTTCTATTGTAATATTGTATCTTATAGATACATTTTATTTTGTTGTTAAAATAAAAGGAGTGTTGATTTAACCAAAACAATACACAAAATAACACTTTGAGGATTTTAATAATTTTATTTTTTTTTTTGAATTTTTGTTATTAACTAAAAAACAGCTTGTGGTAGTTAATAACGACGGCGGCGGTTACTGAGATCTTGGTTTGGTATTAAAAAAACAAAAAAACAAAAAAAAAACACAACAACAAAATTTATAAGCGAATAAAATAAATAAAAATTAAAGTAGCGACAACTAGTGAGTGAATATTACAAGTAAATTTGACATAAGGTAAAATATAATTTTCAATATTAAGATAAATATTTGTATACCTTTAGTCTGAACAGTTGTGGGTATATATTATATATATGTGTATATGTATGTATATCGCTTAAGTGAAAAAAAATTCAGAAAAACCAATGCTTTTGGCAGTTTTTTAAAATTCAAGTTTTGTTAAAAAAATATGTTTCAAAGTGCTTTGTTTCAATGTCAACTAACTTGAACCATTTTTGAAAATTTTTAAAAAATTGAGGGATTAATTGAAGAATTAACTTAACCGTAGATATAATATAAGTGATTACTGATTACTAATATAATAGGGTTTCTAGTGTGATAGGGTAAAAATTGGGTAAGTAATCAGTAAGTAAATTATAAGATCTTGATTTCAAAAGATTTTTCAAAATTTAGTTGTATATTGTATTGGCAGATAATCCAAATTCCAAAAATATACCTCACCTATTATCATAGTGTTAGAATGAATTTTGAAGGCAGCTAAACTTAGCATTTCAAATGGCAAAATAAATTTGATTTCCGGATTCCAAAATTCACAAATAAAGCTTACACGTGTTCCCACTCACACTTCTTGTCACTTCCCTATGTATTCGTAACGGGGGTAGGAGTTTGAGTGCAGCAGACCCTATTCTTTCAACATAATTTTATGTTCCTGAAGTTTCCCAATAATTCTAATCACTTATTTAGCGAGGAATTATTTTAAAATTGAAGAACTTATTGATTAACATATATCATTTAAAAAATTTTAAAAATTCGGAGCTTTAGTTTGGGATTGAATACAATATTAGGAGTTATCGTTTTCTATATACAATTGTAAATACAAGACTCTTAATTAGTAGGAATTTAAGAACTGATTGTAAAATCTTGATTTCAATTTATATTTTCCCAAATCAGCTCGAGGATATCGCGACAATAACAATAAAAGCAAATATTTCGAACTTTCCTGGAAATATTAGGTTTTAATATCAATTGAGATAAAACAATTGTAAATCTTAGGCTAAAAAGGAAAGGTTGGTTCGAAATTTCGGTTTATTAAAATCTACTTATTTATAAAATCGCGTTTTAGAAAATCTTGTTTTGGAAATTTCATTTTTAGAAAATCTCGTTTTTAAAAAACCTCATTTTTAGAAAATCTATTTTTTTATATTCTGCCAAAGACTGATAGTTCTGATTTTGTATTCAAAGTCAGAACTAAGGAACGAGTAAAAAAGCTATACAAACTAGATTTTTAAAAACCGATAATTTTTAAACAAAATTTTCTAATGCGAATTTTAAAAACGAGATTTACTAAGCTTAGATTATGTGCCGCTCTTTAAAAATATACTGTTACTAAGTTAATTCCCTTAAATTAGAAGAACGGTAATTATCAACTAAGTATAACTGTATTTTCAGAATAAATACGCTTTTACACTTTCAAATCGCCTATCATTTTACACAAGATAAATTTCTAAAACTTCCCAAAGCCGCAAATGACTAAAGAACTAGTCAAAATTCTAAATAATTTTCTATTCTATTTAAATATTAAATAAAATTGTTAATACAATAAGTACTTATCAGAGGTTAAAGTTCAAAATAAAATTCATTGAAATTTAAATTTCATTTAATAAAGTAAATATAATTTAAAATTTATAATATTTTTATAATTATTATGTTTTTGTATTTTTGTAATGAAAAATATCTTAACCTTAAGATTAAAATACAAAACACAAACTTTATGTCATTTATAATAATAACAAATTTTACATTAGGGGTTAAAAAAACATTTTTATAAGAAGCTTAAGATTATTAAAAAATTGGAAATCGCCTAGAGGCTTTGATAATAATAACAAAAAACATTTTGTTATTTAAATAATGTTTGTCATCCTCTTTTAATGTGTTTTGTGTCTTTTGTTTTTTCTTTTTGTATTTTATGATAATAATAGGTGTTTGAAGAAAATATCTAAGATCTAATAAATAAGCCAGGAACAAAATTTAAATCTATATATCTTTTACATGTATCCATGAACAAAGAAAGTGCTAGGTTAATTTGTTTTTTTATAGGTAAGGAAGAATTTAAATAAAATTGAAAAATTTTGTAAAATATTCACACAATATGTAAATTTTTTACTTCTGATAAGAATCTTAAGATTTTTATGAAAATTTGTTTTGCCTTCGTTATTTCTTAGAAAATAAAGGATAGATACAATTAAAAGGTTTACCAGAAATTTCTGGTTATTACTTTGTTTTTACTTGAAAGGAGTCTTAATTAAAAGTTGAAGGAAACATTTACGATTAAATGGGTACTGAGAAAGAGTTTTTGGGACTAGCATGTAGTCAGATTATGTAACTTTAAGTTTCGTTTTAGTGATTTTGAGCAAAATTGAGTAAAAATGCAAAAATTAATAGTTTTTCAAAAGAGGGACTCCTAGTAGAAAAATGTTTAAGCATTGCTTAATAAAGGAAGAAGGCAGTACGTGTTCAAGTCCGGCATAGGTCATTTGAAATTTTTGATTGGTAAATTATACTTAAAGGATAATTCTGTATGTTTAGAATGAATTTCTAGTATTGCATTCCAATCAGACATCAAACAATTAAGTAAAAAAATATATTACTGAAAAGGTACATTGGATACTTTACTACTCTAGATATATCTTCTAGTTAATTTAGTTAATGCAATTAGTAAACGTAAAATTATCTGATTAAAGGAACCAGATTTTAAAATTTTTAAGGTTAAGTACTTTTGGAAAAATCCCAGAATCCTAGCTCTATTAGAAAAGCAATGAAGAGATCCAGGATTTGGCAATTTTATAACAGCACACGAACCTCTCATGCAAAACTAATAAAAAAGGATTAGAAATCCTTACCAAAAACTTAAATTCTTTAAATTGGGGAGTGGCACATAATCTCGGTTTAGCACGTCCCGTTTTTAAAATCTCGCTTTAAAAACCTTGTTTTTGAAAATTTTAAAGTTTGGAGAAAGTTTGTAGCTTTTGCAGAAAAAAATAAAATAGATTTTCTAAAACAAGATTTTGTGAAAACCCCCTCAGTGTTCATACAATAGTTATATGGCGGCTACCCGAACTCGAATTCAATTCAATTTCAATTGCCAAATAGCTGTCTTTGCAAAGAGTTATTTAAAATTGCCGGATCCCGAATCATTTAGTTGATTTAGCTCTGTGTAGCTCAGAAATAGCTTCACAAAGGTAATTCAAGTCTTATAGGAATTTAAAAAAAAAATCTCTAATTTTACTTGAAATTGAAAATTTTACTAAATTTACTTTAAATTTTCTTTAAAATTATATCTTTTAGTCTTAAAATTCAAATTTTCCGTATTAAATATAGATATCTTCGTGTTAAAATTATTATACTAAAATACGCTGTAAGAGCTTTTTAAATTCTAAATAATTATTAAATAATAATAATTTCCTATAAAAATTTTTTTTAAATTATTACCATGAAATTTTCAGATAAAAAAAATTAGATAAAATTAAATAATTCATATTTTAAGTATAAATTATTTATTATGCAAATAATGAAATTGTACAGTTTTTACTGACCTCTGATACTTTTCTATAGATTTTTCTTTGAATATATTTTTAAATGATATTTTAATACACTATTATTTAAGAATAACAAAAGAAAGTGAAATAATATTTAGACTGACCCCATAATTTTGATTTTCTTTAATAATTCAATGCTTTGTTTGCATGCGAAAAATGAATAAAATGAATTTAAAAAGTTTTCAAAATTTGATGAAAAATCTCGACTTGAAAAATATAAATATTTCTTGGGAAAATCTAGATAATGAGTTATGCAATTGCTGTTTAAATGTATAAATTTTTGGATTATTCCAAAAATATTGTCAGAAAGTGTTGAAATTTTCTTAAATGAGTTCATTTAAAACTTCAGTGATTTTTTGAATTGTAAGAGATATAACTTTCCACCTCTCTGCTCCATCTTTTATATTTCCTTTCCCCTTATTTTCCTTTGTTTTATTTTTTAATCGGTTCTTCCCATCTTGATTAGTCTATAGTTTAAGATTCATTTCTTTCAAATTAATGGACTAAAAATTATTTAACTGCTAAATCTAGCATCGGAAAACTTAGGCTTGGCCACACTAACTAAAGTTAAAACTAAAAAAAAAATAGTTTGTTTGACGGAAGCCGCTGTATTTAAAATTAAAAACAGGCTAAAATTTTTTAACTGCTAAATCTAGCGTTGCTAAAATTAGGCTTGGCAGCACCAAAATTCACTTAAACTAATAAAAGAGATTAATTGACAGAAGGGGCTGTATTTAAGATTAAAAACAGCCTAATTATTTTTGACATTCAAATCTAGCGTGGTAAATTTCGGGCTTGGCAACACTATATTACTGTTAAACTAAAATAAAAGTTTGTTTGACAGAAAAGGATGCATTTATAATTAAAACAGGCTAAACAATATTTAACTACTAAATTTAGCATCAGAAAATTTGGGCTTGGCAACACTAGATTACGCTAAAAGTAATAAAATAATTTGTTTGACGGAAACCGCTCTGTATTTAAAATTAAACTTATATATGGGTTTTTCCATTTGTTTTTTTTTTTATTGAATTTATAAACTACTAAGATATTCAAAATTTTCCAAATACACACACAGATAAGAATCTGCGAAAAAGAGTGAAAAACACAAAAGAAAATTACAAAAAAAAAAAGAAAAACAATAAGAAAATGTACACAAAACTTGTGAACAATTTTCATTATAAAAACAAATATTTTATATTTTTATTTGCATTTTTTTTTTTAATTTTTGTTTTTCTGACTTACCTTTCCACTAAGTACAGCACGAGCAGCTGATAATTCAGTTTGTGGTACCAAACTCATATCGGTACCTAATGTTTTAGCAACATTCGACATACTAGATGGTACTGATAAACCGTGCGAATTTTCAGCACGAACCAAAAATACATAAGATGTTCCCGGTTTTAAATCTGATACCTGTAATATAGAAAAAGAAAAACCAAAATTAAATATATATGCAGAAATAAAAATATCTTAAGATAATAAAATTTTAAATGTTAGTAAATACCTATAATATGTAAAAAAATTTAATAGGAAATTAAGTAATATTAATTTTAATGTAATTATAATTGCAGTAGCGTTTATTTTATATTTTAAAATTTTGTATAGAAATTATTAACGTATTTAAAAAATTGGATAAAAATTTGAAAACGCGAAGCTGAGGTGTTAGAACTGTTTCATACACTTTCCCTGAGAAATATAACAAGGCGCAAAAACATCAAAATGCAAGTTTCTCCTTGAAGTATGCAATTTATTATTTCAAATTTAAAGCTATATTAGAGATCCTTGAGTTAAAAGTCTTGAGTCTAATAAGGAGTTTGGCTCCAGTATTGGCTTTCAGTTTAAAAATTTTTAAACTATCCCAACCTTCATTTTAATAGGTTAAATATATTGAGCTGCATTCCCTCTCATTAACGTTGCATAATTTTAGGTAAAGTCAGATATTGAATGAGAGTTTGCAAGGAAATTTGAGTAGCCCTAACAGTTTTTTTTTACAGTTACAAATTGTAAGATAGACCATCAATATTCTATAGGGAGATGGGAGTACGTTTCATATTTTATTGATTCTCATGATTTATATAAGAGTTACCATAACTAGTTTTTAAGAACTACCGCAGGGTAGCAAATAACTCGGTGTCAAGAAATAATGGAAGACTTATCTACAGCTTTTAAATTTGTTTAGACGGAAGTGCCAGATTCAGTATAATTATAAAATGCATGTTGTTCTTAAACCAACATTAATTGGCATGAAATGTATCACAACGACTTATCTTTTTTTTTAATATCAAATAATTAACGGAAGTTTAAAATGACAGATAGTTGTTTAAAAATTAACTAATTAGACAATTAAAATTTCATTAGACTTTAATTGACTATTAAGAGATAAAAAAAAAAAACTGTTCAATGTTGACGTATAATTTCATATGGATAAAAGATGTTTTTTTAAATTTTTTTTTTCCATTATGTAACGGTAATATTTTTTTATTTTTTTATCGTGTAAAAACAGTTATTTATTTAAATGTTTTACACGATGTTTTAATAATGTTTAAAAAAAAAATTCAAACATTTTTTATTTATAAAAAAAAAATCAAATATAAAAAAATTAAATGAAATGTGTAAAAAGTGAAAAACATTTAAATTAATATTAAAATATTTGCAAATTTTCAAATCAATTTGCAATAAGATTTGTTGGTCTTTAGTTTTTTTTTGGAATTAGTAATCGCTTGAATATAAACATGATTATAAAATAAATTCTTAAGAAAATTTATTACAATTTATAAATATGTAATTAATGTAAACAAATTTTAAAAGGTTTTTTCATAAGTTTGTTCAAAAAAGTTGCAATTGTTCAAAAAAGTTGCAACGATTGTTTCAGAACAATTTGTTTAAAGTAAATAGAAAATAATATTTCATTATTATTTCATTGTGCATCACATATTTTAATATTTTAGTAGTTAGTACCCCCTCCATAACACCAACAAATATTGTGAATCAGATTGTTATGTAAAATGGTTTTATCACAACTTGTGTATGTTATTGCATAGTTAAAGTCAAATATTGATATATTTCTCATAGTTATACCTCAAATGTCCAAAAATTAATAATAAAAGTCCCGAAATTCCCTCAAACAATTCATAATTAAAAAATTTTCTTAGTCTCGTTTTCAGGGATTCCTTCTTACATTCTTGTCATTAAAATCAAACTAATCATCTGTATAAAGAGCACAGCCTGTTCACATAAAGTTTGATCGGTTAAATTACCCAAAGAATCTGGTACAGCTCCTCTGAGAAAACTTTTCACTATTAATATTTTCTATGCAGACACTATTTTGTTACACATTTCTTTAGCCCTCCAAACATTCCCCGTCATTCTTCACAATCATAAGCTTTACGAGCCCTAGTTTTTTAGATTTCTTCTTTCTTTATTTTCTTTAAAATTTAACTAGTCCCCTGTATAAAAATTCCACCCTTAAGTTGGTTTGGGCAGAGTATCCTAAGTATCTTGTGGAGCTACTCTCATATAATTTTTCTGCTAATCAAAAGTAATCCACTTTAACAAATTTCTTCTAAGTACTTCTCAAATTATTTGCACCCCACATTTCAAAATCATAAAATGCTCCAATCCTCATCTTCTAGGTCCCTCTCAACATTCTTTTTTTAAAAATTAATCTTATGCCGCAGCTCCTCCGAGAAACCTTTTTACGAAAAATGTTTTTCCAAATATTCCTCCCCATCTTTCTTAATCATAATTTTTACTCAGTCCCATCTTTCAAGATTCCTTCCCAAATTATTTTCATTAAAATCTAACAAATTTTCTGTATAAGTTTGATGAGGGAAAATAAAATAATCAATTCTAATAACTTCTTTGAGATTTTCAATATTTTTTTTTAACTTGAATTACTTTCATTTGAATTAAAAATTGCATATTCATAAGTTGTGAAGCTCTTAATGAATGCACTGTAAATCAAATGCGTACAAAATTCAATAAGTTTTCAAACAAATGCTAATCCAAAGTACTTATTCAATAAAAAGAATATTTTATTTATTAAAAAAAATGTTATCTAAAGTTTAGAACAAAAAGAACATCAATGTTTTGAATATTTAAACTTTTTCAGATTTAGTTATTAAAGTCAAATATATTCAATTTAATTCAATATTAAATTTAAATCTTTTATTATTAAATTTTGTTATTTATTAATAATTTCAATTTAATATTAGTAAAAAAAAAATTAAAATTTTATGAATTATAAAAGTTGACTTTGTAATTAGATTTTTGAAATTCTTATAATTACAATGGATTGGATCCCCAAGGCCAAATCTCCAAAGACAAAATCTCCATGTCAAATCCCCCAAAAATCACTAAGTAGCATTAAAGCAATCATAGTAATTAAAAAATTAATATTGGCTTTAGGGGTTTTGTCTTTGAAGATTTTGGCTTTGAGAATTTTGTGTTTCGGGATTTTGTATTAGAAGATATATTGTGCTCGGCCATATCGGATTTTGGAAATCTTGTAAAGATTCCAAATAAAATAAAAATTCTGGAAATTATCAAGCAATTATCAAATTATATAATATTAAGCACTTATATCAGATTTAATTCACAGATGCATATACATATACTAGCATTTTTTAATCCTAAGTTGATATTACTTTCTTCTTGTTCTAACAGGTCTGTCTAAAGTTATTTTTTTAAAACACCAACTACATAACTAAGTGCCCTTCCAGTGCTAGAAGTTAGTAAAGAAATAATAGAAATGAAATTGACTGAAACCCGAATCCTTAATTGTACGAACCACTTATCACTTATCTTAAATCTATAATACTAAAAAATCTTAATAATAATTCTTTTGATTAGTAAATACTTTTTTAACTAATCAAAAGCTTACAAAATTACGGACAAACAAGATTGTACTATCAATTGATAATTACTAGATTACTTAATTAGTGGTAAGGGAATGGCACTATCCTTGAGTACTCTAGGCCGATCCAGATCAAAAGATAGACTTAAAACAACATCGAGAAGAATTGTTCTAGATGCAAACACGAAAAATCCTGGAATGAATTAGTAGAAAAAGAAGCTATGAATAAAAATGCCTTCCAGTTGAAGACCTATAGTCCCAAGTGGAGTCACAGGAAAAAAACAGGGTTTGGTGCTATTCGACTCTACTAAAACGTCTAATGCATTAGCCTTCCAACAAAGGTATTCGGGATAATGGAACTTTCTCTGAATTTTATAAGACTTTTAAGGAAAACAACCCGAACTAATGAACTAATTTCAAAATTCTCTTGCTTCCTCCCACTTTGATTGTATCTTTAAAATATAATAATAAATATCTATAAGTTCTTGTTCTTTAGAAAAAAATGGATAAATATTATTCATCTAACATAAAATTAATTCCCAAAATATATTATTACTTATCTTAAATTTTTTTATAAAATATAAGTATACAACAACAATTAAAAAAAGTAAATCCATATTTCCATGGAGTATTTTCTATATTTTCCATTTTCCAAAAGAAAATGACATAAACTATTGAGGGAATATTATAAAAATGTTTATTATATATATATATATATATATATATATACATATAATATGCATTTAAGAATATTTTATAATAAGTCTGATATCAAAATATAAATCTTAAAGATATTATTATTATTATTATAATAATACAAGTATTATATTTGTAAAATATTTAAAAAAAAAAATAAATATAAAATAATATTCATAAATGAATATTAAAAAAAAAGTAAAATAACAACAAAAAATCAAAAAAAAAAAATAATACAAGAACCTACATAAAAATTAAATATCTTGTAAAAAAGGGCGTATTATGTACATATAACATATATATATATAGTATAAATATAATATGTAAGATGCATTTTATAATTTATACAAAACTTTTAAAAAAACACATGTGTATAAATTTAACTACAAAATTTATTCAAAAAAATTTTCTTATTTTATTCCAAATTTTTCAATTTTTCCATTTTTTTTTTTTGATATTTTTCTATTAAATATTATTTAAAATATTCATAGTTGTAGATGCAAAAATTAAACGGATGCTGTTGAAAAAACATTAATATCAAAAAAATTATTATCAAAAGTATCAACATCAATATCAATTTTTTTTTAACAAAAAATAAGTACTATCTAGTACTATGTAAAATTTGTAAAAATACAGATTTATTATAATATACTTAAATGTATATATATATATATATATATATATATATATATATATATATATATATATATATATATAAGTATATACTAGGAATATATATATGTATAATATATTATTAAAAATATGTTGCGAATATATCTATTAAATTGTTGTTAGTCAATGCTGCATTTATTTTTAAAATTATGTAAAATCAAAAAATTTTAAGGGAATATAAAGTACAGTGACCCACAAAAAAGCTTTGTAAATTTTTGATAAGTAAAGCTATTTGTTATAGGTAATTCAGCAACATGTATGTTATAGGTATTTGCAGCAACACATATTTCATAGGTATTTACAACAGCACATATGGAGTACAACCAGATTATTGATAATTGTGGAAGCACTGGAAAACTAACTATTTTGTGATCCTGGTTCATACTCTAGTACATAGTATACTAGAAGCAATAAGATCAACAATCTGGTTTAGTAAAGCTTATTTTCAAAAATCCCAGTCCCAGAATCAAATTCATATAGAAACCCATTTAGTTTCGGAATATATTAGCAATCAGATCAATTCCGTTGAAAGAATCGACAATTTTAACAATCTGCTCTAGCAAGGTCTATTTGCAACAATTAGCAGTTGCTAAATTTAAAAAGATCATCGCAAATACCAAGAAAAATAAAGCTGAGAATATTCCAATAATGCATAAAATTCTTCCTCTTAAATGGCAGCGAAATTTGGCCGGAAAACAAGAAGGAAATCTACATACAAGAATTCGTAAAAAAATGCCTTCACATTAATTATTTTCAATTATATGCAAAATACACGGGCCAAGAAGAATTAGAAATACAGAACCGCTACTCATCAATAACTAATAGAAATATCAATTAAGAAAACCAAGTACACATACCTAGGTAACATTCTCAGAAGATTCCCAAAATGCATAGTAAGACCGGTAATGAAATGGAACCCTCAAAGAAAGTGAAAGATTGGAAGACCCTAGATACAAAGAGAAAACCACAAATGAAAAAGACATGATCACAAACAAAAGTCATTGTCAAAATAGAAATAGGTGGAATTGGAAGGGGAAGCAGTCGATGTACTTGCTAGTTTCTAATCTTAGAAGTACAGAATAAAATACTTTTAATTATTTCTAATATTATCAAGAAGAAATATCAAGTAGGAAATAATAATCAGAAAAATTAGTAAGTTCCCATCATCTTATTAGATTAGAAGAGCTAGCTTCTGAAAATAAATTATAGATCAACAATCTGGTCTCGTAAATTTTGGATTTTTACTACTATAGATTAATAATTTCAGAACAAGCAAAGTTAGAAACTCAGAGAGATTTAAAAGAGTTTCATTTAAAGGTTTAGAAAATAAAATTAATGCAATTGTAATTCAAATTTATGTCAGTCACTGTTAATCATAATTGTAACTTAATATTTAATATTTGGTTTGGAGGTATATATATATATATGTATTTTTATAATATTTTTAAAAATATGATTGTAAATATTAAACAAACAAAATAAAAAAAAGAAAGCTTACAAAAATTAAAAAAAAAACAAATAATAATGTAACTTTTGAATATTTAACATCTGGAGGTTTTTAAAAATTAAATATAGGTATCATTACTTGCACATATATGTAAAAACTTATTTTTTATAATATGATCATATTTAGTAGGTATACCATACACAATATATATGATATACATAAAATTAATTTAGTTTAGTAATTAAAAATAAAATGTATATATATGTAATGTACGTATATATTGTCATTTAGTGTTTATAATTTAATCTGCAGTTGCTATTAAAACAATGGATTCTTATTTATTAAAGCGTTTTTTTTTTCAATTTCATTTCTTAATTAAAATTATTTGTGCACTCTCTACTACCATCTTAACTCCAGATTTACACCCGCAACATCCATTAAAATTCCAATAGTATTTATGTTACAATATTAGTCATGTAAAAGTTCTTATACACTAAATTATTTTGAAATCAAACAAGTTCCAAAGTTCTCTTATTTAAAATTAAATTTTTCCGGGACAATGAACCTATAACGGTTTATAGGAAAGTTACCATAATATATAAATGGAAACGTTGCATGTTATAAGGTTAAGACTGTACCGGAAGAAATAAATTAGTAAAATTAATTCTCAACTCTGATAATAGATGGCGTAAAAATATTTTTACAGAACACACATTTGTTTTTGAATTACTTACTACATAGTAGAATATAAGAGCTAGTTTTCAGCAAAAGATACCAAACGTATGTCTAACCCATCTTAAATAAGTGCATTAAGAAGAATCTCAAAACTGTGATTCATAAATTATAAACTTTTTCAAATATAGTACAAGTAATTTATTTGAGGTTTTGAAAAATTAAGACCACATTAATTCTGCTTTCCAAAAAATATTAATTTTAGATGGTTTCACTCTTTTTACGTGCTAACTGCTCACTGTTTTGAGCTAAACCAACCATACTATATATGTATATATCGGAATAGGGGAAACTATTATATTCTTATTATTAGAACCGATCAAATGAGTTCCACATACATTTTAAAAATGACAAAGTAATACAAGGCCTTAGAATATGCAGAAATGTCTTAGATTTCAAGTATACCTAAATAATTATATTTCGTCTATATTGTTACAATTTTATATTTGAGTTATATATGGCATTCTATGTCTGTGAGTTATATTATTCAATTAAATTATTTGTTTATATTGTTATGCTAATGTATTTTTTATTAAAGATATATAGTTATTAATTAAGCCATTAATCTGACACTAATTGCGAACGGTATCAGAGTTGAGTTGAAAGTCAGATAAAAGTTTTTCAAATTCACTTTCACTGTGACTCAAACCTTTTCGCATGAAAAGTTGCCACTCTAGCCACTGTGCCATCCAGCCGTAGAAGCAGATAGATTCACTAATTACAGTTTTATCAAACTGGCATGTACTATAAAGTCTCATAAATTAGATAACAGATAGATTCACTAAATTTAAGTTTTATAAAGCTGGCATACTACTGTAATACTACTACTGTAAATGTAAATCTCGTAAAATACACTATCATAATGCAATAGATCGCGCACATTATTAGCCAATATTTAGGCTACAGTACTAAATATTTCATCCGAATAAAGTCCCTGAAATCCCTATTCAGTACGGATTAAATAGTATTAACATTTTCTAAAATATGCAAAAACGTTTAAAATAACTGAAATTGATAGCTTTGAAATTGACTTCATAACTTTTAAAATCTTCGTTATGAATAACAATGATAATAATTGTTAAAAGAATAAGTACTTGAATTTGTCAAAAGACTAAATACTTGAATTTGTTAAAAGAATAAGTACTTGAAACTTCATATTGAATTAAACTATAAGATATTTAATAGAATTTAAAAGTTATTTAAAAAAAATAAACTAAAGTACATAATATGATAAAGAAAATTTTTGTTTTTTTCCCCCTCCAACAAAATTTAATTATTTATTTTTCATTGACTAAATTAAAAAAAAAAACAAAATAAAAAAAAAAATGTATATTGTTGATAAATCCTGAAGGATCACAACAGTAAATCATCAGAGATACACAACTACTATATAATATTAAAAGTAAAACTTTTTAATAAAAACAACAACAAATGAGATACAAAAAAAAATTTTAAATACAAGTTTTAGAAAAATAAAAAAAAAAAATCAAAACAAAATAAATTTTTAATAAAAAGTTCATGGATTTAAAGTTTTATTATTAAATAGTGTAACATTTTGTCAGTTTTTCAATGTTTAAAAATTTTAAATTAAACTTTTTAGTTATTTTATTTTTAATTAATATTTAAAAACAAAAATATTATTAATTAAAATTTACTTTTTAAGTACTTTATACAAAAAAGTTTAATTATTTTAAGAAATGACAGCTTAAATGAATAAAATTAATTATATAATATTAAATTTTAAGCATCATTTGGTAAATTTTACAGTTACATGTAGTTTTACAAGATATAATTATATTAAAAATATTTGACTTTTAAATGAACTTTCTAAAATATGGTGAATTTTTAAAATATTTAATAAATGTTTGCATTTAATGTATAAAAAATGCAGAAAAGCGTCAGATTTTATGCCCTATATTTATAAAGCGAATTTTCATTCGTTTTACCGCACTGTCAAATTAGAAGCCACAGATTTAAATGCAAACAATTAGATACTATAAGGTACTGCTTTTACGAATGCGATGCGTTGCTGCATGAGTTCTGCAATGTGTTTTAAAATGTGCAATTTCAATGCGTTTGCAACACTGTGAAATTAGAAAACTTAGGTTTTATATAAGTAACTGATAAGATACTAATGTTTTGTTCTGATTCGTTGTCGCATAATATTTCTAATTTTGATTTTGACATGTGTCACTAATACCACAATTATGTTAAAATAAATTTTATAAAGATAATTTTGGTAATTAAATTCGTTTAAGTATTTTAAATTATTCTACTATATTTCATATATTGGAAAGGTTTTAAAAGGACTTACAAAACAATAAGAAGAACTAATTTTTATTTCTATTCCATTACCATGGTTTTAAAATTGAGAAAACGGAAAAACTTAAATATTTAAGCACTTTGACACAAGCTTGACATAAAAATTTAAATTATCAATGCAATGACTGTGCGTTAAAAAAATTCCCAGTATCAGTAAATGTATGCACTGTTTTACCGCAGTTATGCTATAAAACTAATTTCGAAAGGAATTCGCAAAGTCATTTGGCTGTTTTAGCCAGATTTTAGACATCATAAAAAACTATTTACGGTAAGCATTAATAACAATGGTTTATGGTGTTTTAATTACAATTACAGTTTAAACAAGACTTGAATTACATCGCAATGTCTGTGCTCCTCGCGAAATTCAAACAATTAACATCCAGAGTGTAGGGTTTGTGCTGACCTCATTGAGATAAAACACAAACCGAATTAAATATTTGATGGCTCTAGTAACAAATTTGATAGTTAAATTAAAAGATGCTTAAATTAACCAACTGCATTTAATGCAATCAAAATGCATGAGTAGGAATATTAATAATCCGAAATATATGGTTGAGTTTTGTCTGTCTATCGAAATAACTGGTCTAATTTATAATTCAATAATAAATTCACCGAATTAAATCTGAATCATTACTTGGTTATCTCTGAGGATGCGTTTATGTTGGAGCTGCGATAAGTGATAAAAGCGTCGATAAGAGTATAGTGTATGAAAACTATATATGCATGATTTAAATAGAGCTGTTTATATTGAAGCATCACTTTGATCATCGATAAACAGTATAAATTTTTATATTATGCTCTTATTGGCGCTCTTATCACTGATCGCAACTCCAAAATAAACGTATCCTAAGAAATATAACCCAATTTTTGTGCAAAATTTAAAATTTAAATTTTTTAAAACTTATTTTAAATAATTCAAAAAATAAATAAATTTATACAAAAAAATTTAAAGTAGCTCTTTAATAATAACTACTCTAAAATCAAACTCTAATTCTATATTTAATTTTTAAATACTTTTAATTTACAATTAAATATCTAACAAATACATAAGTTAAGTATATTATAAACCGTACATATAGTATATATATATATATATATATATATACATATATATACATATATATATATCTATATAATATAATATAAATTAAAAATTAAATTTTACAAATAATTCCATAGTTATATAAAACTTACCGTTATTGTTTGATCAGGATACCGATGACGGGCAACAACCCAACCAGTTTGTAAATCTGAACTAAAATATTCAACGGTGTACCTGGGAAAAAATAAAAAAAAATAATTTATAAATATTTTTTAGTTTACCGTTGAAAACAAAAAAAACAAAAAAAAAATGTCGTTCTAAATTAAAGGTGAATCAATGATAATAAAAAAATAGAAAATAAAATCGATTTAATCGAATTGTATGGGCGCCAATTTTTTTTATATTTAATTTTTTTTTTTTTTTTGTAAAAAAAGTGTTTTTTTTTTTGCAAAATAATAATATTACCTATAATGCAATTTTTGACCTGTACCAATACTTTTCTATTATATACCCTGAAGGTAAATATAGTTAACTATTTTGTATAGCTTTGTAAAATCGTTAAAGATTTGAACTAGAACAACTAATAGACCAAAATATTTAAAAGAAAATTCTGAACATCAAATATACAGTTGCAGTCATAAAAAAAGAAGTACATATTTATTACAAAAATAAACAATATTGTGCTAAAGCAAGGCTGAACACTTAAGTAGTCTTATAGCGTGGTACCTCTTGTAATAACAGTTATAAAAGACAAGAAAATTGTAAAGTATCAGAGGTAATAATTGGTAAAATAGAAATAAATGATAAAACATTTTACAAAGTACACTGTCAAATTAACTAACTGTCATATAAATACAACTGTCATTCTTTAATAAACAGCTACAACAGCGAACAGAAAATGGTTATTAAAATTATATTATTTTTCTTTTAAGCCCTAACTGTTCAACTGTTAGGCTAATAAGCCTGTATATACCATGGGTACATGTTGAAACAGGGGCTCATGTTATATTCGTCTTATTAGAATTGATCCTAATGAATTCCACATACAATTTAAAATTTTATTATAAAAACTGTACTCTTGTACAGTTATTGTTTTAAATGCTATTTGTTTTTTTTTTAAATATATTTGGACCGTTTTTAAATACACTCCGTATCTTGGGAGGCAAAAGTCGAATTGATTGATTTGGAAAAATATTCCGTGATAAAAACTAACAAAATGGTAAAAATTAAGATAAGTCGCAAAAAGGCATCTACAAGGTACCTTAGAAGTCTAACTTATTAAAAATAGAATTCTTAAAATATATCATATAAAATATTTTTTTTTAATTGCCATCACTGTTATTAAAAATAAATTTTTAAGAAAAAAAAATCTATAATAGGTTATGCGCCATTAAAAGAGTAGTAAAAAAAATAAAAAGAAAATTTTAAAAGAATTCTGTAATAAAAAAAAAAAAAAAAAAAAAAAAAAATTATATTCTTTTTAGAGTTCAAAATGTAGGAAGGCAGTTGACCGTGTTTAAAATATTCAAAGTCAAGAATTTTTAAAATGATAACATAATAATAATAATGGTGCATAAATGGAGTATTAAGATCTTTTTAAATTTTATATGCGCTATTTATGTATTAATATAAGTATATTTTAATTTGTGAATTTAATTTTTTTTTTTTCAAATAATCAAGAGGGTAAAAGTTAGTTTTGTAAACTAAATTGCGAATTAATATTATTAAAATGCACAGTCTAAGGTTAAAAAGTAAAAAGGAACAGTTCTGTTCAATCTCCTTTTCTCAAAAGTATGCTTTAACTTTACTTATATAGTTTACTTCGTTTTTATATCTCACAGATGATAAGTTCAAAAATTGTAGATGATAAAATATGTGTTATATTACATTTTTTAACCCTTTAAGGAACTAAGGGCATCATATTAAAATAAGATCATATACTAAGCTTAAGTTTACTTACAATGTATTTCAAACGATGTTAACTAACTAATATTGAGTATGACTTGATCGAGGATTAAAACCATAAGCCTTTTGATTAACTTTTCATGGTTCTTAAAGATGTGCCATTAGTCTGATACCTTACATCACACTGTACTTATTTCAAAATAAAATTTGACGAAAAGAAGGGTTAAGAACCTCCTTTTTAGAGCAGTTTCAAGAAGGATTTAAGTTTAAAAAAGAGCTTAAGGCATGCTTCTTAATTTCAGAATCTGGGTTGATTTACTTTTTAAATTAAAAAAGGTATAGTTAGTTTAATTTCCTTTTATATATTTTAAAGTTGTATAACATGGACTGCGAATTAAAAAATAATATATATTAAAAATATAATTTTGAAATTAACGACCATTTAATTTTTTTTGTCCAATTCTAAAGTTATTTTGCAAATGAAAATAACAACATTATAAAATTTCAAAAAAATTAAAATAATAAATTATTCGTTTTTAATACAATTGAAATACTATTTGACTTAATGGTCCAATAAGAATAATATCATCTAGTTACATATCTACTAGATTATATTATTCAGATACATCTAGTTATATTGAAAGTATAGATACAAAATACGTTTAATAGTTTAACGCTGTACCATTATTATACTAATGATATAAATCATCCTTAATTTGGACATTGCATTAAATAAAATCGAACAATTTTCTATATAATATACTTATGCTGTACATAATCAGGTATAATTTTGAAAAATTAAATGAATGCAAGTTGCAACTATAAAAAAAATAAGTTATGAGAAAAATCGAGGTTTTTAAAAAAACTCATTTCGTAAATTACACAAATTCCATATTATTAGATTATAGGTAACACTTTCTTTAATTTTAATATATGTTATAATATAATGTTGCCAGCTATAGTTTTTTATATATTAACTCAAAATAAACGGAAATTTTCAGTTTTAACTCCTTAACGCCGACAACAAAGAAGACAAAAAAAATATATTCTTAGGTTACACGGACTTATTTCCAAAAACCTAACCCCTCTTAACTGTTCAAGTAACTATTCAAGTAACTTAATCCGTTTGGAAGATATAAGGTGGTTATATTAAAAATTTGAGAGAAAAGACGAGATTTTCTAAAAACGCGATTTTCTAAAAACGAGATTTTAAAAAACGATATACAGAATCGAGATTATGGAACTCTTTCGTATAAGATTTTTAAGCATCTGGGCAGATAAAAATAGGGTTAAAAATTTTGCAAAAATAGATTTCCGAAAAACAGTAAATTAAAATGCCATATGGCAACACTTATATATATTTATTTTGCTATAAAAGCAGATGTTGCTTGGAGTTTCAGATTGAGGACATAGTTTCTAGAACTTGTGTTAAAGCTGATTGAAATAAAGGGTTTTTTTAGAGTTTGGGTGCTGCAGTTCCAAAAGGAGAATGGTTAGAGAAAAACTTTATACCAAGTTAAAATTTTTAGGATATCGAATATTAGGAAAATTTAATTGATTTCTTACATATGGTATAGAACTTGGCTTAGGTTTTAAATTTCAGTTAATCTCATTTAGAAAATCTTATTTTTTGGAAATCTTTTTTTTTTATGTATTCTGGGAAAAGCTCATAATTCTGACTTTTTATTAAATTCCAAAATACTTAAAACTAAATTTTTAAAAAACCGAGATTGTTCAATAAGAAACGTGAGTTTAGAAAATCGCGTTTCTAAAAACGCGTTTCTTAAAATATGATTCTCTAACAACGAGATTTCAAAAAAAAATAAGCTAAATCGAGATAATGGAACACTTCTGTAAAGCATTTAAAGCACTTGGACAGATAGACAAACCATCTAGTGATACTAATAGGCGCATTTTCTTGAAAATGTGCTAAAAACCAATTTAAATTCAAAAATAAGAAAATTTCATATTAATATTTACAGGAAATTAGATTACCTGAAAAATTGTTTCATTTCAACAGGTAGGTATTATAAGAAAATTATTAAAATTGGAATTGGAATACAATATTATAGAGAACTTGTTTTATGTTTCATTTTAAACGATATTTAAAGAATAAAATTCAACTTTTTTAGTATTATAAATTTAGTTTTTTTTTATAATAGGACAATAAAAAAATTTTCGAAAAAGATGCGGAAAACTTTTTAGAATTCATGTTGATTACCAGGGATAATTTTTAATATTTCCCCACACAAAGTGCAAAAGCGCTCAAAAATATCTCCAAATAACCCTCATTAAATTTGGATTTAAAAAAAACAATATTAAAAAATACAAAAATTTAAATAAAATTTTAAAACATGAATTAGGATAAAGAAAAAAAATAAAAATTAAAAACAAGCCTTTCAAACCTTAATTTATTATATAGTATAATTTAAAAAAAGAGTTTGAATTCAATTCAATAGATTAAATAGATTTCAATAGATTCAATAGTTTTCGAATTTAGATTTAATGAAGAGAAATTTCTTTATATGGTATATCTTATTCTATTATTTTTCATTCACAATGGTTTAGTAATGGGTGCAGTTCCTTTCCATTATTAAAAAAAATACAATTTATTTTTATGAATGTTTTTAAAAATTAAAATAAAATAAAAGAAATTAAATATATATCTTACCCAATTAATGAACTAGCCCCCGATCTATCTGGTCCTTTCCATCTTAATGTTATACTACTTTGTGTTACATTAACAATTTTTGGTGTACCGGGTGTTGATGGAAATGTAGTTGCTTCTGGTGATCTATGCTGAATAACAGAACTTCCTTTTTCAACCTGTAAATAAGAATAAGTTATTTGTTATTTGATTATCATTTAGAAGATGTTATTTAGACTTATAAAAAATTGAAGAATTACCAATGCATATTAAGGAATTTAAAAAAATAAAGTTATGAACAAATGACTCATTCCTAACCACTTTTGAAATTAATGGGAACGCATGGAAATAATGGGAACACTAACTTTTCTTTTTTTAACACTAATTAGTTTTTCGCCAATTTTTTTTCTTTTTGTAAAAGCTTTTCATGAATGTAAGGCTTGAGTCTTAAAACACTCTGATATTTGTTCTCCGAGACCTATTACAGTTTCCCAAGGCAAATCCCAATATTTGGGTTAACAGATCATAAGACAATATGGCAAAAGTCAAAAAAAATCAAAAGTGCCTCGCTAACCCAAATAGTAAGGCAAAATTCACCGACAGGTTATATCTCCGGTGAGTGATCCAGTCTTTCCGAAACGTTAGTCGTCGCGGATTATTGCAAGTAAGTATTCTTAAAATTTTAGCATGGACACAAACCATTAATATAATGTTAGTATTATGTATTTCAGTGTTTTCTAGAATTTTGATGGAAAATTAGAACAATTTAATAAGATCTAATAGAGAGCTAATAATAGGAAATATAAAAAAGTCTTAAAAAATAGACTTGGAAGCGCACTTATGGTATAAACCGAAGTGGACTACGATACCTACAATCTTATAATATTTATGTGCTCCTACGCCCCTGAAGCTCTTAAACGCAATTGAAATTTTTAATTACTTTTTTAAAATAGTACTAAAATAATACAATCAGTTGGTGTACAAATGTCTGGAATATACTTTTTTAACATTTTTCAAGTTTTGTTAAATTTATCAATTACTGTAAACTTGAAATTAAATCTGAACTTAATAGTTTCTCTTAACTGACGTCTCTTTAAATCGTAATTTGTTACTTTAATCTTATATTTTAAAACACTACACAATTTCTTACTTAAGCTTTAGTTTTAAAAATATTAGCAGACTTAAGTAAAAAGGAAGTTTATTAAGGAAGCAAATTTGTTCATACAAAACGGATATAAAAAAAATTGATCTTACTATATTTTATTAAACAAATAAGTTTCAATTTATCCCTTATTTCTTTATTTAAAATTATATTCAAAGTTAAAAAAACTTATTTACATTGTAAAAACTTATTTATATTTTACAAGTTTATTGTAAGGAACTTCGGAAGACAGAGAAAAAATGTCTAAAGCAGAATAAAAAAAAGAACTTTAAATTAAAGGGAAATGTTGAAAATTTAACAGGGGCTGTACGTTATGACAATTTTTAAAATCTTGTAAATAAAAATTAAAAGCCCGTATCAAAAGCCTCTTTGTTGCAAAAACCTCGTAGAATATCGTTGTATGAATATGAAGTAGTGGAACATCTACTTACACATATTTTTTTTTAAATTTCAGATTTGGATGAAAAATATAGCTTCAATACTTGAATTTGCTTAAGTTTGGGGCGACAGCGCCTGATACAACAATGCAACTGTACTTCTAGCTAATATTTACACATTTTGAGAGCATCACATAGTCTCGGTTTAGTAAATCCGTTTTTAAAAATCTTATTTTAGGAAAATTTCGTTTTTAGAGAAAACTCGTTTAAAAAATCGTGTTTTTAGAAAATCTAGTTATCATTTAAATATCTGGCTTTTTTAAAAAATCGCGTTTTTAAAGATTCTAGAGTTGGATACAAAATCAGATGTATCAGTATTTTAGATAAGATTAAAAATTATGAGATTTTCTAGAACGAAATTTTTTAAAACAAGATTTTCTGAAACGGAGATTTCTTTAATGAGATTTTTTGAAAATCAGATTTACTAAACCGAGATTTCGACTGCAGCCCCTACTTTTTAAATAAAATTTTGTTTTCTTGTATGATGTAGATTTCGTAGCCAACTCAGGAAAATATTACATCACATATATGAATCCAGAAATTTCGAAAATAAGAAATTTATAATCAAAAAAAACTAATAATAAAACTAGATTTTAATTTTCGAAATTTAAAAAAACGCGATGTTTTAATTTCCAGAATTTAAAAAAACGAGATTTCGATTTTCAAGATTTCAAAAACCTTTATATCGTACCCAATCCACTTTAAATCCTTAAACTTCTGATAGGAAACATCTCATACTTCCACCAAATAGAAAACTCATACTTCTAGGTAAAAAAAAACAAAGTTATTTTCTACTGGAAAAACTTTTATTCAATTTTTCAATTTGTTTTTTTTTAACAACTGCTAAGAATGGTTAAGTAAATTTCAGACTTTGTTGCGAAAAACCATAAAAAAAATAAAAAAAAAAATTAAAAAAAAATATTGTTTTAAACAAAAAAAAACTACTTTATTTTTTTGCAATAATGGTGTGCTAACTTCTAAAATAAATAAAATTGTGACCATAATTTTTATTATAGTAATACAAATTCAAAGTATAAATCTAAAAAAAAAACTTTTATTTTTATTTATATACAAAATTTGTTTTTTTTTTTCCACTGTAGTCCTAAAAATAAATAAATTGCACTTAACAATATTGTTTTAATGTTTCTCATGTTTGTATAATATAAGCCTTCCTATTTCGCCCCCTCCCCCCTCACCACTTCTTAGATATTTCTTTTGCCTATATTATGTTTTTAATATAAGGCTTCCCAAATACCCCCCCACCGCTTCTTAGATACATTATTTCCATATAGATTCAATTGCATATCCTATTATATATTACAGGCCATACCATTTCACCCCCGTCATCACTTCTTATATACATTTATTCTTTTGGTTCTTATAGACATATAAATGCAATTGAAGAACTATATAACAGCAACTGGGTGCTAGTTAAGTCATATAATTTGTTTTTTTTGTTTTTTTTTTTAAGTTTTAGTGTTCTAAGAGTTATAATGGTACAATAATCCACAGTCTGAAAGAAAGTCATAAAACTTAAAGAATAAAATTTTTTTTTATTTGCTAATTTTATTGTTATTTTTGCCTGTAAAAATTTTCAGTCTTTTGTATATTCATATAATGATTAAAAAAAAAACAAAAAACAATTCTTAGTCTCAGAAACTCCAAAAAAAATTAAAATTTCATCTTAAAAGTCCATTACCAAAACCCTAAACAAATATAACATACATATAAATTACATATACTCGCATACTCACACCCTATAAAGTGCATTTAAGTGAAAAAAATAAATAAATATTAAAAAACTTGGTCATAAATTTTATTATCCATTTTCTTGGGTTTTAGTTTTTTTTTTTTAATTTATTTATTTATTTTTAATTTCTTTGTTTTTAAGTACAAGTTGGTTTTTTGCACTTAAATAATGGCCACCCCATTAACATCTTAAGTGCAAACAAATTGCACTTTTATTTTATAAAAAAAAAAAAACAACAAATTGCACAAATTTGTTTTTCACACTAAAAAAAAAAAAAAAAAAAATTTTAAAAATTTAAATTAATGTAAATAATTAAAGCAAATATTAACACAAAAAACAACTAAAAATTCGAAGAAAACGTGTGCCATATTTTTTTTTTTTAATTTTGTTTATTTTTGTTTTTTTTTTTTTAAATAAACAATTAAAGTTTTTATTTTTTTGCATTATTCCAAGAGTTTTGCAATTAATTTTTAATACAATTTTTACCAATAAATTTATGTTTTTTTCAAATGAAATTATGTATATTTTAATTAGCATCGGTGAGTAAAATGTGCGGGTTCTTCGCACAATCTTACCCGTTCCCCCCGTGGGTGGTATACTTAAAAACATTAAAATCAGGTAAATTAGTTTTATAAAGAAAATATTAAAATTGTTTGAAAACAATTTAAAATTTATTTGTATTTTAATTAAAAATTGTTTTAATATTAATTTTAAAGTTCATTAAGTCCCTGGCCTGAGTTTTAAAAAGTGAATGCGGTGCGGTTTATTGCTCAATTTATTATTGAACATTTTTTTGTTTTAGTCTAAGGGTTCTTTTAAAAAAAATCATAAATTTAAAACTTGAAAAATTATAAGAAAAGTAAATATAAATCATAAATTAACGAAATTTAAATTAAATGCCAAAAAAAAATTTAATTCATATCTTATAACTCACAGACTGTAATTAAAAACATTAAAATAAATCTAAAATGGATTGTATAAGTTTTTCTTCTTGCATAATGTTTGTTGTTTTGTAAAATCTGTAAAATCTTTTAATATTTTTTTTAAAGCCTAATAATTTCATATGAGGCACCTCCGATCTCGTGATTACTTACTTATACCAAACTTAGATGGTCTAAGCGAAGTGTTTCTTTCTTTTGTCAAAAAAAAAAACATTCATACCAAATTTAATTAAAATTAGTTACGATTTTTATCAATTATTAGAACTTGACATTCCTGAAACTCCAGGAATCTCTAGATTCCATTATACAGGAATTAATTTATGAAAGCCACTTTTCAAGTTCAAGAAACAAGAATTCAAGAAACTCCAGGAATCTCTAGATTCCATTATACAGGAATTAATTTATGAAAGCCACTTTTCATGCGTAGCACCAATAGCACCAATAGTCTATGTTTCAAATTTGAACTCATTCTGATGGTTAGAACTTGAGATTCATTAAAAAGTCTGGTGTTTTTCTATGGAAGCCTCCCGAACCGGTGGTCCGATTTGGCACATCTACGAAATTAGTCTTACTTTTGATGAAGAAAGCATTAATACCAAATTTCATCAAAATCGGTTGAAATTTACACGATTTCACGTACACACACATACACACACATAAATATTTCTAACATTTCCGACAAATTAAAATAGAAATTCTGTTTATTTTGCACCGAGGAATTTATGGAGCACCAACGGTTTCATAATTAGAGTTTTGAAATATCAAATTTCTTTGTTTTAATACCACGAAAGTTATTTTAATAAATTTAAGCATAAAATGAATAATAATGTGTATAATGTGTATTGCGAGTCGATATTACAAAACCTTACGCCTTCACTTTGCAACATAGAGTGAGCTAAATAAGCTTAGCCAACTGTTATTGAAAGTTCACTCAATAAAACAGCTTTGTATTCACTCACATCTCTTTATTATTGAAAAGTTCTCTCAAATGTCAAAAATTTTGAGTTGAGGGTGTCAACAAGCCTATCGAAATGTTTTATTTAATTCATCTCAACTTGAGTGTTCTCCGAAAAAAGGTGAGGAAGCAGTCACTCTCAGTATTTACTCACATTATTTATCATTTTATGCATCTAGCGTAAATACACATATATGAACTTCTTACAAAACAGAAATCAAGTTTAAAATATTTCAAATAAATTATTAATGATTTCTAACCAAAGTAACTCGTTGTTAAAAAAAATAAAGTGACATTATAATGTTATTTTCAGAACGCACTCTTTTTGTAAAACTATAAATCATATCTTAACTAATTTTATTATTACATAGGTACATTTATATATTTAAATAATTGTTTTAAAACTTTTAGTACGTCATAAATACTTTAAACACTTATTTTTAATAACCTTTAAAGAAAAAATCAATATTTGAGCTATTAATTAATACAAGCCATGCTTTCTATGCTAAAAATATATACAAATCTCTTTTAGAAAATATATAAATATAATGTATCCTAAATCCAATATATGACCAACTTTAATGTATAAATTTAAATGGAAATTCATGCGAGTTTTTAATAATAATTAAAAAAATGAAGAAACAAATCAAGTGAAAACAATTATGCTAATAAGTTTAAAAAAAAAGAAACTAATTTGTTTTCTTAATATTTTTTATATTAAAAATTGCTTCTTATTTATTCTTACTTCATTTTAAAATATACCAGTTTATACAAAGATGTATCTAAACATTTTAATATTACTTATCAATGCTGCACAACTTATTTACTTCATCTTTTAACTTTATTACGTCTTAGTTCTTTTACGAGTTCCTTTAATTTAAAGAAAAGTACATTTTTATTATTTGCATGCCCTTTATAATATTCCCATACTTTGTTTCTCTTCATACTCCCATCGTATTTTAATTCTATGTAATTTTTTAGTTTCGAAAAAGATGCAAAAACAAGAAGAAAGACTTATGCAAATATTTAATATCTTGTCAAATTAAATGTTGCACAAAATTACAAAAAAAAAAACAACACAAAAAAAAATAAAGTGCAACCAACTCATAAACTATTAGAGAAAAAGGATTGATTACAATTGTTCAGTTTTACAAAATCTTGTTTCTTTAAACCTTTGTTTTTAAATAAATCTGTTTTTTTAACTACTTTAAAATTATTAGAAGACATTTAGTAATTACAGTTAGTAATCAATTCTTAATGTACTGTTAAATAATTATACGAGAGGGCATTTTACAAAAAGTAATCATGTATACATCTATTAACTGTAAATAGCTGTAAATTCACTTTCTTTAGCTAATACCAAATAATTATAAGAAATTTTACAGTTAGTAATCAAGTTTACAGTTATTTACAGTTAGAAACCAATTCTTTAGGTACTAGAAAATAATTAGAAATGATTTTACAGTTATTTATTAAGTTTTTTTTCTTTCGAATATTAATTGAAATATACATCAGAAACTCTGCATCTATACCGGGATTCTACAGTTAGATTTACAGGATACTAATTCGCTAGAAAATGTATATATAAAACTATGAAAGATTCTTAATAAGGTGGGATTTTACAGTTAGTTTTGAATTGCGGGTTATTCGCTTTTTCAAGAATTATTATGTACTATCTATGGGAGATTCTTAATTGGAAGGGATTTTACAGTTATATTTTTAGAATTTGCACTGTTCGCTATCTCTCGATTATGTATAATAAATATTTATATGAGCGATTCTGAACTAGTGGGGATTTTACAGTTGCATTCAATTAATACGGCCTCTTCTTCCAGATAATGTGTCTAGTATGTATATAATTTATAGCTATTTATGAATAAAACAATAATTATGGAAATTTACCCCCGATTTAATTAAAAATTATAAAAAAACCAAAAACCACCATTTTTAAAAAAAGTTAGAATTTGACAAAACCTAACTTTACCATTCGATAAATTGTTGCCTAATCTAAAAAAATAAAACATTTAATATCAAAGAATTAATGAGTCGCTTGTTACTTTGTATTTTCATTTTTTTAAAGTTGTAAGTAATATTGACAAGAGGATAAAAATGAATTTTTAAGGACTTTTTCATCCTTTTTAATAAAATATTTTATACATAATACATATATACAATGCAAAATAAGCAAATACTATGCATAACAACTATACAAACAAACTGGATTTTATTCATTAATTTTTGTTGCAATTTTCATTTTAAATATAAAATAATATTTTTTCTGTTTTTTTTTTTGCAATAAAAAAAAAATTTATCCTTCAGATCCTTCAGGACTTTAATAAGTGCTAACACAACAACAATTAATATAAATATTCAGTATTAAAGTTAAATGTTTGAGCAGAAATTAAAAAAAAAAAAAATTTGCAACTAACAAATATTTTTTGTAATTTTAAAAAAGTAATTAGACGATTTTTTAGAAAAATATATAACCTTCTCCACTTACAATTTATACGCTGCTGAAAAATGTACACTTAAAGATAAACGGACTTACATTGCAAGAGAGAGAGGATTTACCGGTTGGATTAACTAAGGTAATATTCAGATAGAAATACAAAATTGTTGTAAATCTTTTTTTAATTAATAAAAAAATGTACAGTTATAATACTGAAGAAATGATTAAATAAGGATTAAGTATACAAGTATCTACTAGATACTCATTAATATATGGTAGTCCAACAAATTGGTTTGTATATAAGTATTCACATAATTTATATGTATCGTCATAAAGTATTGCCGTTGTCATTAAATAATGTTTAATCTCATCTTTATGATATTTTAAATTAAAAAAAAAAACAAAGTACTTTGAAGCATTACGTTATTAAACGTCATCATTAAACATTTCATTAGTAAGTATTATAGGTAGGTACTAGGTACTAACAATGTTTGTTGATGAAGCTTATCTAGTTGAATATATTTTTAAGGGTACTAATATATCGTATACTTAATAATTTTTTTAAAGTTCAATGTTTTTGTATTTGATTATTTTGCAGAAATAGTTGTAGATATTTTCTGGGAATTTTAAAATTAAATTTATTTGCAAATAAATTAAATTTAAGTCTTTTTAGTATGCATATTATAAAAAATATTTGCTTGGAAATGCAAAGACTTTGAAATTGAAGCTACGGCCTACGGGTGCATATATGACAAACGAGTGAATTGAACTTGTTTTAATTTAGCTACGATAAGTGGTTTTTGTGAATGGAGGGATCACACTATCAAGGGATTTACAGGTTTCTAGTTTTCCATAGCACATCTGACTCACTGAAGGAAAGCTAAATTTCCAATGGAACTTCTAATATGTCATCGTTTCTACTTATACTTTTCTCATCTTTTTTCTTCAACTATTAGCCTGTACAAGTGGTTGGGATGCTTAACTCATTAATTGACTATGGTGAAGGTTTATTTGTGAGTGGAAGCATTACACTACCATGAGTTTTTACTTTTGCTTTTTCTTTTTGAAGATTTTCCCCTTTCTTAGGAAAAAAGTCTATGTCTCTGCTACTAATTCGCTCTGATTTTCAAAAGTACTTATACTGAGTGAGGGTTAATTTTTTATTGTAAGGGTCATATCAATTTTAACATGAATTACTTTTAATTAATTACCCTTCAAAGTCATCCAAAAAAAAATTCGGTTGGTTGGTTGTGCAAAGGTCCTCTTCTGAGAAATTTCTTCTTCTCTCTCAAATGCGATATCACTTCTCTAGTAAATTTTTTCAATGATCCAATTCTTAAAAAAGATCTGTTTTTATTTGTATAGAGTATAGAGATTTACCCCTTTCAATTTTGTCATCTTCTCTAGAAGAATACTTTAGAAGACCTTAATTTGCCCGTTAAGAAAATATTTTGTTCCAAGCAACCTTTCCTTTAAACTGTACACAAAACTTTTGCAGTTCAGAAAGTAAAAAATATTTAGAGGAGTTCAAAACTAAAGTGGCCTAACCTTTAAAAAAAAAACTTTTGCATTTCTTACATAAATCGCATAAGGATTAGATATAAAATCGGGCGATGTACTTGAAAAGTTCAATTTCCGGTTCCGTGTGTGGTATTTTTTTAGCCTAAGGCATTTTTCTCATGTGTAATAGTGTCTAAATGTCCAAGGTCTTGTGACTTCTTTTAATTTCTCCTATTATTGAAAATTTAAGTTTTTCCTCAAATATATGGAATTTAATATTAAAATTACCAGTATGTTTCTAGAATTTGGTTAAATATATCTTTAAGTGTGTTTCTGAAAAATCCAGAAGTTTTATTTATTAAATTACAGACTTTTTTTTAAATTATAAATTTTAATATAAAGAAATATTTCTTTGAAAATAAAATTTTTCTATTATAAACTTGAAAAAGCTGTTTTTTCTCCTAATTAATTACAAAATTCCTTTAACATTTTAATTATCTAATTTTCTTATTAAAATGAATTATTAAAAGTACACATACTCTTAATAATCATTTTCCTTTTTACACAAATAAAAAAATTTAATATTTTTAGAGAATTTTCTCATAATTTAATTGAAAATAAGAATATTCCTCTTAATGTTTATATAACATTTACTTTTACAACATTTTAATTTAATAGAAAATCTAAGTAGAATAAAATTATAATCAATTTTCTTAAAATTATTATTTTTTAATTATTGCTTTTAAAATTTTCCCCCACCTACTTATTTTAATTAAAAAATAAAAACAAAATGGCGTAGTATATTATTATCAAATTTTCTTGAACCTCTTGTTATAATTAGTTTTTAATTTTTAATTAGCTACTAAATGAATGTTTTATGTAATTGAAGAGAGTGCGCTCAGAATCAGCATTGATTTATAAGTTAGAACAATGTTGAAAGGTTGATGTCTAAGGTAAGAGTATATTGATTATTCAGCGTTGGTTAAGTCTAATATTAAATATAAATTGCAAAATTTATAAATTCAATCACTTAAATAGTTTACAAGTGTATAGTTTTTATATAAAGATCTCGGTTTTCATTTTTGTAGTTTTCATTTTGTGGACTTTATCAAAAGAGGGTTTTTGTACAAGATGATTTTGAATTTATTGAGGTAATTCATGAAAGTAATAAAGTAATTCATATACATTTTAACTTTAGAGTGACGAGGACTTTTTAAACTTAATTTAGAAAATTTTTGAATGTTCTCTTAAAGCTTAATCTTGATTTACATAGTCTTCAAGGTTAATTTATAATTAGATCTACCCTATTCCTGACAGCTACTTCGTTCCTCAGACCTTGGTTCACTAACGGTTTATATATTCCTCATGCATACTTTGTAATGCTTGGGAATGCCATCACCAATTGAATAAAGATGTCACAGTTTATTTAAAAATGTTTTTTTCCAAGGCCTTGAACACGGACACAGTGAGCGAGCGAGCGATTTTTTTGCTTTTATATATTTTCCCGTTCACTTGTTGCTCTTCTGTATAACTTAGTATGGTATGTTTGATTGTTTTTAAGATATTTGAAATTTTCATGAAAAATCGCTTGCAGAAAATGTCTCACTCGCTGCCCACGTATTCGAGACCTGAAATATTTTGCTTAAAATTTGTTAAAAAATGAATGTTGAAAGATCAAATATTAAATAAAATAAATTAAAAACGTATCATAGAAACTGTTGAAACGTTTTAAATAGCTTTAATATTAAAAAAAATCCTAAGAAAGAATATAAGTACTAATCTTAATCTGCAAAATTTTCATAAAAGATCAGAAAAAACCCTTTAACTATTTAACAATCTCTTAAAAAAAAAAAGAAATAAAAAATAACGATTATTGTTAAAAAATTTATTTTTGCTAACAAATAGCATATAAAAATATTTTTAGAATTTGTACAACTCTTCACTTTGCATTTTTAAAAACCTGGCACTAATCAAAAAAGATTTAATAGTACTGTATGTATGTCGTAAAAAAAATAAAAGATTATTATTTGAACGATACCTTCTGATGTTTTACGATCTTCTTTGTTACTTTTTTTATTATTTTTTTTTTTTTTTTGAAAAATTTAGTCTGACATTTTTAATAAATCCATAAAGGTTCGCTCATAGTTATCATTTTAAATTATACTGTACTGTATACTAAGTAAAATGTTAGAAGCAAATTATAATTATGCATGTACCTATTTATGTTTTATTTTTTTTTTTTACTTAACTAACTATTGTACTTATTTATAGATGTCGTTAATAGTTTAAAACTTATGAACACTAAGTACATAAGAAAATGTTTTTTGTCTGTTTTTATTTTTTTTTTAATAAAGTAAGATTATAAAAAAAAATTAACCGTTGTTATGTTAAGTTCTTTTGGAATTACTCTGTTTTTTAATTTTGAGGTTAGAAATTTTAAAAGTGGAATGTGTTTTGATGTAGGATTAGACCAACAGTTACTAAAAATAGAAACAAATGAAAATCCTAGTACCTAGTTTCTTTTTAATTTCACTAAATTTTTTTTCAAATACAATAGATTAGTCTACAAACCACGGACTTCTTTAGTGATTGTACTCGATTCGGTCTGTGTACTCGAATTTTCTTTGTACGCGACTCCCTCAGTGTACTCGCGATTTCTTTGTACTCGATTCTCAAATTGATTCTCCCGTACTATCGATACATTTTCAAAGCTGGTACTCGATTCTTTTAGTGCACACGAGGCTTCTTCAGTACTTGTACTCGATTTCCTCAGTGTACTCAAAATTTCTTTGTACTCAATTCTCTCAGTGAACTCGAGACTTGCCCAGTGCTTGTACTTGATTTTGTCAGTGTACTCGAGACTTCTTCAGTGCTTGTACTCGATTCTCTTGGTATACTCGAGACTTCTTCAGTGCTAATACTCAATTCTCTCAGTGTATTCAGGATTCGGGAATTTGTTTTTTCAGAAATGTTATATATTCTGTCTTATGTTTTAAGAAGAAGTCAAAAAACAAGATCTAACCCACAAAATAAATGAAGAAACTTCTCAGTTCAGAAGCAAGAAGAATACCTAATATTTTTAAAAACCTTAATCCTTTCTGGCTCAGTTACTTGTTGAAACGGTTTTAAAATTCGTAAAAGGTGTACTTATGATGTCTTCTAACCAAAGATTAACAAAACTTCTAATTAAAATAGGGTAGACACATTACGGAGGAAGTTAAAAAAAAACTAGAAATGGCTTTGGAAATCTTTAAAATACAGTTATAAGTTTTAAGATACTATCTTCCACCAAAAGATTCCAAAGAATTTAATTCTTAAGATAGAGCAAAAAACTGACAGTAACTGACATGTACTACCATTATTTTAAAAAATGTTATAAAATATTTTAATTTTTTTTATTTTAATAGGTAGTAACTTGGGGGCTACGTTAAGACGATAATCTCCTAAAATAAAAAAAAAAAAACCAAAGTAATAAAAAAGTTATATACAGAAAGCAATAACAAAGTAAAAGGAATCAGAATAAAATGCGTGATTGTTGGTTGTAAAATCAAACAAAAGTCGTTTAAATTACGCAATAAAATTAAATTGCGTACCTATAGTCTACATACATACTTGTATATATATGCATTTAAAAAAAGGTATGTACATTTAGATAAAATAAAGGTAAGAAAAAAATTTTGTATGTACATTAGGGATTATGTTGCCTCTTTGTTCATATGTGAAAAGCATTCCGGTTCAAATGAGCATTTATTGGCTATAATAAAAGGTTTCATAGTAGTAATGATGATTTAAAATAGGTATGATGGAAAAAAAATAAGAGATTTGTACTTTTTTAAACGGTATATTGATGTTATAATGTACAATAGCGGATTTCAATTTTAAATACATTTTATTCATAGTCCATTTTTATATCGGATCTTGTTTAACATGGAAAGAGGTACTTTGGAATGAAAAGGTTCAATTATTTATGTTAAAAAAAAACTCATCTCTGTTAATTAAGAAAATAGAACGGATGAATGTTAATTTGAATAATTTTTGAAGTATTTTATTTATTAGATACAGTTTTATAACCCTAGTTTTGAAAATTTGTATAATAACGGTAGTCGGATACGTAAGCTGTAATTAATTTCTTTTTAATTTTAAAATTTATGTAAGTATATATTTAAAGTAATAAATTGTAATCAGTTTAATTATAGGCATATAATAATGTACTAGAAATTGAGAGAACAATCAAATTATAATATTTATTAACCCTTTCGTTCGTTAAAAATTTTTTTTGAACTACCAGTAGACTTTAATGTGTACAATCTGCAACAACTGGATTTGCTGACTGTAACTTTTATCAACTAATGCAGGTAATGCACTTGTAATTAAGTGTTTCGTGGTAATTTTTGATAATTGGAATGTTCCTTTCGGATAAGTTTCGGATAACCTTCGGATTTCGGATAACTTAACCTTCTTTCTATTTTTAAAGTTCCAAATATATAACTGTTATAAAATGTTGAACAGGAGGACATCTGGTATTCTCATTATTGTTGGAATTGATCTTAATGAATTTCACATATAATTAATATATGAGGTTGTATTAGACTATATTACTTAGTAGCTAACACTATGTACGCTAGGTGCGCTTCGCAATGGGATTTTAATACAAATTCAGGTTTTCCCGTTTTCTAGTCCCTTAAGGAGTATAGGGCATTCAACAAGTTTATTCTAGGACTCAGTTTTTTAATCGTTATAATCACTAAGCCGTTGATTACTCGGCTGTAGCTATTGTATAAAATTATGAATACACAAATGTTAATTTTATGAGCCATCTATTAACTCAGACAAGAGTTATTTTTATATTTTTATTAAATCTTATTTTATGTTACGATATAGTTATACAATTTTACGATATTTTCCGCATGAAAGGTGGCGTCGTACCATAACGCCATTGGTCAGATAATTCAAATGAATACAAAAAAATGAATACAAATATTACACAAATGGTGTAAATTAGAGACTTTCTTTTGGATGAAAGCAGTAATTCGAAAAATTGGACAAAATTGGATTCCAACATTCCTCGGGCCGATATGCGTTACAAACTCCAGGTCTGTCAATAGAGTCAACTGTATTTCTGACTCTATTATCAGAGTGAATCCTATTTGTAAAATATTTTCTAAATTCCAATTATTATCAAATCGAATGGTTGAATAAAATAGTCTTTAGGTCATATTTAAGAGCTGATGAAAGTTAGGTACCAAAATTACTTAATTTTGTTATAAGTATCTACAGTATTTGAAAAAAATTGAATAATCAATGTAAGTAACCAAATTTTTGAATTTATATTTTATATAACAACTAATTGATTAAAAAATACAATTTTCTCTTAATAATGGACTAGGCCATATGATAAAATTATACAAAATCAATAATTTCTTTAATGTAATATATAAACCATATATTTTTTTAAATTAGTTAAAATAATATTTACATATATTGAAAATATATTTCATGCGAGATTTTGAGTATACCAAAGGTCCAGCTTAAAAAAACAACATTATACTTCATAGTAACAAATTCAATTGTATTTCTGATTCAGAGCATGACTTTTTAAAAAAAAGTGTACTTTTGTTGAATTTCAAAAATGTTTAACTTAATAATCATCAAAATCAGAAAAAAAATTGTGTTTTTTTTTAATTTAAATTTTATTTAAATTAACCGCGATATATTTTAACGAATTTTTTTTCTGAAAACTAACCAAATTGTACCCAACCTTTCTTGCGTGATTTATTTTTTTTTTATTTAAATAATGCTGCCAATATTTATTTATTATGTACTTATTTACTTACTATTTAAAATGTATCATTTGTATTCTAGAAAAGTAATACATAATATATGTATATATTTTTTGTTAATAATATAAAATATCGATCACTTATTCAATTGCATAGATCAACTATACGAGTATATATTATTTTTGAATACTAATTTCATTTAAATTTCGAAAAAGAAAACAAAAAAGTCTAATTAAGTCATTTTTGGTTCTTTTGTAATTGTAATTGGAAAATGTTTACAAAACTGTTGATTTATTTTACATAACTTTACAGTTAATGCATGTTAATTCTTCGAATATTAACGGTCTAAATAAATTCTTATAATTTTCTTATATCCTCAATTGAATTATCCTACTTTAATCCATTGACAGCTATCCGCAGCTTTCCAACGATTTATTTAGCAAATTATGACTCATAACTGTCCAAATAAATTCCTCTTATATTATAAGTTAACTACTAATTACAATTCACCTCCTCAACAGAATTATTCTTCTTAAATTCATTGACAGCTACCCAATCGTTCAACTATTCAACAAGTCATGGCTAGTAAAATAAATAGTCATGCGACTAATGACAGGCCGTGAATAAAATTAGAGACGTCTAATACTTGTTCCTATGGCCTTTCTTTTCATTGACAGCCACCCAATTGTTCAATCAATTATTCAACAAGTCATGACTAGTAAAATAAATAGTCATGCGACTAATGACAGGCCGTGAATAAAATTAGAGACGTCTAATACTTGTTCCCAAGGCCCTTTTTTGCATTATGTGATTAACATGCGAGTTTTAAAGTGCATTTAAAAAAATCTTAGCTCAAGTTGACTGAGTTTAAAATTGCATAGTGAATATACGGTATAACGTATAAGTATTGCATGATTACTTTGTAATCCAATGTAGATACAAACACTTTAGGATAGACATAAAATACCCATTTTATACACATTTTTTTTCGTAGGTATGCAATATTAAATGTAAATTAAGTAACGTGTACAAATATACATATTGAATCCTAGAATTTTTTTTATACGATATATTTACTGCCTTACTATTTAAATAACCAATGGATATCAAATAAGGACTCGCGTTAATTCTAAGCTAAAATGTGGTAATAAATTGTCAATCATCTTAAGAATGCAGTGAAATACACTAAAAAAAGTACTTTCTTTTATTCAAACTTCTGTCAACAGAAACATATGTTTTCATTTCATTTGCTCCTAGTAAACCCAGTTTATTATGACTAAATTACATCCCGTTATAATAATTTTAACTTAACCGTTTAATGTATTCTTTTAAATGTCTTTTCTTTCCTATCAACTCTTTACTCATAAAGTACACATCAAGTGAATATCATTATTTACAGTTAATGAATGAATCCATCAAAATAAAATATAAGAATCAAAAAGTAATTCAATTACAAAAACAGTACTGTGTAACTATTTAAAATATAATATTGGTAATTATCAACCTCCGGTAAATAAAATTGTAATCAAACAAATTTTTTAATGTAACCCACAATGAAATACATGTATGTATAAATATGTATTTGTATACATATAATATACATATATATATTCAACACAAAATGACATCAATATTTACTTACCGTCAATGTGGCTGACCATGATGTTTCACCGCTTTCAGATGATGCTGTACACGTATAAAGTCCCGTATCAGCCAATTGTAAATCTGTAAATAAAAAAAAAAAAATTGAGTACATCGGTTACATGTTATTATAATATGCATGTAATGTACATATATGTTATATATTGAAAAATAATGTATAAGATTTTTTTGTTGTAAATATTGTTTACATAAAAACTTAAAAAAAATGTATACATTCTCATTATGTTAAACATTTATGCATACATAATAATCTACAAATTATTGGTTTTAAATATTTAATTTTTTAATTTTAATGTATTTATTATTTTTTATTTTATTTTTTTTTTAATTAAAATTGTCATTTAAAACCCAATTTGTACTTTATTTTTTTTTTATTTTGATTGATAACAGAATGTCATGTTAAATGATAATTTGTAGTCTTTTATTAAATTCAATTTTTGAAATCATATTGAATTTTTTTTTTTTTTTTAAATAAGTAATCTTTTAAATTAAGTAAAAAAAAATTATCAATTAAAAAAAAAAATGGAACTTATATATATTATTTAAATTTAAAATTAAAATATGTAACATGAATTTGGGTTATTTTTTCAAATTAAGATTTATTATATTCAAATAATTGTTTGTGCATATATTTACCATCAATTTTAAGTGATCCACTTTGTACAATCATAAAACGATGTGTATTTTGTAATGGCATACTATCTTTATACCATTTGATTTTTGGTAATGGATTACCAGTTGCACGACATGGTAACATTGCAAAACTACCTTTTGGTAATGTTTGATTTGTTGGACCAATTTGTATAACTGGTGGCGGTGTATCATCAACTGATGTAACCTGTAAGAAAATTAAACGGAAAATGTATTAATGTTAAAGTTTGTTTATAAGTTATACTTGTGTAAAATTTGTATTTTAGTTCACAGATTAGGTTATCGCTAAATATAAAATATATACTTTTATATATTATATATTTTTTTTTGAATATGTCAAATGAAAGCAATCTGTATTAGAACTTGGCTTACATAATTTAAGTTTTTATGTTTTGTAACTTTTATGTTAAACAAATTATTAACCGCTTATATGAAATATAATAAGCGATAGGATAGGTATTATTTTCGCACCAAAAATTGGAGCTTCAGATTTTTGAATATACAGAAATTCAAAAAACGTGTCGGCTTGTGTGTCTGTATGAATGGCTGTGCATACATGTATAGCCTAATCAACTAACTTTATAAATTTATTTATGTTTTTTATTTTATTTCAGAATTTTGTGAAAAAAACTTGGGGAATTGGAAATGGAACAGTACACAACAGAACAGCAATCAAAAATTACGAAAAGTTATGAAAAATATAAAAAATCTAAGACGTTTCTACATGTTATTCAGGGTGGCAAACCGTATCAATCGTTTTGCGCCGTCCTGTATAAAAGTGGTTGATTCTGTGGTGTACACAACATTTTTTCGTTTTTTAATTTACATTTGATATGTTAATTTTAATTTGATAAAACTTTCCCAATGGGTTTTCTCTAGAATCCCATTTGGCTTTTTGCAAATCTTTAAGAATTTATCTGGGAAAGATATCTAGTATAAGACTATAACTTTATACTCAATTTGAATCACGTATTAACTATTTAAAACTATGTTTATTTTTATCTAAAATGATTTATGAGAAATTTATATCATTTTAAGTTCATAAAAATTAAGAAAATTTGGAAAACATTAAGACCATTAACAAAATATTAGATTTATTGAAGAAATTGAACCCTGAAGTTTGATGAATAAGTTGATTTCTTAATTAAACCTAATTAGAAGTAATGTTATAGAGTTTACTACTTCTTCAGAGTAATTGTTTGAATCTCAATCTATTCTAGAAAATTTTTCAAATTAAATATTGATCAGATAGAAGTTTTATAGCAATAGAAAGTTGGTGGATATTTTATTAATTAAAAAAATTATACTAAAATGCCATTAAAAATTGATAAATTTAAAGTTGTGGAAAATTTTTTCATATATGAACATAAACCTTAATTCAATACTACTTTCTTTCTAAATTTTAAAAATTTTAAATTTATTGAAAAACTTCTTAAAGTTTTCTTCTTAAAAATCTAAAAATTACTTACTTGTAAAAATGCCCGAATTGTAGATGAACCAGCAACACTTAATGCTGAACAAACAAAATAACCAGCATCTTCTTTTTGTACACCACGTATTTGTAATGTACCTTTATTTGTAACATGCATATGACCATATGAATTATCAGGAAACATTAATACCTGTGAACCTTCTTTTGTCCAAAAAACTGATGGTGGTGGATTACCATTTGCAATACATTCAAATGTTGCAATACCATTTAAACCAATTTTTTTATCTTGTGGTTTTATTGTAAATAATGGGGGTGCTGAAAGAATAAATTAAAAAATTTAAAAATCATGTAATAAATTATTAAAGGAATTAAAAAAAAATTTTAAAAAACTTTAATCTGAAGAATGAAGATGAATTACTTTAAGAAGAATTGTACTATTTCCAATGGAAAAGTTATAAAGTAAAATTTACATAGTGGGTCCAATAGATGGATGAAAGAGTTGAATTGTCTTTCGAAAGCAACAGAGCTAATCTTAAGTATTCTAAACTTCTAGTATTCTAAAAAAAACATTAATCTAATACTTACAATGAACAGTTAAATGAGCTTGTGCACTAATCTCTCCAACACTATTCTGAGCTTCACAAATGTAAATACCTTCATCTTCTGCTTGAACATTTTTTATTACTAAACTTTTATCTTCTTCTGTGATGCTTGCTCTAAAAAATGGAAAATAATAAAAAAAAATTTATAAAAGCTAGTTAACTTTTTTTTTAAAAGAAAATAAATTTTCCATTTTCTTTTTTTTTTCTTTAAAAAGTAAAAAAAAATGGAAAAACCGCTACAATAAAAAAGTTAATAGAAAATAAAAAACTTTTCATCAAAAAAAAAAAAGAAAATTTTATAATTTTTTTTTTATATTATAAAATCTTTACCTTCCAACTGGCATATTTCCATCATTTTTCCGCCATAAAATTTGTGGTTGTGGATCACCACCAACTAAACATTGAAATGTAACCGTTTGTCCAGCTAAAACTTGACTATCTGGTGGTTCTTTTGTAAAGAATGGTTTAACTGAAAAGTTGAATAAAAAATGGAAAAATAGAATAAGAATTAAAAATATTGTAAAAAGCCAATTTAAAATTATTATAACGGTTTAATCATATTGTGAAAATTTTTAATTTTTTTTTTTTTTTTTTGTGAATTTTCTTCAAAGTTTTTCTTCCGCTTTCTTTAACATTGAAAGGAAGAGAATAAAACAACAACAAAAGTTTTTTTTTTTCGGAAACAGTTCGGAAAATATTATGACAGACAAATTTCGAATGTTTTTAAAAAAAAAAAAAGTAGTGGGTTGGAGAAAAATTTTTCTTCAGAAAATGATAGACAAAGAATCATTTTTTATTAAAAGAAGGGAATATTGGTTAAAAAAATTCAAAGAAATTGGTTTTGAATAAGATTAAAGTTGAATAAATTGTTGCTTGGATTGAATATTGGTTTACGATAATATTTAAAATTATTAGTAAACAAGTAATCGAAACTATTTTTAACTCCTTAATTTCGTGAATAAATTCGAGATCAATAAACTTCTTTTAATCTGTTAGAATTCATTAAATTCTCATATAGCTAGGTACTGCTGAAACTAATAATTAAGTCTTCGGCGTCATTAGAAGTCGTAATTTGAAAAAACTTCAGATCCTTCAGATAAGCTTAAATTTAATTGAGTGTCAGAGAAATGTTTACAGTTTCAAATGTAAAGTTGATTTAAATATAAAACAGACATCCAATAGTTTACTTAACTTTCTTATAATTAACTTTACTTAACTTTTCCGAAAAGTTCGATATTTGGAATTAATTACATTAATTCTTACTTCTTATGAAATTAGATCAAATCAACGAATTATTCAAAACAATTAAACGAAGGAAATATAATTTTAAAATATTTGACTAATACCAATATTTATAAGAAAAGTATAAAATGTGTTTCTTAGTAGTACTATCTTTTATATAAGTTTAATTGTGAACCGCGGGTTTTAATTTTAAGTGCAAAGCTTGACTTTTAAACACGCTGACAAGGAAGCCTCCGGATCTATATATAAGAGTTAAAAGATCGATATAATAGTTAAAAAAGTCATTCTCTAATTAAGAAGGAAAATTTTATTATCGCAATAAAAATTATAAAATTTCGAATTTTAAGTCCAACTTAAATAGGTGATATTCAACAACTAAACTTCATTTTTTGGGACTTTTCTTAATATTTATTCGTTTTTAGTTTCGATTACATTACATTATCGCTTGGTGGTGTTAATTTAATGTGATTACTTTGATTCCTTTTGATTTCATTGAGGACTTTAACAAAGAAAGTGCAGAATAAGTGAATTGAGGCATTTCATTTAAGCTTTTCTAACAATGGAGAAAAAAGAATTCAGTCTTATACCCATTGATAAAACCATTCAATTACTTGAATATATATTAAATGTTAAAAAATAAATACTTTCAATTGTATTTATTTATTTATTTATAATAAGTACCACGCCAATAGTAAATATTGCCTGATATTATTATACTCCTTTGCATATTTGACATTTGGGCTTCTAAAATTAATACTTTCTATTTATTTATAATTACAATGTTAATTATTTTTTTTATATTATATATTTTTATATTTGAATTATATTTGAGCACCATGGGGATTAAACAAATTCACACTGCAAAATTCCCACACTCCCTCGGTTAGTAAACCAAATACTTATCCACTAACTCACCGAGGTCCCTACTTTCATCTTTAAATATAAAATAATTCTCAACTTAAAAAAAAACCATTTTAAAGTTATTTTAAATATTTTACAAAATATTTAAATATCGTTTTTTTTTTTTAAATAAAATTTTGTAAATATAAATTTTCAAATTTTTTATATTTTTCTATCTTTTTTTAATATTTAATTCTTATGCCATAGAACAAAATAGTTTTTCCTTCTTTATTCTCTCTATTTTTTTCATTTTTATCTACTGTCTGACATCTTAAGTTTTTCTTACATATACATATACAAATATTTTTTATTAATTTAAAAACTTAAATTGATTTTTATAGCTTAAAGGTAATAAACTATAAAATAATCACCAAAAAATAAAAAATAAAATAAAATTAATTGAATTCTTCTGAAAACTTTTTATTTTCAAAAAAAAAAATAAAAAAATCCTACTTAAGTTCTATATAATCTTTTAAATAATTTTTGCATAGAAGCTTAATATATATATATACATATACATATTATATAAAATTTTGCCAATACCGCGAAAATGAGAAAATATTTTGCAAAATAATCATAAAATGAAAAATTAGCTATTACTGAACATTATGAAAATAAAAAAATTTCCTTTTCTTTGTTATTCATAGAATTAAATATGTATATATATACTTATGTATGTATATATTTATGTAAGTACTAAGTATAAACGTTTGAGTAAGTATGTAATTAATTAACTACTCCCATACAATAACAAAATATAATAATATATACTTGTAATATGTAAATGCACACAAACATATTATTATCATTTTATTTTTTTATTATCCTTCTTTTTTATTTTTGTTGTTATTTTTTTTGTTCTTCTTTTTTTACAAAAATTAATTATTCCTTTGCCATAAATTATGGTGACAAATCAACATGATAACTGTTTTTTTTTTTATTTTCTCTCTTTTTTATTTTTTTACTCCTTTTAAATTTCATTAAAAAACAAAATAACAAAAAAGAGAGTAAAAACGGCAAGTGAAAATAAAACATAAGAGAGAAAATTATTTGTGTGTAATATTATTAAAATTAAAATTAACGAGTTTTTCGTTTACTATTTATATTATTAATTTGTTTTTTTTTTAATATGGAAGTTGTACCTAACATTATTGGGATATGGGATAAAGTTTTATATTACCATAGATTTTATTTATTGGGAAGAATTAAAGAGGGTTTTCATTATTAAATCTATACAGAGCATGATTTTTTAAAGGATGCGTTTATGTTGCAGTTGCGATATGTCATAAGAGCGTCGATACGAGCATAGCGTAGAAAATTTTTTCTTGTTTTTAGATGATCAAAGTGATGCTCCAATATAAACACCTATATTTAAACCATGTTAATAGTTTTCTACGTTATGTTTTTATCGACGCTTTTATCACTTATCGCAGCTTCAACATAAACGCACCCAAAATCATAAATTTGTATTTGTAAATTTTTTAGAGCGTTGCTGAGCGATATTGTGTTTAGCTTGAGGTTGACAGCTCAGTAATGAATTCTCTCTATACTTGTATTAAAATTTTCTTAGCAAATTACTTTTGGTTAAATTTACCAGGTTTTAAAAAATATTTAATATTTGAATATACTATTAAATATTTTAATTGATTTATTTTAATTTTTTTTTAATATATGAATTCTTTACTTTTACTATTAAAAATTTTATTTTAAAATTAAATTTAATTAAGATGTCTGGATATTAAAATAAATAGCATGTTTTTAATTAATAATACATGTTACTCAATTGTTTGTCAAATTTGAGTGAATTAATAAAATAAAAATATGAGTGTTAATGTCATTTATGACAAATTAGATTGTCTGTTGTTCTTTAATTAAATTGCAGATCTCTAAATTTGTTTGGATCATATGAAATACGTTGTCTACTCTGAAAAAGCTCAAACTTAACGGTCCAATTTTAATTTAAAATTAAATTTAATTAAGATGTCTGGATATTAAAATAAATAGATTGTTTTTAATTAATAATACATGTTACTCAATTGTTTGTCAAATTTGAGTGAATTAATAAAATAAAAATATGAGTGTTAATGTCATTTATGACAAATTAGATTGTCTGTTGTTCTTTAATTAAATTGCAGATCTCTAAATTTGTTTGGATCATATGAAATACGTTGTCTACTTTTTCAGAAAAAACTTAACGGTCCAATGGAAAGGCCAAAATATATAGCTCAATTTGAAAACTTTAGAAAATGGCTAGTTAAGACCTTAAGCAAAGTTAAGACCTTTGGGTTAAAATGTAGAGTAGATCATTTTTTTTAAACATTTTCAAAGTAATCTTACAAATAAGCTGAAGCCTATTTTAAGAATTTTTAATACCTAATCACAATTGATTTATTTTAATATTATTTTATTCAAACATTAAGTCACATTTTTTGTTGCCTAGGTAACGTAGCACAATTTTAAAAATTGAGGGAAAATAGCTATTGCAGAACATGCATATCATACTAGTTTAACAAATAATTAAAAGTTTCTAAAAATCCTAAAGGTAGGTAGGTACTCCAAATAATATTGTGTATAGTCTAAGGTTGAAAATATGACTTTTCAAAAACTTGACTTGACACTAACACCATCTACAGTTATATGCTTCATTAACTAATAAACTTTTATTATAAACTAACAATGAAATAAATAATTATATTTTATTATATATTAGTGTAATAATACTACCATGATACAATCTTCTACTTTTAAATTCTTTTGATACTTATTTAATATATATATATATTTTTATTACATTAATTTCTTTTTTATTTTCTATTCCCTCTTATTATTGCACAGATCTTTTTCAATGTCGTTACTATATATTCACATTCCTTGGCAGTCTTCTAAAGTGCAATTTAATAATAATAAAAAAATCAAAAGATAAAAAATAAAATAATATATAATTTGGGGATTCTAAGGTTTAACTAGTATCCGCGTAGGACCAAATGACTATATATAAAAGATAGCTGGTGTTGCCAGCTTTCAAAAAATATATAGCTTTAATGGCGCATATTATCCTTTAAGGACGAAAAGGACATTTAAAAGTATCCTTGTTATTTTAGTCTATTTTACAAAAACCGTTATAACTAGCGATCTGTTCAATATGTATGTATTTAGTTTAAGCTAATAATTAAGATGACGGTCTGGAGAATATTTTATCGTTTATTTGATGACGATAGGTGCTGCCGTTTTGGAGATATTGTAGTTCAAAATTGAAAATTTTTGCAAAAAAAAAAATTTTTAACATCCTTTCTCTAAAACTCATATTTTTCAAAATTTTGCAAGGAAACCCCCTAAATATTTTTACATCGTTGGAAAGCTCTTATTTTTTTCTATAATTTGGTATGTCTATATTAAAGCGTTTAGAAGATATAAGCATTTATGAAATAAAAAATTTTTTGTTTTGTAATTTTTTTTGCATAAAAAAAAATGTTGATATGTTTTACAATTTTTTCAGCCGTACTTTTTAAATGAATTAAATAATTTTGAAAAAAAAAAAATTTTAATATGTTTATAAATGGGTTGGATACGAAATTCCAAAAAAAAATTCCATATCCGAAATTCCATTTTCATAATTCCAAAAAAAATAATTCCAAACAAAAAAAATTCCAAAAATCAAAATTTAATGACAAAATATTTTTTAATAACAGTAATTTTTTACAAGCATATTTCAACAAATAAAAATTTAAAAATAGAGGGGGCTGCCGCCCCCAAACCCCCGCTAAACAAATTATTGAAACCCTGATTTTGAATCCAACTCTAAAAACCCTCCTAATTCAGACTCTCACGTATTCAAATATATAAATATTCTGGAAAAAGCGTATAATCTTGTAATTGTAGCCAACTATAAAATCTCTCCTAATTATTTTTTACATGCATATTTCAACAAATAAAAGTTTAAGTATAGTGGGGGCTACCGCACCCAAACCCCCGCTAAACAAATTATTGAAACCCTGATTTTGAATCCAACTCTAAAATCCCTCCTAATTCAGAATCTCACGTATACATATGTATAAATATTCTGGAAAAAGCGTATAATCCTGTAATTGTAGCCAACTATAAAATCTCTCCTAATTATTTTCTACATGCATATTTCAACAAATAAAAGTTTAAGAATAGTGGGGGCTGCCGCCCCCAAACCCCCGCTAAACAAATTATTGAAACCCTGATTTTGAATCCAACTCTAAAATCCCTCCTAATTCAGAATCTCACGTATACAAATGTATAAATATTCTGGAAAAAGCGTATAATCCTGTAATTGTAGCCAACTATAAAATCTCTCCTAATTATTTTTTACATGCATATTTTAACAAATAAAAGTTTAAGAATAGTGGGGGCTGCCGCCCCCAAACCCCCGCTAAACAAATTATTGAAACCCTGATTTTGAATCCAACTCTAAAATCCCTCCTCATTCTGAATCTCACGTATACATATGTATAAATATTCTGGAAAAAGCGTATAATCCTGTAATTGTAGCCAACTATAAAATCTCTCCTAATTATTTTCTACATGCATATTTCAACAAATAAAAGTTTAAGAATAGTGGGGGCTGCCGCCCCCAAACCCCCGCTAAACAAATTATTGAAACCCTATTTTTGAATCCAACTCTAAAATCCCTCCTAATTCAGAATCTCACGTATACATATGTATAAATATTCTGGAAAAAGCGTATAATCCTGTAATTGTAGCCAACTATAAAATCTCTCCTAATTAATTTTTACATGCATATTTCAACAAATAAAAGTTTAAGAATAGTGGGGGCTGCCGCCCCCAAACCCCCGCTAAACAAATTATTGAAACCCTGATTTTGAATCCAACTCTAAAATCCCTCCTCATTCAGAATCTCACGTATACATATGTATAAATATTCTGGAAAAAGCGTATAATCCTGTAATTGTAGCCAACTATAAAATCTCTCCTAATTATTTTCTACATGCATATTTCAACAAATAAAAGTTTAAGAATAGTGGGGGCTGCCGCCCCCAAACCCCCGCTAAACAAATTATTGAAACCCTGATTTTGAATCCAACTCTAAAATCCCTCCTAATTCAGAATCTCACGTATACAAATATATAAATATTCTGGAAAAAGCGTATAATTCTGATTTTGTAACAAACTCTAAAATTCTTGCTCGCTAAAGCTATGAAAATGTATTTTTTAATAAAATTGTTGTGTCAGTTTTTCAATCATGTTCTCTGGTGGGGCTATTTATCAACATATACCATACTTATTATATACCGTTGGAAAGAGTGTCAAAAGACCTTTCTAACAGTATAATAAAAAATACAGGGTGTTTTTGAAAATTTCATAGTTATAGTGGTTATTTTGAAAGTTCAAAATTTTTTTTTTTTTTGTTTTAAATTTTCACTTGAAATTGCAATATCTCCAAAACGGCAGCACCTATCGTCCTCAAATAAACGTTAAAATATTCTCCAGACCGTCATCTTAATTAATAGCTTTGATTTAACATATATATATTGAACAGATTGCTAGTTATAACGGTTTTTGTAAAATAGACTAAAATAACAAGGATACTTTTAAATGTCCTTTTCGTCCTTAAAGGATAATATGCGCCATTAAAGCTATATATTTTTTGAAAGCTGGCAACACCAGCTATCTTTTATATATAGTCATTTGGTCCTACGCGGATACTAGTTAAACCGTAGAATAGCCTATAATTTACATATATCAGCGTGTATTTAATAGATTCAAAGTAAAAATAAAAAAAAAAATTTGCATAATATATAAGATGTAAAAAAATGGTAAAAAAATAATAAGAATAAAAAAAATAATTTTTTTTAAAAACTGTTATTGTTGAAGAGAAACTTTATAAAAAAAAATATCGTACTTCATCAGCAGGATCTTTTGGCATCCTCCCTATATATATATATGTATATATATACTTTTTTTTATTTTTATTTTTTATTACTCTAAAGTATTCTTATAATTTTTTTTTAAGCAGCAAATACAGATGTATCTAAAGTATGGGTACTTTATATTATATGTTCAGATTCATTTATGCAAAAAAAAAATTATAACTGTATATAAAGTGCATTACAATTATATTCGCATTCATCTAATTTTAAATTTTGTTCTTATTGTTGTTGTTGTTGTTCTCTTTGTAATTTTTGCTTTCGATTTTGAACATTAAAAAAAACAACAACAACAACAACAACAATTACAACTAAATATATTTTTTAGCATTCTTTGGAATTTTATAGCATTCATTGGAGTGCCTGGGCTGATATGTTTTGTGCATTTTAGAAATAATAAGAAAAATAAGAAATAAGGAACAATATTAAAATAAGTTCTTGAATTATTTACAATATATATTTACATATACATATATATATATATACATATATATATATATATGATAAATACTTATATGTATATAAACTATAGACATCTAGTAAAGGTATGAACGTGGAAATAGATGTAGTATTAATTTAAGTCTATTTTAAATCATATATATGTAATATACAAGTACAAGAAAATCTTGTATTGTACATAATTATGCACAGATATTTATGTTAAAAAAAAACTATTTTAATTTTAATTTATTGTATTTTCTGATTTATGCCAGTGTTTCATTTGAAAATTTTATAATTTGAATGTATGTTATACATTATATTAACGGTAAAAGCTGATATGATAAAAAGTAGACTGTCGAAGCTGAAGATTCAGAGTCTAGCAATATATGGTATGGTAACACTTTGAAACTTTTTAATGTTACGTCATCACGCAAATACGCATATTGAAAACTAAAATTATTGAAATTTGTACATGTTATAACTTTAGAAGTTGGCAGTTTTGTAGAAGGTGATTAAGGAGGATTGAGAAGGAGTTAGTAAAATGATTGGATACTGTGTTTATAAGATTATTTTTTCAGCTTTCAGAATTATTTCATCTGTGGTCTAAAATTGACATCTAATTAAATTTATTAAAACTTCATTGAATTTCTTTTATCTTGAAACCCTCAGCTCCCATACAAAAAAAATTAACTTGCCATATGGGTTTATGCAGCGACTAAAAGAGGGATAATTAATTCCGGGACACTCGGCATTGAATATTTGATTTAATTCTTTATATTCTGAAAGCTAGAGACCCTTAGCTCTCATGTTAAAGATTAACTTCTAAATACCAATTTCTAATTAATTAATTAATTAAAAAAACCAATGGGAAGTTTTTTATCTGTCAGATATTTACAACCATATTGAATCCAAGTCTAATACGTTATTTACTAATAGGTGCTTGAAATAGAAGAAATATATGATAAACTCTAATCACTGAACCGATTTCCTAGAAATTGTATCTTCCGATGATGTGCTATAATTTTTAAGTAAAATGCACAAGAATAAAGTGTAATAAATAAAGAGTTTTCAAACATTCTTTTCTTCTGGCCTAACTAAGTCTGTAAGTTATATTAAATGAATTAAAAAATATACTGTTCAAGTATACGTAATATATTTTTGAGTTTAAAATATGTTGGCAACTTTTCATAAAATTATGCTATTTCTTCATAATTTCTGCATCATTTCTTGATCACAACCGTTGATTGGGAGTTATAGCTTATATTAAACTCCCAATAGAACTTAACATTCATTTGAAAAATCAGTTTGTTTTACATCCAATACAAAAAATTTTGTTGATTGATTCGAAACCAATGTTTCTGCTTATTATAATTAATAGTTTAATAGTTAGATTCACTGATAACTTCAGCAACATTTGTTTATTGCAACATTCCGTATACAATTTTTAAATTTTTACAACATGATTGATACGAAACAAATGTTTCTATTAATTGTAATTAATAAATTAATAGTGATATTCACTGATAATTTGAGCAACATTTGTTTATTACAACATTACCTACAGAATTTTAAGTCAATTTAAAAGGTTTGTCAATAAACGAATTAAATCTAAGACCTTATTAGAAGCTTGAATAGATACATAAAAATGTTCTGAATTTTAAATAATTTAATTAAAGTATATTTAACTATACTATCAGATATTCCTTTTATTCAATTATTTAAAAATAAAAGTCCCAAATCAAATTTTAATTTATTAATTAAAATAATATGAAACACTGTTTTTTTAATGAAATTTTTAAAGTAGGTTCTATATTGTTACTGCTACTACTTATTTTTTTTTAAATTTGCAGATGATGGTAAAGTTAAGATAATTTTATATTCATTGTAAAAATTAAAATAAGTATACAATACTTTTACAAGAACATATACAAATAACATAACACCATACATAAAAAGCATAATAACAAAATTTTAAATAGAAAAAATAAACATTTTTAAATATCTTATGAAACTTTTAGTTTAATTTTAACAATTTTTACAATAATATTGAAGAATTTCAAAATTTTTTTTTTATATTTTTATTTTTTAAATAATCTTTTATCATGTTTTTGAAATTGTTCTCCTCCTTGTTTTTTTTTTTTTTGGTTAAACATGTTAAGTACTAATGATGGAAATGTTGATAAACATTTGAATTTAAAATTTTTTTTACATATTCATACACAAAAATCACGCAAAACATGAATAAATTATAAAATTAAATAAAAAAATAAACCACAGTTTTTTACTTAAGATAGATTTTTTTGTATAGAAATATTTAATGAATATTTTTGTACAATAAAACATTTGAAATAACTTGTATCTTAAGATAGAATTTTTTTTTGCATATTATGTAATTTCATTAAATGATTAGTTGTTTTAGTTGATTGTTTTTTTTTTTTTGTTTTGTTATATTGAAATAATTAATTACTCGTTTGATAATTTGATAATATGTGTTAAAAGTGGTAATATAGTATTTAATCTTAATATAAATAACTTAACTGCATAAAATAAAACTGTATTAATTAAAATAAAAAACTTTGTTTAGATCCGTAATAAATAGTGAATAAAATTTTTTAAAAATATTTATTGATTTAAATCCAATCAAATCTAATTAAATAAATATAAAAATTTAAAAAAAGGAACGCCTAAAATTATGCTATGCTTTTTCTTTAGGCTGTTATCTGTTAAAAAAACCTTACATAATTGGTTAGTTAGATCAGACCGAAATAGTAGATCAGATAAAATTTTTAGAGTATAAAATGGACTTTCACAAGGAACCGTAAATGCCCCAATTCTATTTTAAATTTATATTGTTGAATTACTTAAATTACAGAGCAGATAAAAGGGTAACAATTATTCATTAGCTGTTGCAGATGACATTATTATATACGATGCAAATAAGACCGTCGAGCAAATCAAAGTTCAAAAAATGTTAAATATTATAATTGATTATGCTAAAGTTCGGAAATTTAAAATAAACTATAACAAATGTGAAAAGATACTATTCCATAACACCATAGTTAAAACCAGTAATAATATACTTCCCAGAGTACGTACTAATAGTAATAGAAAGCGTGAATCATAAGTATCGATTATAATTTTAAAATAAAACTAGTTCAAAATCACTTTGATATAGCACAAAATACTCCAGAAAATGGTTTAATATCTCATATATTCTACCACAATGAGGAGTACATTAAAAAGACTTTGCTCACCCGTTTCATTACCCTAGATAAAAAAGGATACAAAACCAAAACCATATTCCTTTATATTACTATAATAGAAGGGCTGCATGGAATGTTAAGTTAGATTAAGTTAGGCTAAGATAACAGAACTGGTTTTGAAATGTGGTTTTAATACTCTGAATTTTCGAAAAATGAATATTAAAAAAATTGCTAAATTGCAATATTACTTAGATGTTTAGGAATAAAATAATTAATAAAATTAACAATAAAAACGATAAGATTAGTTTAAATGTTAATTAAATTATATAAAAATAAACTGTTTTTGTAAACTTCTATAAGGTAACGCCTAAAATTATGCTATATTTTTCCTTCTAGTTAATATCTGTTTATAAAATCGAAAATATACCAAATTTGACGCTTCATATAAAATCGACTTATCACTTTTATATCAGAAATATCAATTTTAAAATTAAATTTTCTTATACATAAATATATAATATATATCTTAAGTTAATTTTACATTATATAATATTAAATAAATATTTCTTCAATTATTAATGATAGATTACCCAAAAAAAAACTGAAGAAAAGCATGTGGTTTTTTTGAAAGTAATTTTAATTGTCAAATAAATATTCATTAATTATTTTAAATTATTTTATTATTATTATCTCAATTAATATAATAATAAATCAATATAAGTACTTGAAAAAAAAACTTAATAATATTTCACATGAAATATATAAGTACTTGAAAATAAAACAATCATTAGGTATATTTACAAGTGTAATAACACCCTAGTAATAATAATATTAATAATAATAATAATAATAATAATAATTAAAATATAATAATGATGATAATAAGAGTAATGATCTCATAATTTATTTAAATGACACTTCAGACATTCTTTTCAAGAATATCTATATATGTTTTCTTTTGTTTCTTCTTCCAATTTTCTTAAATTACTTTATATTCATATACAAATTAAAAAAAAAAACAAAAAAAAAAAGCTAAATAATAACACCAATGAATTGATTCTTGTAAATATATCTTATAAATATATAAAATATCTTGTAAATACAAGAAAACACAGAAACAAAGATGCAAGAGAATGGAATAAAATTTAAGTACTTAATTTTCTATGTTAAATATTTACTTTATAGATTTTTTTACTTTTATTTTATTATTCCCATTATTAATTTTCATTATCACTCTACTCTAGATACTTCTTATATATACATTTTTAATGTACATAAATATTATGTTTCTTAATTATTATACAATTTTCAATATTCAAGATATTAAATATATATATATATAAATATATATATAAAAGAAGATGAAATAACTTACCTTGAACAGTTAATTTAGCATAAGTACTCTCACGTGTACCAACAATATTTTGTGCTATACATTTATATTTTCCTTCATCAATACGTCGGACATCACTTATTAATAAATTACCACCATCAACAACACGAATACGTGACATAGCTCCATGTGATTGGCTCCTAAAATCATCCAGATCAAGTGGTACTCCATCCTGTAAAACAAAAAAAATAGGTAGTTGAAAATATATGTTAACAAAATGAGTACAAGTACCCAGTAGTACTTATACCAGTAGTAGTAGTAGTGTAGTAGTTTCTTATTTTATGAAGTATTTTTTTCTAAGATACTTAACAACAATAATAACAACAACAAAAGAAACAATAATAATAATTTATAAGTTAAAAAAAATTATAAAAATGATAAGGTGGAAAAATGTTATAACATAAATATTTTTTTGTATTCAATATCAGATACAGTGGAAAAAGTAGAAAAACAAGGTGAAATAGATTTGGTACTTGAAATGAAAGAAAAACTGAAGGAATCAAATAAGTAATTCACTTGACTATAGGATAAATTTATTTTGGTGAAGTGTTATGAACAATAAAGTAGAAGTAGAAGTTATTTAATTGAATATGGTATTTAAGCGAGGGAGTGGGAGAAAAGGAACCAATCAAAGACTGAAGCTAAATTACACGTTAATAATAGATTTGTTTTTTAATTGAATAAGGAACACGAGTGAGGACCTCTATATCTATTGTGGATTTCCTGACCCATTTTCCTAAGGAAACGCTTCCCTAATATATTATTAACAAGTAATTATGTTTTTGAGAGTCATCTTGGTCATTTCATGCACAAAGAATGTTTGGCTTTGGATTATTCTAAGGGCATCAATTTACTAATATATTTGTTGTATAACATATATTATGTTTTCAGAACATTTTAGAGACTTTTAATTTAAAGATGGTGCAATCTGAACTCAGTTTCAATAATTAGAAGTTTTTAAAGTTTTACAATAGAGAAGCTTTTAAGCACTATTTTAGTTGAGCACTGTACCCTAAAGTTTCTAGAAATTTTTAAATGTAAGGCCTTGGATAATTTTTCTTAGTATAAAGTATGACTATTCCACTTCCATTTCTTTCATACTTCGTTTGTTTCTAATTTTCAAGTGTTTTAATTTTTTATATAACTAATCGTATAGACTGCATTGTTAAGTCATTCATTCAAGAAGCGATCATGGTTACCGTTTTTGAGTAGGCACCAAAAAATTATAATGCGGATTCAATTAGAGTAACTTATAATTCTTTTAAAATCCCGAAATAGCGCTTAAGATCGCTGATTTTCAATTAGGAGTCTATGAGATATTATAGGGTTAGGTGATATTATCCATTTTTTTTCATAGGATCTAGACAGCAATCTGTGCAGCTTGGCTTATATATTAGCATATTAGTAAGAACACAGATTTTTTATACATAAAGGTCTAAAATATTTTAACCTTACTAAGAAGCATTCAAGTATTATATTTCGCTTGATTCTTAATAAAATCAGATTAACCTATTCATTTGGGTTCCCTCCGATTTCGTGGTTCAATTTAGTCCATCAGAAAACGCCTAGAATCTCTAGACTCCATGGTACTGGAATCAATTTATAAAAAGAACTCTTTAGGGGTACCCACCAATAGTCTATGTACCAAATTTTGACTCATTCCGACATTTAGAGCTCGAGATTTTTCGAAAAGTTTGTTGTTTTGTGTGGGAACCTCCCGATCATATTGTTTGATTCGGCCTTGACTTATAATCTGCTAAAGCTAAAACTATTTATTTTTCTTAAGAGTAAGAATGATTCATTTAATTGAAGAAATGCCTTGAATGTCTTCGTTCAATACAAAAGATGGAGCAAAACAAACACTGTCGCAAGTACTTCACATTACTGTCAACTTGTTTCTGACATGTAATAACGCTTAAAAAGATTTATAGAATATATTTCACTTGAAATTAGACTATTTACAAAAATAACACCAAAAAAAATTTTTCAACTTCAATTTAGAAATTTAAAGCTGCTTTATTATTGCAGAATTTCAAGAGTAAAATTTTTTCAACACGTACTAGAGTAAAATGCAGTCAGCATTTATAGTAAAAGAATAATATCTTAAGATACAACTAAATAAATATTTTAACAAGTTCTTTTATATTTTAACATTTTATTATGATTTTTATTCGTAGCTTCGTAATATACACTTCTTTGGACACTTAAAATTCAAGTTGGAAGCTGTTGAATAAATTAAAAGTAAAAAAGTGAGAATAAGAAATACGAGTAAAATAACATTCAAAAGACGCTTGAAGAAATACAAAAAAAGACAGAATTAAGAAAATAATAAAAGAATATAAAGTCAAAAGTTATATTTTTATCATTTAAGATTTGCTGCTTTTTTTGAGCTGAATACGAAGGAAGTAACTAGTAAGAAACTTTTGAATTACACGTTAACAATTCTATAAAGAACACTTGAACCATGAATTTTAAAAATAAAGTTAAAATATCTTTAAAAATTTTACTTTTTAGCTGATTTTGAATTTTTAAATAACATGTTTTATTTACACCTTTGTTATACATTTCACATTTTAACAGTGTTTTTTTTAAGTTGGGATATCTCAAGGTTTGATATTTCAGGTGATTGAAAGATGTTATGAGAAATTTCGAAATAAATTAAAATATCAGAATAACAAATATAGTATTAATTAATTAATTACAAAGCAAATTTGCACTATTTATTTTTAATATAAATTGTTTGCATAGTATCATAGTTTGCATTGTATCTAGAAACAATGTACAGAAGTTACAAGTCTTTGTAAATAATTGTCTGAGAATAATATGTCACATATTCTGGTCAAGGCTAATTATGAATGAAGACCTTAGGCAAATGACGAAGCAAGGGGTGATATTGGTCCAAAAACGATAAAGAAGTGGAAATGGATTGGTCAAATTCTTAGGCAGATAACAAAATCAATGGCACGCCGAACGTTAGCATGGGACTCTTCGTGAAGAAATGTGAACAGGCCAAAAGCCATCTGGATGAGAACGATGCAAAGAGATTGCCACCTATTTAAAAAATATGGTTAGAAATAAAGATAATGGAAATAAAACAGAAATAACTGGAGGGGATGGGCGGAAGTCCTACATCCCTTTAGGGAATAATAAGGAGAAAAAACATATAGAAAAAAAAAGTATAAATTAATTCAGGAGAAAATAAATGGAATAGAAATGGATGAAAGAACACATACAGGACTTAAGACTTAACAAAATTTTACAGTAAGTAAAATAACTGCGGTTAGAACCTTAAGAAATAATAATTTGGTCTTTACACCTTAAATAAAATTAGACAATGGGTTAATTCTAAATATTACAAAGCAAAATCCCGAAGAAACAATCACCAAAGATAAAGTGCCGAAAAACAAAATCCAATTAAACTAATTTACTAAATAGATAATAAAGACTGCCGTCTACAAGTTTTACTCCTCAAATGGAAACCTTAAAATCTTTTATATATTTTTTTTAAATACATGTCAACAATAAAGCAATTAAATCAATGAAGACATTGGCTTCCAAACGTTTACTGCACAGCAGATTATAGACACTCTGATTTATACTTAATAGCTAATTTTTTGACCAGTTTAATTTAGAATGAATTTGGTTCCTTGTCTTCCGCATCTTACTGTCTTTTGTGCTAGCGTCCTCATTTGTATCTAGATTTTCTCAGCTTCTTTGCATCTTTTCCTTTTCTACAGTTCCTCTCTATATAAACTAAGACCTTCCACTTCCTTTTAGTATTTGATAGGTATATTTCTCCGAAATTTCGGGGACTTTGAGCTAGCTGCTTAATTTGTATCGAGGGTTTTCCAGCCATTTTAATTATCGTTTCCACAGTTTTTCTCAACGTAGATTAAGGTTTTCCCACCTTTTTTTTATCTTGAGGATTTCAGTCAGGAGCTTTTTTAGCTATCGAGAATCGTTGAGATTTCTACTCTTTACCCATTGTTTGCAAGTGGTTTTGACGATTAAAAAAAAAATTTAAGTTCAATATTTTACTAGCTTTAAAATTTTAATCACGACAATCTACAATCCAAACTTTTCTATAAAAATGTAACAAAGAAAACTTAAAATATATTATATATATATATATATTTTAATTTTAACCAAAGTTTTTCTATTACGAGTATATATGCACTCCTTATTATTAGATAATAACTTATCAAGTTTAAAAATAATTCGAAAATTTTTATTACTTTACAACATTTTGGAAGCATTTCACGTGCTTGTTGTCAAAAAAAAAAAATTAATAAAAATAAAAATTATTTAGAGAAAATTTTCCGAATAACTTTATAATAACCACAACATTTTTTTCATATATGTACATAATATAGTTGATCAACTTGAAATTACTAAACACTTAAATTGAAATTATATTTATTAGTTTAAAATTATTAATTCTAATCACGTAAAAAAAGAAAAAAACTTTTCACAATTGATGACTTTTAGTTGAAAATATATTTAAATATATAAAAATATTGTGGTAAAATATTATGTTAGATAACAACGAATATACGAACGATGCACCCTCTGCTCAATGTGAGTGAATGAATAAAGTTTATAATATATTTCTCTATTAGTTTTATTTAAATAACGTGGGTGCATGGCACTTTACTGAAAAAAACAAATTCTCGAACAAAAAAAATCCCGAAAAATAGTTTCGAATTTAAATTGTTCTGAATGTTACAAAATTCTGAAAAGACATCCTAAAACCCTAAAATACCAAATTAAAATGTTTCGAAGAAAAGTATATCCACTTTTTCTCCAATTTGAGAGTTGGATATACAAAACCAAATTATACGCTTATAATAAGGCCGGAGTATATATCCCGGACAAAAATTAATCTGTGAGATTTTAGAGTTGACTTCAAACAATTTAATAATAATTCGGGTTTTAATAATTAGTTTATCGAAGGTTTCGGGTCGAGGCCTTAGTATAAGATTTTTATTGAAACAGGGTCTACTGTCAGATTTGTTTTATTGAAGCAATTGAAGAAAAAATAATTCAGCGAGATTTGAAGGTTTGTTTCGAAATCACCGAAAGTCTCCCCTGAAAGATTTTTATTAGTAAAATAATTTTTAGGGTTTTTTGATGGTTTCTTTTTTAAAAATTTATATTGTTCGGGATTTTGGTAATTTCGGGATCTTTTCTCCAAAAAAGTGTCATAGACCCGTTTTCCATATGTACTAATGGACATACATAAATATAGTAATGTATGTAATTGAACAAAATCTCAATGACCCTTCCTAGTTTATTGTTTTATGTAAATTATAATTTTATAACACTATACCAACCCCACTTCCTCTCATACACTTCTTCATACTGTTCTTCAACAATGCACAACCAAAACATTCTATGTGAGAAACTTTGTAAAATAATCAAAAAACAACAACAACAGCAGCAACACTGATAAAGATATAAAACTATATATTAATATATATATAATAAGAAGCAAACAACAGAGGCAATTGAAAATAATAATAATGGTATATAGCAACAAATGCAATGATAATATGATATATTGTGCGCACATGGAGCATTAAAATGTCATCTTTCATTATATGCGATATGTGCGCCACCAATTATTTTTAATTCAATATGTCGTGACTCCATGAATAATTTATGGGGTCGTCTTTAACACTCTATTTAATAAAACATATAATATTAAAAAAAACAAGTGAGGGAAAAAAACCAAGGGTTTTTAAAAAGCACATTTTCAAAATTATATACGGTTTCTTACTGAGTATTTTATCATTTATTTTTATAAAAATATATATTATGATAATATTATAATTTTGTTATTTCATTAATAATTAATTATATGACTAATAGTGAAATACTTAGAATACAACCCCAATGCATTCAAGAAAACCTGTTAATAAGTGCAAAATATAATGTTGGAGCTTCAATGTTAACGTTTAATTTTGGAAAAACTTACACTGGTGAATAAGTTACTGTTTTATAAGAACATAAAAGTTTTAATTTTGAAGACCTAGTAGCCCTTCAATGGGGAAGGTTCCCAAATTTTTGCTTAGCAAACTTATGATGGATCTGCTCACCTCCCTCCTGTGTTCACCCTTCCATTTTTTTCCGGTTCTAGGAAATCGATTTGGAACTCCAACAAAATTTGGAATTTTACCTAGAATTTTATTATCTAACCAAAAATGGTTAATACTAAGAAACAATTTCTTCAATTTAAAGAGACCCTTCCAAATTTAAGAAAAACCTTTAACGTATGTTGAAATATAATGCTGCAGCTGTAAATTTTGCATATTTGTAAAAAAAAATTTGAACAGGTGTTAAAGTTACAGGTGGTTGAAAATAGCAAAATTTCAATTTTCGAGCGCTTATAGCTCCTAAACAGGGGGCGCGACAAAAAAATTTTGTTAACCGACTCCTATTAATTTTGGAGGACCTAACTGGTCCCAAAATATCAAGAGCCTAGGTTGAACCGTTTAGAAGATATATGGGGCCAAAAATTTTGCAAAAGTTGAGTTTAGCTTAATGGTAAATTTTAGAACCGTATGGTAACCCTATACATTTTAGCCTTATATTTTTGTGAAGCTTATAAAACCAGCTATCTTTTGCCGTTTTTAGATTGAAAATACACTTAACAAAACTCTTGTTATAATAATTTAAAAATAGGGCTTTTTCCAACTTTGGGGGGCTGTAGCTCCGTAACGGGTGGGGCTACAGAAAAAAATTCTTCTACGAAATTAATTTTTTTGTAATATCTACCTGTGGTTAAAATTTCTTTACTCTATTTCAAACGGTAAAAAAGTTTTTGTAAACATACGGACGGACGGACAAAGTCAAAATTAAGAAAAACCTTTGACACTAATTGAAACTTTCGTTTTTGAGCTTTCAATTTTGTATACAAATAAAAAAAAATTTTGACAGGTATTCAAGTTATAGGTGTTTAAAAGCTAAATTTTTAGCAAAATTTCAATTTTCGACCCCTTACAGCTCCTAAAGAGGGGGCGTGACAAAAAAATTTTGTTAACTGACTCTTACTTATTTCTAAGGATCTAACTTCTCCCAAAATTTCAAGTTTCTAGATTTAGCCGTTCCGAAGTTATGAGGGACCAAAAATTTTGTAAAACTTAGCTTTGAATAACGGTAAATTTTAGTACCGTATGGTAACCCTATACAATTGGCTTTTAAAAACTTGTAAAGCTTATAAAAGCAGCTGTCTGCTACCGTTTTCAGGTTGGAGATATACCTTATAGAACTCTAATTATAACTGTTTAAATATGGGGCTTTTTTCAACTTTGTGGGGCTGTAGCTCCGTAACGGGGGGGCTACAAAAAAAAGTTTTAACATTAAATTATTTTTATTGCAATACCTATCCATTCCTGATATTTTTTTGTCAATCGTAGGTAAAAAGGGACGGACGGACGGACGGACGGACGGACAGAGTGAAGCTATATAGGCACATTTTTACAAAATTTTTTGAAAATGTGCTAAAAAGATCAGAAAGAAAAGCAGAAGAAATAAAATAAAATCCAAAATGAAATTGAAAATAAAAAAGGAACAAATGTGAGAAATAAAATAAAAATATTGAAATTGTCTGGTGGCTGAACGTTTTTTGTTTTTTTTGGTTTTATTTCTTATTTTTAAAAAGATTCATTACAATTTCTGGATACATTTAATTGGCAAAAGATGCACAACTGATGCATTTACCATTAAAAACGCATTTTATTTTTTTTGAGAATTGAAATATTTTTTGAATTTGAATCTCTTTGTAAAATGATTAAGTGAATTTTTGAATAGGTTTTCCGTTTGGAATTAAATATTTTAAAAAAATTAATAAGACTTTAGTTTTCTGCGGCTCCTTTAACAAAAAGTTTAATGTTTCTACCCTAAGCTCTACTAGAATTAAAAGTGTAGGCTACTTTGGTGATTTCTTAAGTCATCTATGAGTTATAAAAATAAATGAGAGTCAAAATTGAAGATCATAAATAATAATAATAATAATGGGTTAGCAAGCTACTACTATTAATATGGCCAATGTATTAGACTTTCGTAAGCTATTCGAGAACTGAGTTGTTACTCCATATGTTATTGTTAGTCCTAATTTTTAATATTACTTCATTTATTTAATCGAAGGCTAATAGAAGTAAGCAAATGAAGTATTACCCAAGAAATAAAGGTTCGGAAAATATTTTACCAATGATTCGTCTTAACTTATTATCCCCTTAAAGTACAAGAGTAGGTAGATATAGGCATTGACATATTCTCGAACGCATAGACTCTTCATATTAATACAAAAGTGTTATGTCATAGCCCCGAAAATTTGATGAATGCCATGGCAATTCGAATAGCTTCCAAACGCCGAATCTAGCTCCGAATCTAACAATGAGAACTGGAAAATTGGTCCATGTGTATTTTGCCATATCTCTTTTATGTAACTGAAAATTGAGTTGATCAGAAGTGGTGCGCCGACTTACTATCATAGTCCTCCGAAGGCCATAGAAGTGTAACTCCGTAACTAATAAAGATGAAGCTTTTGATGGTTAGTATTATTAATAAGATCTTTGTAAGTTATACTTAAAATAATTCAAATAAATTATGTCGAAGATTTTATAACTTTTTTATTGAATTCACTTGTTGATTAAATCAACTCATGCACCTTATAATAGTTTGGAATAAAACTGTGACACAGTGTCTTTGTTTCAATTTAATTAACAACATTTTTTTTTTTATAGGGCTCATAAAGGAAATTTCGATTTAAATATTGAAACAAAGGTTTTAGTGTTATTAACTGATTTGGAGGACATTTTTTTATATATGTTGATACAATAATAAAGGAAAACACCTACGTGTTTCCATTTCCTATAGTCTAAAAAAACTTTTTTTTTAATAAAATAAATGTTTTTATTTCTTTTAATTTTTATTACAATTATTTTTATTATTTTTTATTTTATTATTATGTACTTGTTCAGTACTTTGGTCTTTTTAGTGCCATTTTTTACTATTTAATAGTCTTTTGTTAATGTCATTTTAAATATCAATTAGAAAATTGTAATATACATGTACTAGTATTGCTCAAAACTAAAAATGTTTCTCAACATGTACATTGGTTGTATTTATATCCATTTTTTTTTTTGAATATTGATTAAGAAGCAAATTTTGCGTGATTTGTGACACTTAATTAGGGATGGAAATGAAAATTAAAATGAATTTTAAATTAAAATACAGTTTATTAGATAGTTTTTAAAATAAAAGCAAGTAGGAAGATACTTCAGTCTAAGTTATTGTACTTTGTTTTTGCATTTTAGTTCAATGATATTCATTTTGTGTTTTTATTATAAAGTGTTGACATCAACGGGTTTTATCCTACTGGGATTAAATTATTTAAAATATCTAGTTTTAATGGTTAATTAAATATTGTGTCTAGAATTTTAGATTTTCTCTTTTTTTTGTAATTTATTTTAATTTGGCTCGATTGTGTCTAATAAACTGCAGGAGAAGAACAAGGTGTGGTTTTATTATGAAAATTCTTAAATTAAAGTCTGGATTACAAAATATAATGATTTGGTATTATTTAATTTATTTAAATTGTATTTAATTTTTATTTGGTTTTATTTTTCAATATTTTAATACTTTTAGAAAATACTAAAAAATTGTGTAATGAATAGAAGAAGATCTTGAGAAATTTTTTAGAAACATTGAAGCCAATTTAAATGGAAAGTTCGGAGAAGTTTTCTCTAATAAAAATGGTGGTGAATAGACGAAATTATATTGAGAAAATACACACATAAAAATTAAACAAATTAATAATCTCACTAACAGGCGAACATGCAGCAAAATTAGTCATTTACTCTCACATTCAGTCTAAAATACGGTGTTTAATTCCAAATTCGAGCCAGGGTTGCAAATACATTATTAATTCAATAAGCATCATTATAAAAAGAGTTATAAAAATTTTATACAGATTACCATATGATTATCCGACTTCTCAACTATATTCTATTAGCAACCTAACTTCTGTTGAACAAACAATATTTTTAGAAAACTGTAAGTTGATTTACAAATTATCAAATAACCTAATCAAAAGCAATCTAAAACTGTAAACAAATGCTTCAATTCAAAATTACAACACAAGAAGGGCAGAACATTAGCGGGCAGAACATTAGAAGGCAGAAAAGACGTCATGTTTAATGGTATAAAAATTTTCAATAGCCTTACTACCAATATAAAATATACCCCTAATTTAAGAGTATTCAATAAAATATTGAAAGCTGAGTTGAAAAAAAAATTATAATTAAACTAATAATTCTTAATTTGTTTAATAACATTTAATAATATTTGTTTTATATTTCATTAGATATAAGCTAGTTATAAGTGACATTTATACCAGTTTTTTTGTAACTGTCTATCTCTATTTTAAAAAAAAAAAAAATAGTAGAGAATATCCCAGTACCCAGCATTTATAGGAAACCAAGTTAAGGGATAATTTTGTATATAAAGGATACGACTGTAGTGAATAAACCTAGCTATAAGAAATACAATCAGATGGAACAACGAGTCTTCCTTGAACAAATTTAGAGATCAAAACAAACGATCTTAAAATAAAATCGTATTGCAGAATTAACCGAAAAGCCGGAACCCACGTCTCAGAATTCATTATTCCAGACTTAGCCATAACTATATCTTTTTGAAGGACAATTTGGTAATGCTCAAAGTTGTTCTTGCGATCCCGATTATTCCATCACTATACGACATGTTTTTGAAAGTGGTTCTCGAATTTAACGAAGAGGTTCTAATTTAACGTAAGAGATTAAAGGGACCAAGTGCGCAGTACTAACAATATTATTGTTTTTGGTAATATAATTGATTAGACCAACGAGGTATAGTTAAAACTGTATTTTGATTGTTTGGATTTTACTATTACTATTTTGTATAATATTAATTAGCAATAGTCTAATCTAACTAAGATAATATAGAAATAAAATAAAAGATGAAGACTAGAAAATAAGTTAATTCATGTTTAAAGAAAAAAAGTAGATTAGATACTTGAAAAACCTTTAGAGTTCATAATCCCATTAACAAATGTTTTATTCCATTTTACTCTATTCAATAAGTATTTGTAAGATAAATATAAATTTATATACCTACATATATGAAATATATTAATCCCTGTTACAAAACTTCCTATACATAATGTCATACATAATAATTTTTTTTAAATTAAACGTAGTAATTGATTTCATAATTTTATTTTCGATTATTGAAAATGACTTTTTTAAAATAACACGCACCGTTATTATAATTCAATTTCTTGCAATCAAGTTCAGCCTTGTAATAATCAATTAACATTTAGCTCGTGTTTTTCAATAAAAAATAACAGTAAACAAAATATAACCACAATATGTAATAAATAATTAACTTTTTACATTAAATAACCGAATTCTCTGAATTGTAAAATTTCATTTTTTTTAGATTTTATTCAAAATTCGAACAATATTTCTCGGAAAATTAGAATATGGCATAATCATAAACAACATTACTTATACCGGGTTCCAAATAAAGCCTTTGAATATTAAATAGGCGCCTACAAAATAAATTAATTTTTTTAAACCAAAACCAGTTCTCCCTAAGGTTGCATTAAATTAATTATTTTTACATACGTAAAATATGTTTGTAAATATTATAATTCATAAAATAGTCATAAAATTTATAAACACATCTTTAATTATTATTACACTGAATATATTCTGAATTTAAAATGAATTTTTTTTTATTTTTTGACCAATTTTTCCAAATTATAGTCATACATATTATAATGTACACAACATTTTAATATTTTGTTTTTTTTTTATTTTAATTTTGGATTAAATTGGAAAAACGGAAAGAATAAATTGGAATTTTCAAATGAAGTTTATATACATATATGTAGAATATATGAAACCTATCCAATAAGTAATTTATTTCAATTTCAATTTCGATTTCAACATAATTCTGAAAATTATTTTTATCACAAAAAAAAATAACAAAAAAAAAATAATGAAAAGAAAAATCCAATTTCCTTTACGGATTTTGTAAATAGGTATATGAATTTTTTAAATATAAAAATAACTTTTTTACACACATACAATGACTTCCCAATAAAAGTAAAATTATTGAACAGTTGATATTTTACTTAAAATTAAAAAAAGTTTGAAGCTACTTAAAATTGTGATTATATTGAATAAACTTTGAATTTATAGTTCAAAAAATGAAATTTTGAGGAAGTACCGTTATTCAACCATAATTTTGTTTTCTGAGTAGATTGGAGTAAAAACCGACCCACGTTCCTTATGAACCTGGAGTCGGAGTAAATCCTTTCATTTGATTTCACTGTAAATCAGATTTTAATGAAGTACCGTTACACGTTCTTACTTCCCTTTTCGGATTAAATTGAAATTACAAGTTAGAAATTGTTATATTAATTAGAATTCAGTTGCAAAACCTTTCGTTTAATTTCACTGTAATCCTATATTGGGGAAGTACCGTTACAAAATTTTTTCTTTATTTTTAAATAAAATTGAATTTGGAATTATACTTATGTTTCAAGTTACTAATTAATATATTAATTTGGGCTCAGTGCGTATATACCCAAGCTTTCATTCGATTTCACTATAATCCTACTAGTTGTGTAATTTCAACTTTATCAATTACGTATGTGATATATAAGGATGAAATCAAATATTTCAAGTGGTTTTCAAATTTTCAGAATTGATCGAGTAAGTGAACTTATGTTTATACTCATAAGTTTTAAACTTTGGTTTTATGAAATATTAGTACTTACCATAATGCAAAAAATTGGAGAAGTACTATAATGTCAATATTTTAACATAACCATAAGAAATCTTATGTTTACAAATTATAAATCTTTGTGTGATAGACTTATTCAATTAAAAAATTTTAATTGTAACTTTGGATAAATTCCGAGCAACCGATGGAGGTCTACAATCATTTCAATTTAAAAATCTTTTTTATGTTTATCACTGTACTTTGAAACATTATAAAATAACATAAATATGGATATGGTAGTTTATCATTTTATCAGATACAATTTTTTTTTCTTTCTTTTTTCTTCTTTTACATTATGATTATTTTTCAATGGAATCGTGTCAACTATATATTATTTATAAGTATATTGACGTAAATGACCTCCTGTAGTGTTTCAATTATGTTAAAAATAATAAGCTCCAAAAAATACACAAAAAAAATTTAATAGAAATATATAGAATAGAATTGAAATTATATTTAAGTTAAGGCATATGTGTAATACAAAGTAAAGTTTGTTTTAAACAAAACATGTATCTAAACATCAGCCCAGCAAGAAGTATATAATTGATAAGCTAACAAATAGAATCAACTTAAACCCAACCACATATCAAACTTACAACATATATTATATTTAACAATATTTGAATCACTTCATAAATAATGCAATACTAAAAGTATGTTTAGGTTTTTTTTTTCACATTTCTTCAGAAAAATAAAAAGAAAAAATTAGAAAAATAAAAAAAAATAGAAATATTGAAAGAGACAATTCAAATAAATGTAAATAAAAAGAATCGAAAGAACAAATAAATAAATAAATAAATAGAAATCCGAAAACAAAAAAAAATACCAAATATGCATGTTTTGTCATTCATTTTGAGGTTATGTTATACAAGGAGTAGAAAACAGACATTACGTTTACCAAAACAAAACTTTTTTTAAATTTGCCGGTTTATTTTTGTCTCCTTCCGAAAATAAAAGAATTTTATTGACTATTTTATATATTACATATATATCTATTTGTATGTATATTTATTTGTGTATTATTTGTGATTCCCTTTAATTTTTCGATCCAAAATATATTTTCAAAACTCAAAAATTAAAAATTATTTGAAATTACCCTTTATATGTCAAATATTATCTGTCAGATTTGATTACTCTATAATATTTATTAGGAAAATTTTTTTTAAATAACAACTTGTTGTTGTTCTTTTTTTAATTTTGTGCTTAATATTAGGAATTGTTCATTTAATTTAGTAAAAATATCTTTAGAAATTTATTTGAAACTTCATCAGTAATAGAGCAAATCTCAAAAAAAATTAAAATTTTGCTACAATGATAAATAAATTCACAATAAAACTAGTTCAGTTTTGACAGTCATCTAAAATAGTTAGTATTTAATTCCCTATTCACAATATGGACGTTCACCAGGAAGCAAAAGTGTTTTAAAAAGCTTGTTCATACTACAAAACTTGTTATGTTTTGACAGCTATCAAAATTAAATATGGATGATTAAAATAATGATTGAGAAAAATTTTGATTAATTTTTTTTGAATATTTTTAAAACATAAAACAAATTTTTCCCCCGATCGCAAAACAATTTAATTAATTGAATAAATATCGATTTTTTCAACCACTATAAAGAACATATCCATCAAACTAGTTTAAACTTTTTAAAGATAAAAAGTATGAAAAATTTGGTTTTAATGAAATTTTATTAGTGATCACGAATTTAAGCTAGAATTGCTCTAAAACGCTTCTAAAGCCTTCAAAAATGAGTTTGAAACAGACAAAAAGTGAAAAAATCCAGTTAAGAAAAATAAAGCATGCTTCAAATTATGTAGCTTAAAAATTAAAACAGTCGTATCTTAATCCCGCATAAACTTCACGGAAATATTAAATAGCTTGTAAATATTAAAGTTTAGTGAACAGGGAATAAGAGAGAAAATCTTTAGCTTGTACATTAATTGTATTTTAAATGCTGTATCACAATTACAAGGGAGATAAACCAGCCACACAACTCTTTATGCCCACTTTTCCAAAAACAACCAGAAGGACAACCAATATTCAATTTTAAAATTCCTATTATTTCATTTAAAAAATTTAATTCATTTTTTTTTCGATCAATAAATGCATTCACTATTGTCAACAATCCAATTTACAAAAAAACAGGAGACATTCTATTTAATAGATCAACTAATATAATCAACCCGATAGCAAAATAACAATAATAAATTCAAAAAAAAAAAAAAAAAAACAACAATAATAATAAAATGTCTTTTACAATGCCTTTTAACCATTTTAAGAATGTCATCAGAAATTGAAAACAAAAACAATACCTTACAGGAACAAAAAACAACAACAGCAATAACAACAAAACTTCTATTGATGAAGAAAACTGAAAAAATATCTTTAGATAACACACACATATTACGATATACATACATATATATATATATGTATAACAACAAAAATGTTGTTTTGTTGAAAATGATGACAATAGAAGGTAAAAGGTAAACGCAACATCATCACAAATAAGAAACATAAGTAAAAAATACACAACAAAATACAACAACTAAAACAAATAAATGAATAAACAGCAGTTACAGTAGAAGATAACAGGAAAAAAAAACAACATTATTGTGAATAGTAGTTGTTGTTGTTGTTGTTCACATTTTACTTGTACAAATAAATTAGGAAGCAATCAGAAAAATGTGTTTTTGTTCCATTTTTCCAAAGTTCCATTTTTTTTTTCTTTTTCTACAACTTCTTCTGTCTCTTTTCAATTTCTAAATGTTTTTTAATGCTATTTAAGAAAATTACTTTAAGGTGTTTTCTATGATAACAATTGAAATCTACTATAACATTTTATTTTTATTTTCTTATATTTGTATATGGGTATAATATATAGGTATATAACCAAATATATATATATATAGTTCTATTTATTTTTAGAAACATGTCCTTTGTATAAGAAAATGTTTAGACAAATTCAAAAAATTATTTTTGTTATTGTTCCTATTAAAGAGAGGAAACTTTACACAACCTTTTTCTAAATAAAAGTTGTTATTAAAAATCAACATACATTTATATTATTTGTTAGTATTCAAATAAAGAGTGTTACCGTATTGATTTTGTAAATTTAAATATTAAATTATAACATTTTTATACCCTACACCTATAGAATAGGTAAAGGGGTATATTAACTTTGGTATGGTGTTTGTAACCACCTAAAAGAAGCGAGCTAGATATGGAAAAGTATATATATTTGTGATCAGCGTGACCGCCTTAGTCGATATAGCCATGTCCGTCCGTCCGTCCGTCCGTCCGTCCGTCCGTCCGTCCGTCCGTAGGCACGATAACTCAAAAAATAAAGGAGCTATCTTGATGAAATTTTAACTGTAGGTTACTAGGACTGAAAGTACGGCGGGGATTGCATATGGGCGAAATCGGCCCATGGGTTCGGATTCTGGACCTTTTAATCGGTTTCAGGGCTAATGAACAAATATAAAAAATCACGATAACTCAACAACTAATGACGCTATCTTCATCAAATTTGTGCTGTAGGTTACTAGTAATGAAACTACTTCGGGAATTGCTTAAGGTCGGGATTGGACCATGGGTTCGGAACCTAGAACTTTTTGATCGAATTTAGGCCAAACGAGCATAATTCCGAAACCAATGAAGATAGAACCTCCAAATTTAGTATCAGGGTGTCCCTTCCTATTTCCTAAGTGTCTTGTGAATTTGGGTCCCATTGGAGTAGTGGGTCGGGGACCAGCCACACATTTCCGAAGACCTTAAAGCATATCTTTAAAATTAATAAAGATAACAACTTGAAAAAATGTAGAAGCTTCCAATTTGCCACAAGGGTGTTCTTTACTATCTCTTGCGTGTTCCCCTAATTTGGGATCAATTGGAGTGGTGGTTCTGTACCCCTCTCAGACCTCCCAAGTTTTAAAGGCTTATAATCGAAATTACTAAAAATAGTTACTTAAAATCAGGATAGACCGTTCAAATTGTGTACAAGGATTAACTAGTACTATAAGTACAGCGCGGACTATATAAGGGCGAAATCAGCCCAACGGTTCGGATTCCGGACCTTTTAATCGATGTCAGGGCTAAGGAACATATATAAAAAATCACGATAACTCAACAACTAATGAGGCGAAATTTGTGCTGTAGGTTATTGGCAGCGAAATTACGGCGGTGATTACGTACGGTGAGGATTGGACAATGGGTTCGGAACTTAGAACTTTTTGATCGAATTTAGGCCAAACGAGCATAATTCCGAAACCAATGAAGATAGAACCTCCAAATTTGGTATCAGGGTGTCCCTTCCCATTTCGTAAGTGTCTTTGAAATTTGGGCCCCATTGGAGTAGTGGATCGGGGACCAGCCACTCAGTTCTTAGGCCCTTAAAGCATATTTTCGAAATTAATAAAGATAGTAACTTGAAACAAATGAAGAAGCTTCCAATTTGCCACAAGGGTGTTCTTTACTATTTCTTGCGTGCCCCCCTAATTTGGGATCAATTGGAGTGGTGGTTCAGAACCTCTCTTAGACCCCCAATGTGTAAAAGCTTATCATCGAAATTAATAAAACTAGTAACTTCAAATTAAGTTAGAGCGTTCCAATTGTGTACAAGGGTTAACTAGTATTGAAAGTATGACGGGACTGCATATGGGCGAAATCGTACCATAATTTCGGGTCCTGGAACCCTTGAAAAGTTCAAGGACTAACAAACATATATCTTACAAACACCATAACTCAAAAAATAATGCCGGTATTTTGATGAAATTTAACAGTAGGTTACTAGTAATGAAAGTACCATGGGAATTGGTTGTGGTCGAGTTTAATTTCGAAGCCAAAGAATATATTTCCTATGTCCTATGTGTCTCCGAAATCTAGACTTAATTGTAGTGGTTCAGCTATGTTCAAAGGTACTTGCTGCATTTATGTAAAATTTATTTTTATATTTAAATGAAATATATGAAAAGGTGTAAATTTTTAATTGTATTTTAGAAATACATTTATTGCATATTTTGCGTTTATAAGCTTTTCTATTAGGTATATAAACTAACCATTTAAAATAATTGCAATTTTTTAAAATTTGGATTATTAAATATATTATGCTTTGATTATCTTTTTATCACAAAATTTAATAATTAGAATTTTTTCATTTTGTAATTGAATTGGAATAAATATATTTTCATTTATTTCAAGTTTGTTTGTTTTTTAATATTTTTAAATAGATAAATTAGTAAGAATTTGTAGTATTTTTTAATAGATAGGGTAATTAGAAAATGTTTTTAGTATTATACAGTTAATTTGGTTAGCTATGTCTTACGATCAAATTAATAACAGCTTCTATGGTGTTAAAATGACTTATGGATATGTCCTTAAATTTGAACCAAATAGGTGTAGGGTATTTCTAAGTCGGTTGCACCGACTGACTGTTTCTTTACTTGTTTCATATTAATTAATGTTTATTTAAGATAATATGATCAATCCTGCGTTGTCTAAACTTTTGTTTGGCTAGGAATTGTATTTTTGTATTTAAAATTTCACCAAATCAAATATAAGACTAAAATGTCATAGTAACCATATTTTATTTCAACTAGACTAAAAATTTTCTCTATTTCCGTAGGTGGAGGAAATTAATTAATGTAAATAATTTGTGATATTGGATACAACTTGATTTAAATTAAGGATATAATCCTGGATATGAGAGTCAGAAATATAAGAACAGTTTGATTATATTGTTTGAGGGTCGATATTACAATATTGAATATCTATAGAGTTTATATTATAATATTGAGTACTTTTTATTGCTTATAAAAGATAGCGTCACAATACTAAAATTTCCTGTCATATTGTGGCGCTATCTTACTAATTGAGAGTTAACACTGTTTAAAAATTTTTTTGTTTTACTGTATGATTGGGTTGTTTTTAGTGAATTTAAATGCAATTGAGTTTTAAAGAGTTTGTATTTCAATTGTTTTAGCAGTTTGATAATTTTCAGCTTTAATTTAGAGTTATGAAATCTTTAGTTTCAAACTCTTCTAAATCTCTTTAAACTTCTTCTTTAACAATTGACTTTTTTTTTAATTTAAGCGTTATTAAATTAATTTCCTGATTAACTGACATTCAAAATATGTCACATCCGGTTTATCAAAATTCTACGCTCTAAAATAACGGAAACACTAATTTTAATTTTCTATTTATATATTTGTTTTCTATGGAATATTTTTTTTTCTTTCCTGAAATTTATGTTTTCCATTTTTTTTTTTTTTATTTATTTACTTTTCTATTTAATAATATGAAAATTGTACAATATTACTTGCTTATGTAATTAACATAACAACTGACTTAGTTACATGTTATATAATAACCATAATTTATATAAAATAATAAGTTTACAGGGTGTATTATGAACCTCAAAATAAAACGATAAAGCTCAGTAGCCAAAATCTTTTATTAAGAATGAATTTCATTGAATGGAAGTTAACCCTTGAGTTATGAGCCTATTATCCACTCCAATTTTTAACTGTTAGAAATTGAAAACTTTCGTTATTTTAAAAGCTGCGATATTCAGGAATCTCAAAATATAAAGGATAAAGCTCAGGAGTCAAAATCTTTCATTAAGAATGGATTTCATTTTATTCTTTTAATTCATTCTCAACCAATTTCCTTCAATTAAAAATAAACTTAAGGGACATCCTGTATATTAAAAATAAAAAAAAAACAAAACTGAAACAAAATAAATACACTGAAACAAATTTTCTTTTAAAAACAAAACACATTTTTTTTTTCTTACCTTCTCCCAAATAAGTGATGGTTCAGGATTGCCTTTTGGTGGTCCACATTCTAATAATGCTGTTTCACCAGCTGCTACACGTGTATCTTTAGGCTCAACACGAAAATCATCACGTAAAACTGTAAAATAAAAAATTAAATAAAAATTAAATAAAATAATTACTGTTATCTTTAAATAATGTGTCTTTAAAAAATATATTGTAAAAATTATATATGAAGGGAAAATTATTTTTTAATTTTTTTTTTTTAAATATTTGGAAAAAAAATTGTACAATAAAAGAAGTATAAAATTAATGTCAATATAATTATAATGCAATTAAATTTTGATTTTATTTTTCTATTTTCTCTTGTCTTCCATTTTTATTTTTATGGGAAATTTTCTAGGAAAATCCAAGGTGAATATCAGAGAAATTGAAAGCGTAAAAGAAAACAATAAAATGGTATTAATAAAATATAAAAATTTTCTTTTATTTCTTTTAATTATAAGCGATTTTTGATAGATGTCCTTTGACGTATTTATAGAAATTTAAATATATATACACAATATATGATATATATATTATATATATATTAATTTAAGCAAATTTTTTTTATACTAAAATATTATATATATATATATTTTTTTTGTTTTTCAATTGAAAATTTATTTTCATAAAAAAAAAAAAATATTGAAAAATTTAATTAAAATTTTAATAATTTAAAGATTTTCTTTTTAAAGGTAGAATTAAAAAAACATTTTTATAAGAATTATTTTAATTAATTTATTTTCTTAGAAATACAATTTATAACTTTCTTTTAATGGATATAACAATAGAATAATTTTAATAAGTAGGACAATATAAAAATTCAATTAAAAAATATGAAAAAAAATTTTATAAATATTTTGTGCTGAAGGAAAGGTAAAAGAATGCCTTCAAGGAATTTTATTTATGAAAATTTTTTTTTTGCAGGTAACTTTGTAAATATTTAATAAGTAAAAATTACACAAATATTTTTTTAAAATTTAATTTTCTAATAAAAATTTTAATAAATAATAAGTATAAGAAAAATTTAATAAATAATAAATTTTAATAAACTAAGGAATTTTTAAAAAAATAATTTTACTAATAAGTTTTATAAGGGTGTATGAATATTTAAAAAACTTCAGTTTTTTTGAAAAATATAACGCAATGTCTTCACTTAAAGTAAAGCCTCGAAGAAGACTATTTAAAGATCGTGTAACTTCAGATTTAAACATGTACTATAATAAAAAATTAATACAAATTTAAATACTATATATTTTTTAAAATTTACTGAAAATACTTTTTTAATTAAAGTGAGGTTTTAACGAAATTTTTTTAACTGAAGTGCAGATATTTTTATTATAAACTAAGATTCTTTCAATTATCCTATGTGTAAGTGTGCAGTTTAAGTGCTGGAGAGCCTCTTATTTTAAAACCTTTTTAACTTAATAATTAAATTTCTCCACTTAAGTTAAAAATGTCTTCACTTATAGTAATAATATTCTCTTTTAATTTGAACCTTTTCATTTAAATTATAAATTTTTTCAATTAACCTAAAAATGTCTTTACATATAATAAAAATGAGTTTAAAAATTTTTTGATTTATATAAGAAATTTTTCATCTATTGTTACAACTAGCAGTTGATCTTAGTAATTTTTTATATAAAGGCATTTATTAGATCAAAATTTATTGGGAGTTTTCTAGATATTACAACAATAGTATTACCTACTGAGGATTTCAATAGTGTTGGATGGACAAAACACTCCATTTTTTTTTAAATCCAAAAGAAAAAAAAAATTGATATTTATATTTCATTTATTGTTTTTGTAAAACTCTAAAGGTGGTAATTTTTGTAACTTATAAATAAAAGTGTACTCAGTTAAATTTGAAAATGTTCATTTAAAGTAAAAATTTCCACTCAAATAATATTCCCACTTACGGTAAAAATGTGATTACTTCAAATATAAACTCTTCACTTAAATAAAAACACTTTCACTTAAAGTAAAAATGAGTTAAAGTAAAAAAGGAATATAACAAGTAATAATTTTTAAGATAAAATTATTTTTAAAATGGAATTTCAGAATTTTAATGGTTTAAAAGAATTGTTCCTAGTCATTTAATTGTTCGAATCGAAACTATAATAAAAACTGATTTCAGAACCAAAAATTCCAGTGTTCCAATTATAATGTTTAATACATTAATACATTCTAAAATAAAACTGAGTTGATTTTTTGCAAGTTTTTTTTAAATTTTAAGTGCAAAACTAAAAATGAAACCTCCCGCCGCACTTAAAAGGAACAGGCAGGTTACACCATGCCACATTGTATGTGATATAAAACTGTAAAATAAAATTAAATAAAAATAAGCAAATTTTTTAAATAATAAATTTAAATAAAGTTTTGAGAACTATGTATATTCATTACTACACTTATTTGATGTTCATATTTTAATAAAAATCAAATAAATGCAGTAATGAATAGAGCTCTCAAAACTTTATTTAAATTGAATATAAGAACTAGGACTAATAATTTATATAAAATAATTGATACACTGAATATTAACCAACTAATTTACTTTGAAAAATGTAAATACATGTATAATAATATAATGAATAATAATATTAAGTCAAAACTTAAACTTCAAAACAGGGAGATAATGTTCATAACTATCTAACCAGAAACAGGAAAAATATCAAAATTCCTTAAGTCAAAACAATATTGAAGCAAAAAGTCAAAAATGCAGTGCTATAAAACTTTTCAACTCGTTACCGGTAGAAATTAAAAACAGTTAAAATTTAAGCATATTGAAATTTGAAAATTTAAAAAAAAAAACCTAGAAATTAGAAAAATTGTAAAAAATCATATTTTATAGAAATTATTATTTAAATGTTAGTTATAGGCTGTTATTTTAGAATTACTTAACTTCTTATACATAATTTTATATATTATTGTAAAATAAAATAAAATAAAAAAAAATAGTTTTTTCAATATATACTTTTATTAAAGTAGTACTAGCCCCCTAAAATGTAGAAAAAAAAAAATTTAAGGTAGATCTTGGGAATTTGTTACTGTGTTAATATAAAAATAAATTGCTTGTATAAGAAACAGTTCTTTTAATGTTTGAAAACTTTTAAGCTTAAAATTTTTAAAATTTTCACTAACCAAAAATTGATGGCAGATCTTTTGCATTTAAAAGTGTTTTAATATAAAATATAAAAGTAATTAATGAACCAAAAATGTACGGGCTGACTTAAAAAAAACCGTAAAAATTTTTTATATGAAACTGTGTAACTTATATGATCGCCTACATAATTATTTGGTCTATGTTTTTGTATTATAAAAGTAAGTATTATAGTTCTTAAAGTTACAAATTTTTAAACAAACTATACATACAAATAAATTTTATTTGTAATTTTTTTATTATTTCTGTTGAATTTAAAAAAATTTTTGTCTTTGAAGGAGGATCGAACTCAGATCTACTTACATTGTAAGCCACTTTGCTAACCACTGAACCATACAATTCTTATAAATTTATGGTCAGATTTCTAATATAAATGTATCACTAACTAACAGAATGAAAAATAAAGCCATAGACACAGGCAAGTTCAATTAAAAGTATGTAATAATCTGAAATTAAATTAAAATTTTTTTTTGAAAATGTACTAAAAATGATGGAACTGTCATATAGTAAATATTTTGCATTTTATCTATCTATCAAATTTTTAACAGTTATAAATAACATATTTATATTCCAAATTTGTTTTCAGTCATTTGTAAAATTTTATTCAAAACAAAAAATTTCCACATAAATGCCTTTCTTCATATTTATTTATAAAAAGATTTTCAGAAAATTAATTAAATAATTAACCTTCAGATTTTCATATGATGCATGTATATTTTTTTTTTGGCTTAAAATTGAAAATGACATTTTAAACTGAAATTCATTCTATATATATAAAAACCGGCCATTACCAATTAAAGGAATAAAATAAAAAATATACCACCAAAATTGGATACAATAATATACAAAAACATTTTTTCTTGTTATTTTGTAATTGAAACAGTCTGTAGGTGTTTTTGTATTATCTTTTGTTCAAAGTTTTTTTTTTTTTTTGGGTGGTGAATGGTGATAGTGACAGAATAAATTATTTCTTTTACGCGAGGGAATATTTTTGACTTTGTTTTTTTTTTTTTAATTTCATTTGTATAAAATTTTTTCTCAGAATTTTATTGTGAATTAAATTAAAAAAATATAATTTTTTTTAAATTGTTGGACAAAGTTTTGTATTTTGTCAAAAGTTTTTTAAAAAAAAGAAAATTTGTTGTTACAATTTTACGAGATTATAATTTTTTTTTTTTAAATAATTCTTTGTTAAATTTTATTTTTTTTTATTTAAATTTTAATTAAATTTAAAGTTTAAGGCTAAATTTAAGATTTCTGAGTACTTAATTAGGGAATTTTTTAAAATTTTTTTTTTGGGAATTTAATTTATCTAAGAATGTATAGGGAGTTGTCCAGGATGATATTAATGAAAAGAATATCTAGTGTTAATTTGTGTTTTACGAGGGACAGTTGAAAGCTTCAAAATCCAATTATTGGAACTGTCGTCATATGAGTAATGTGTTCTTTAAACATACCTAAACCACAACTCTTTTTGAACGAATCCTTAGGATAGGACATGTGATACAAGTGTAACTTTGATTAAAAGTGAAGTTAAGCATGTGAAAGGATGTTTGGGATTAGAATTATAGGATTATGGGGGATGGGGAAAATTGGATTGGATGTTAATATTCTTCTTAAATTTAGCTAAATCGTGTACCACGTACATGACTAAGTTGAGGAAGCACATTTGATGGAACATGGTTCCAAATCAGTGACGAGCGAATTCGCATAAGCTGTGATGCGCCATCTTGATAGTTAGACTACTTAAGGATGAGCCGTATTTGTTTCCCGTTGGAAAACTTTTATTGGAGTTGTAAATTGTTTAATTTCTTTAGGATATGTGGGTTAGTCCCTGCAAGATATTTATTAAAAAGGGTTTTTACCCAAATGTATGTCGATGGCTGAATGAAGTGAGCATTGAGATGATCATTTGGATCAGTTATAACACAAATAACTCTATTTCGCACTTTATCAAGATATCCTGGTGTTGCAATGAGGGTTCTAACCCAAATGTGTGAATTAGTTGATAAAAAGTGGGAAATTCAGCAAACGCAAGTTAATGTCTGTTTGATATTATAAGAGAACTTCTTTTACACATGAACGTTTGAAATTTTATACAATTGACTTCTTTAAATGACTTCTAATTTAAAGACGAGCTACTCATTACTCCAGACGAGATAATCTAAAAAAAATCTTAGGTATTAATCCTCCTTAAAAAAATTTTAATAGTTCACGTTAACCGACAACACTTTATTAATTTTAACAAAATTTTAATAAAACCGAAAATTATATTATAATTCAATTAATTACTATATAACTAAAAAATTTACCAGTAGGTACTCATATATTATTAAAAATTAAATTTAACTTAATGATACCAAAATAATATGGTATTTTTGGTAAATGAATGGTAAACCTAAAAAATACCACAAAAAAAACCCCACTTAATTATTGATTAATAAAAAGAAAATCAGATTTTCAGATTTCACATAAAAAATTTAAATTCTAAATTAGTGAAAGTTAAATTTACCCTTGTTTCCAATTAATTTATAATTAATTTCGAGTAAAAAACTTTAAATATTAATTAATTAATTTAAATGAGAAAATAAAATACCATGTTTTATTTTGCCTGAAGAAAAAATTTAGAACTCAAGTATGGGGTATAATTAGTGATTCAATAGTAAAATTTAAAACTTTTTTTAGAATTTAATTTAGTTTAATTCTGGATATAATGAGAAATTAATATTAAATTGAATAATCTAATTAAATTGTATTAGCTAATTGATATTAAATTTTATAAATATCTAATTGAATTAGCTTGTGAATAGCTAGTGTGTTTGTAGATAAAGGATTTTCTGAACTGAAAGTCTAAATTGATTCTAAAGCTGTCTAAAGCATTTATTCTTGTTCTTCTTACTGTGATGCAGTAAGGCATCAGATCATATAATTGAGATTCTGCTTATCTATATATGATTAATTAGAACATTAAAAACTTGTATCAAAATCCTATTCCCAGTTTTTTAAAATCAAATTTGCCAACCCTAACTTTTCTATTCTTTAAGTATAGTTCATTCCGATATGGCTTTACCTTATTCGAATCTATATCTCCAACCAATTATAAGTTTTCACGATTTTGTCAAACAAACAATGTCTTCCAGTTAAATCAATTCCTTCACCTGACACAGAGGATATCAGTTAATAAGAAGTAAAAGTCTAAGGTCCCCTTATTCCAAATATCTTAAAAACAAAATTAAAATCCACTAGTTACCTTGGCGAATTTAACAATGTCTTCTAGGTCAATCAATTTCTTTTTAGATGAGAACTGACACAGAGAGCACCAGTTAATAAGGAGAAAAAGTCTAAAGTTACTAATTCAAATTCTTGATCTTGGAAATGAAACCCAGAGAAGCTCCTTTTAGTCTACAAGTACTGGTTCAAAACTGCTGAGATGTCCAAAAAGATGTTTTTCTGTACTTTGCAGATTATGGAAAAGTCTTTGATAAGGTTAACCATGAAAAACTTGTTAACGTTCTTAATGGTTAAGGTATCGATGAAAATATTTTGCGCTGTATAAGATTCCACACACAGCAGCTTCAATAACAAGTCTAAAATCATCTAATTCAAAAGATCTTGAAGACGAGATTTAAATCCACTGCTTGTCTTGGCGAGTTCAACAGTATTTTCTAATTGAATCAAATCATTTTAACAGTTCATAACTCTTACAGGAGGCAATTAATAAGGAGCAAAACAATAAAGTCCCCAAATTCAAGAGATTTTTAAGAGTCTATTTAAATGCATTGCTTGACATGACCTTTCAAAAAAGGTATTGAATTCAAGATTTATTGTGTTGACACGCACTTTGAATCTGCTGTCAATAAATATCAATTACCTATATACTTTAAATAGACCCCAGAAATATAAAAGTCATTCAATTAATAATAAAACTTCCAAAAAAAAATATGTCATTAAAATAATTTTACAATTTAATTTTTGAATGTATGTTTAAACTCAAAGTACCCAGAGAGTTCGAAAGGTATTTGTTTGTTAAATTTAACACAAAGTATTTTGAAATTATTTTAAATATTTTTTTGAACCACACCCAATTGCGTGACATTTTTCCAATTACTTGTGTCTATAAACGCTACCTTTTAAACTTTTAAATTATATATATATATATATACATATATTTAAAAATTTTAATGCACTCTATAATTAATTGACTAAAATGTCTGATCGTATATAAATGTTTTTAAAATGAGTCAAAACTATTTTTCAATAAAAATTTAAACTAAAATTAATGATATTATTCAAAAATAAAGTAATTAAAGATGTAAATTTTCCATTTACGTGGAAAAAAGAAAATTGGAAAATTCTTTTGTTTTTATAATTAAGATTTTTTTTTCATTCTTATTTCCTTTATTTATTACCTTCGTATATTCCAAAAAAAATTTAAATTCCAATTCAATGCAGTCAGTTCCCTGATAACATAATATATATATATATATATATATATATATATATATATATATATATATAAAAAAATATATTGAAAATTGAGTATCTTTTAGATAAATCATGATAAAAGAAAATTTAAAAAAAAAATTTTTAAATGAAAATACCTTGTAATCACTAAAATATAGTGATTAATTGCAAGCAGAGGTAATTTTTAATTTTATATTAAGTATAAAATTGAAGGAATTTTTTGTTTTAATTTGAATTTTATTACTATAAAAAAAAACAATGGTGAAAATTGGAAATTTTTTTTTCAGTTTTCCTATTAATTTTTTTTTTAAATATAAATTTTCTTTTAATTGTACTAAAAGAAAATAAAAACTTTTGTGTCTAAATTTGGTAAAAAAGAATTGATATAAATTATAAACACGCTAAATAAGTTTTTAATAGATAAAGTTTATACAACGAATTAAAATTGATTTTTATTTTAAATTGGATTTAAAAACGAGGACTGTGTCAACTATTGGATACTCGTATGACCGTTGTATAAAAATTATATCACCCGTTTAATTACTTTTGGCAAAATTTCAAACATTCAAACATTCATTCATTCAAACATATTATTAGGCGTAGTGTGATGCTCATATAAAAGAAGGAGTTAAATGGCAACTACTCGAACCCGTGGACCAAAATGGCTGGATTTAAATAGCGATGACGGCTATTGCATAAAAACGAGTTTGTGGAAATTTTAATATCCTCTCTCTTATTTTTTGAGTTATCGTGCGGGCGGACATACATAGCTAAATCAATTTCTTTTTCGATTCTGCTCCGATCCAGACACTTAAGTATATATCTTCCCACTCATCACAAACGTAATGGCAAATTTAGTATACCCTTTTGACTAATAATCATACGAGTATGATTTGTTTTTAGTTAATGGAAAATGTTATTTTTAAATTTCAATTAAATTTTAACAAATATTTATTATTGAAAATTTTGAAAATAGGTTTAATAAATAAAAAATAGATTTGATAGATTTGTGATAATGTAAAAGTAATGTAAAAGTAAATAGGTTCAATATTAATTGAATAGATATAGTTATTTAAGAATTAACAAGAGATGACACTCTAAAATTATTATTATAGATGAAAACTAATGAAAATTCTAACTTTAGATTATAGGACATTTCCGAACCTATTGTGGTTTGTCAAAACACACAATTCCTTTTCTAAGACCTCTAAATAATTTAAAAAAAAATGTTTAGGACAACAGCACATTATATTTCGCAATAAATTATCAATTCTGATCGATAGCTCAGTGATTAAAGTGACGGCTTTCAATCGAAAAATATCGAGTTCAAATCCAATTCAAAACATAATCTAATAAAAAAATATAATTTATAATTGATATCGAAATAGTTTGTATCATAATATAAAATAAATTAAATTGCCAAACATGCAAAGTACAGGCAGTCCTTTCATTCTCTTATTACATTGAATGTGGCAGGGGACTGTACATAAAATAAATAAATAAATAAATTATGTGTAAAAAATTTTAGTATTAATAAAACTACACTTGATGGTCACACTTTATACTAAATTTAAATATTGAATATAAAATTTTGAATACTAGAATTTACATTAATTGTATTGTGTTTCATAAAGTAAAAAAAAAAATGAATGACAGAAGAATTAGCTTAATTATTTATTCCAATTTTTAATATTCGTTTAATATTGAATGATTCTCAAGCAAAATATTAACATGGTAAATTTAATTTCAACTATTTAATCAACTATTTTAGAAATATATGTCGGACCTACATATACTCGTACATCCAAAAGTTACATATTGCAGAAAGACAATTACTGCAAAATCCTAACGCAAACATACTCTAACTAAAAAAATTCCAAAATATTTGCTCAAAACTTAAAGTATTTTTAAAGTACTAAAACCTAACGTCAAGTACTTTTCTGGAACTGTCAAAAAAAAATTTGACAAAAAAATGCTGTCAAATTTACATTAAGATAATACTTAGGTAATAACTGTCATAAATTTTTTCCGGAAATACTCAAGTGCGTAAAAATGTACGGCCATTAATATTTTCGAAAAATGCAAGTGCGTGACAAAAACTAGTGCAATAGCTTGAAAAAGGCTATTAGTTCATCACTGCGTTATATTTGTTATGAGATTTAAAAAAAAAAAAAATGAATTTCCTCAGCGATTGCTTCAAAACAGTTCTTCTTCAGAAGAAAAAACAAATTTTGACAGTTGTAATTTCAAAATGACATTTGATAAAAGTTAAAGTCAATCCTAACCTACAACGTAGCAATATTTATTGTTGATTTTGTATTAAATATTGAGGGTAGAAATTTAAACATAATAGAGATAAGTCCCAACATTCTTGAAAATCCTTGAGTTAATTTTAAAAAACATGAATCGTACATAAATTTATTTCACCTGGAAAAAAAATCCCAACACAAACCTACTTAAACTAAAATACGAATTTCGAATGTTTTACTAAAAAATTATTTTTTTTTCAACTTTATGACTAAAACATTTGTTTTCCCAATAAAATACAAAAAGTTTTAAAAACCATTTTTTTTTTTTAAATATCACGACAAAATTATTATAAACAGAAAAATTATGTTAGAAAAATCTGTAAACAGACAGATACTTGCAATTTATTTCAATGTAAAACGAGGAATATTATAGTTGCCCTTGTCAACTTTTAGATGCCCGTGCATACCCACTATGATGTATACAATAAAATAAACTGTTATTTATTTCCCTTATGCTGTTAGATATATATTACAAAAAAAATTTAAAATAGTAAAATAGTAAAAAACATTTTGTGCTTAATACCATAATTTAAAAATAAAAATAATAAATTTCATTATCCCATAATTTTTGCTTTAAAAAAAAACAAATTGGCCCACCCTAAAAGTTTGTCCGAGTGATGCCCAACTTTTCCAAGTTACTTCCCCATTACTTTACCTGCGCAATTTTTATTTTAACCTCGTACCTTTATTAGATTCACAGTTATTGAATTGAAAACTTTCTATGGCAGTCCACAATGGGGCCGTAACATTTTGAAACTTCATATAAGTGCTCGATTCATTATATAACTAACCGTGTGTAATTTTCATCCGCGTAGCATAATTAGTTTTGAAGAAATTCTTATTGGTACAAAGAAGTTGTATGGCAGTCAGGGCCGGTGCTTCCATATATGCAGACGGTGCAATTGCACAGGGCGCAGAAATTTTTGGGACGGAAAATGCTTAATCTTAATAATTTTTTTTCATATATAAAATAGTTTTATAAAAATACCTATATTAATAAACGCATATAGATATATTTCTAAAAATATATGTTTAACTAAAAACTTTAACTAAAAAAAAATATCCTAAAAAAATATCCTAAAAAAAAACCAATAATTTCATATTCAAATGATTACGTTCAAAATCATATATATTTTGTATCATATTATATTATAGTTTCACAAAAAAATTGTTCTATTGAATATCAATATATCATTTAAAACACATAAACATTAAAGCACGCATTTTTATTAGAGTGGCAATTTTTTTTTTTGCGTTTGTCATACAAAATAAAACACCCACATATTGGGTAGTATTCATTTCTAACAATTTATTTTGAAACTATCGCAAGATAGAAATTACATTGAAAATATCACATGCAAAAATTTGTTGCTTAAAAATAATCTATCACTACGAGTATGTGCAAAATTGAAAAAGTGCGCATCGTACATTCATTTTTAAATTCCCAATAAAATATAAAAAAAGCGAGGAAGATTATAGTTGCCCTTGTCAACTTTTAGATACCCGTGCGTACCCACTATGGTGTATAAAATAAACCGTAATATACTTCCCTTATACATTTAACTCATTACTCCATAATTTTGACGTAAAAAAAAAAAAAAAAAAAAATTAACAAAAAAAAAAAAAAAAATCACAAAACATAAAACAAAATTTTCATTCATTGTCCCATAACTTTAGCGTAAAAAAAAAAATTAACAAAAAAAAAAAAAAATCACAAAAAAAAAAAACAAAATTTTCAATCATTGTCCCATAACTTTAGCTTAAAAAAAAAAAAAAAAAAAACAAAAAAAAAAAAATGGCCCACCCTAAAATTCCGATGGTCCGAGTGATGTCCAACTTTGCCAACTAACTTGCCCTATTACTTTACCTGCCCAATTTTAATTTTAACCTTGTAGCTTCACTAGATTCGCAGTTATTGAATCGAAAACTTTGTATGGCAGACCCCCAAAATGGGGCCGTAACATTTTGAAACTTCATATAAGTGCTCGATTCATTATATAAATAACCGTGTGTAATTTTTATCGTCGTAGTATAATTAGTTTTGAAGAAATTCATATTGGTGCAAATAAGTTGTATGGCAGCCCCCCGAAAATGGGGCCCTAACATTTTGAAACTTCATATAAGTGCTCGATTCATTATATAACTAACCGTGTGTAATTTTCAGCCTCGTAGTATAATTAGTTTTGAAGAAATTCATATTGGTGCAAAGAAGTTGTATGGCAGCCCCCCGAAAATGGAGCCCTAACATTTTGAAACTTCATATAAGTGCCGGAGTCATTATAAAACTAACCGTGTGTAATTTTTATCCCCGTAGTATAATTAGTTTGGAAGAAATTCATATTGGTGCAAAAAAGTTGTATGGCAGCTCCCCGAAGCCTTGGTCCGATTTTAACCAAAAACAATAGGGAACCTACAAATTGTTTAAAAATTACTTTGTGAAAGTTTCAGAACTCTAGCTCTTATAGTTTTTGAGTTATCGTGCTGACGGACGGACGGACGGACGGACACACATAGCTAGATCGATTCACTTTTCGATGCTGATTCGATACGTACCCTTGACACTATATCTAGCTCTTATATTTCGATGCGTTACAAACGGAGGAGTAATTTTAATATACCCGATGTTCATATATGTATGCACGGGTATAATTAAACAAATCATAAGAAGAAATCATTGACAATATTTTTATAGTCAATTTTTTAATGCGAATCGCAATTCGCAGCGAGGCTGGCGCAAAACAGCAAAAATTACAAATAAATAAAAAAAATTATATGACATCATTAAAAAATGCTAAAATTCACTTGTAAATTTAATTTTAAATGAACTGAAAATTACTTTAAATTTTTTATACCCGTGCATACATATATGACATCGGGTATATTAGATTTGCTCCTCCGTTTGTAACGCATCGATCTAGACGAGCTAGATATAGTGTCAAGGGTACGTATCGGCTCAGAATCGAAAAATGAGTCGATCTAGCTATGTGTGTCTGTCCGTCCGTCCGTCCGTCCGTCCGTCCGTCCGTCCGTCTGTGTGTCAGCACGATAACTCAAAAACTAAAAGAGCTACAGTTTTGAAATTTTCACAAAATATTTTTCAATCAATTTCTAGGTTCCCTATTTTTTTTGGTTAAGATCGGACCAAAACTTCGGGTAGCTCTCGAACAGCTAACTTTTTTAACTCCAACATTTTCATATAAAAATTTGAAAATTTGCTATGCACCGTGTATTTAATATGAAATTATATGAATTTTGTTTGTTTTTGTTTTTTTGTTTGTTTACTTTTTTTTTTGAATAGATAACGAGTTAGAATTTCATATTATTTAAATGATGCGTAGTTTTTTTAAGATAAGCAAAAAAGAACACAAAGATTTTTTTTAAGTAAATGGCTCCATAAATAATTTATATATGTATATTCATATAATATGTATATGTGTAATATTTTGAATGAATCATTTTATCAATATGATTATATGATGCTTACTTTGCTTAGGTTAAATATATTCGTGAATTAAAAATTAATTACAAGAGATAGAATTGAAAAATTAGAGCTAGAGTTTTGAAATTCACACAAAACATTTTTTGGACATTTTTAAGGTTCCCTATTCTTTTTGGTTAAGACCAGACCAAGGTTTCGGGGAGCTGCCACACAACTTATTTAAACCAATATAAATTTATTCAAAAGTAAATATTCTAGAAAGACGAAAATTACACACGGTTAGTTTTATAATGAATCAAGCACTTATATGAAGTTTCAAAATTTTACGGCTTCATTTGCGGGGGGTTGCCATACAACTTCTTTGCACCAATATGAATTTCTTGGAAACTGAGTATACTACGAGGATGAAAATTACACACTGTTAGTTATATAAAGAATCGAGCACTAATTCGGAGTTTCAAAATGTTACGACCCCATATTCGGGCAGCTCCCATACAAAGTTGTCAATTCGATAACTGTGAATCTAATGAAGCTACGAGGTTAAAATTAAAACTGGGCAGGTAAAGTAATAGGGCAAGTTAGTTGGCAAAGTCGGACATCGCTCGGACCAACTTTTGGGGTGGGCTATTTTTTTTTGTTTTTTTTTTTTTTTTTTGTTTTTAACCAAAAATTATGGTACCTATAATGAATTAAAAATTTAATTTTTTTTTTAAGCAAAAATTATGGGATAATAAGTTAATTTTTTTTTTAACTATTTTACTTTTTTATATTTTTTTTATACCTAATAGCATTTGTGATATTTAAAAATTAACTTACCCGTTATATATTATAAATAAACAACGGTTAGTGGGTAAGCACGGGTATCTAAAAGTTGACAAGGGCAACTATAATCTTCCTCGTTTTTATATATTTTTTCTTAAAAATATTTACATTTATTATTATTGAAACTAAAAAAATTCCATATTTAAGTATAAGTTTTATTGCAATTTAAATATGTTTTAATTTATGTAGAAGTTTGTATGAAAATTTTTTTATTTTCATATGGGCTGTGAATCATATTTTTCAATTGCTAGTGAGTCGTTACAAGAATCTGTCGTCTGGATATGTGATTATTGTTTTATTTGAAGATGAATTTAAAAAAAAAACATATATATTTTATGGAATGTTTTGATTGATTGTACATGCTGTTCTATTTTTTTATTGTCTTAAGAACATTGTCAGTTTAATTAAGATTGTTTTTTGTTTAATTTAATGTGATTGTTGCGTTTTTTAAACAAATCATAAGTAATTAAATAAATAAGCATCAGTATTTTGTATTTAATTGAGAAATAAATGTGGTGACTCAGTAGAGAATCTTGAAGGGGTTGAAGGATCAATGTATTTATTAAATTAATATATGATAGTAACCTAATAATCACATAACCTAATATTCATAGCTTTTTTTATACTATAGTGTATAATATGTCGATGATATCTCCCTGCTATCGCTTACAATAAAAAACCTGCAAGCTAAAATGGACTAAATACTAGTAACATTAGTTCGTAATGTGGGTCTTGGAATAAAAGTCGACAAGACAAAAGCAACGAATATCAAAAGGCCACGTCACTGGTAGTAATAAAACATATCATTCAAATATGTAAATAACTTCCACTTCTTAGGCTGCATTATAAATAATAGCGGCAACATAAATAGCGATATTGAAAACAGAATTAGAAGGCCAAGGCAATGTTTGGTCCCTTACAGCCAATATGGAAAAACACAATTGAAAATATTTGAAACCTGGCGTAAGGACGACCTTTACATATGGAAGTGAAACCCTGTTAGCTACGAACAACATCACACAAATTCTTGAAGTTTTCATCTATATGTGTTTAAAAATTATATGCAGAGTATACTGGCCAAATACAATAAGTAACAATGACCTGTGGAAGCTTATCAAAGTTAAACCGATTGGGTATGAGATCAAAATCCAAAAATCGTTAGATTGTAAGAACAAGTCTGTAGCATCCATCAAGTAAGTTTATTTAGAAGATTTACAAGAAAAATTAATAAGTATATACACTCATATGTACTTTCAAAGTAAACTTCATCCCCTTGAAGCAAAAGACATCAACTCTTAATTTTATTGTGTTAACAAAGTTATAAAATCCCTTTAATTTGCCCAATTTTTTAAAACCAATTATAAATTACCAACCAAAGCAAATAAAACCCAAAATAAAATTAATCACTGAATAAAAAAGATTTGATTTCTATAGTAAATAAAACCCTGGGAGCCCCAAACAATTAATATTTGACTGTAAATTGCTTAAAAATCGAAATTACTTCATAAATTTATAATAAGATTTAACACAAATCATGAATAATAAATTTTATAATCACTTTTAAAAATTTTTTTGATTTTACTTATCCCTTTGGTCTTACAAAAATTTTTAGTATCAAATAAAGAAGGTGGTTTTGAATCTTAAAAATGTTTTGTTCATTAAAATACTAAAAATCCTCAATATTAACCTTTTAAAAACCACGGTCACACACAATTTGAACTTTTCTTTTCTATATCCAAAAGACTTTTTCAATTTCCTTAAGGGTTGAATCTTGTATTATAGTTAATAATCACTTATGAAATTCTTATTATTACCCTAGTTTTATATTTTCTATAAATAAATAAAGTTTTAAACATAAGGCTTAATATGAAGTTCGAAAAATCCTTTAAATCCTAGTAGAACTAACAAAGAGATAAAAAATATGTGTATATGTTATCCTGGGATTTCTTAAAATTTGGAATTGGGGATCAAATAAAAATTTCCAATTCTAATTATATATTTATTTATTTATTAATTTACAATGATAACTTTTTTTTTTCTGATCTCATACCTAATATTTCATTGAATAACTGTAAATGCTGTCTTTTTTAAAAACTATTTGATTCAATTGTTTGTGTAAGTGTGTATAAAAGGAATTATGAAGGCAAAAGGCAAAGAAGAAATTTTATTTTGGGGAAAAACCTAAATAAGAATTATATCCTTTGAAAAAAAAAACTAAAAACCTTAAGTTTCACTATAAAAAAAGTTTTTCGTGCGTATAGGTAAACCACTACCACTAAATCACATTAAAAATTACAAAAAAAAACAAATCTATAAATAAATTATAAAAGACACAGTACATACACAACCACATACATATATATAATTTGCAAAATAAAAAAATCCTTTTTTGGGTTTATTCTCAAAGCTCGTAAATCTTGTCACATCATGATATTTTATATGGAATCTCTTTATTGTGCTCTGAGGTTTGTGGTGAGTTCCCTTTTTTTCTCAGGGATTGTGTTGTATATGAAATTGGGAATAACATTCTACACACTGCGTGCTGTTTTTCTCATTTAAAAAAATAAAATTCTTTTATAGTTGATTATTTATTTTTTTTCGTTTTTTTGCTACACATGAGCCTATTCTAGCCTAGGATTTTTTTCTAGTAAAACCTTTGTGCTATTATTAGTATTTTGATCAAATCAATAAATCACAGAAAAATAAACGAATTGGAGGCAAAAAAGAATATCCATGGTATCCATGGTAAAAAAAATGATATTGGTGTTTTTTTGAATGTAGGACTTAAAATGGAGTTGGGGGAGTTAGGAGTAGGAGTTAAAAAAAGGATTTAGAGTTTAGACCTAAAATAAAAGTTTATATTGAAAAAAAATATGAAATAAACAAACTCTTAAATCAAATTTTGTATTTTTGTTTATTATAATTTATTTCTTTATTCCATTAGAAATTATATGAATTTAAAAAAAAAAAGTGTTCAGGAATTAGGTTTTTTAGACGTAAAATGTTTTTGGGAGTGCGTTAAAAAAATAATAAGGGATAAGTTCCAATTATATTCAATAAATATTTTGCGGATGTTAAGGAATTTTTTTTGGTTTTTTTGAGTTAAAAGTTTCAATGAACATTGTTTTTTAAATTGAAGATTTTAAAATCAGGTTATATTAGAAATTAAATATGAAGTTCAGTTAGTTTGATAACTCGTAAGATCGTTATTGGGCTTGGTAATAGGCATGATGTGTTTCCCAAAATTAATAAAATAACAATGGATTCAAAAAACTAGTTCTGTATCGCATAAAAAAGACCATTATAAATTTATTTTAAACGAGAGACACTGGAAAGCATCGAAAACCTCCTAATAGAGCTGTGCGTAAGTCCTAAAGATAGTTTCTGACTTTAATACACAAAAATCACAATCCTTTTTGAATAAAACTGTAGGATTGGATCTGAGGTGCAAGTCTTCAATTCTTCTTCAAGGAAAGGAATGTGAAAGGATTTTTCGAAAATGGGTTTCGGTTTCGGGATTCTGGGATTATATGGATAGACTGTACCACATACAAAAGAATTTGATGACGATTCGTATATATGAAGCATTCAAAAGCAGTGACTGATTTAAAAATATCTTCAACATGTTTATAAGGACTTTGATTACTGATATGAATGTGACCAATGTGATATCAAAATAACCTTAAGAGATTATATTAAGCAGTCTGTTCGGATGTTTATTGCCTTACCTATTCTGACTAAGAAAAAAGATGGTTCAGTAAGTAAAACAATCACAAAACCAAGGGGATTTATATTTTCTTGGTTGATTTTTCAATATTACCTTATTTTTTAGGGGAAAAGACAAGACATTTAATTTCTAATTAGTATTGAACATAAATTTCCCCGACTAAATATATAGATTCAAAGATTATATGAATTCTTATCATCCAAAACATCTCATCTTAATTTAAAATTAGTTTAATTGGCAAAAGATTATCTTCATACAATAAAATTTTACAACTTAATACCTATTATTACCTAAAATAATCCTTTAAAAATATGCTATAACATTAAAGAGAACGAAAAACTAAGGATATTGCTTCATCATTCCTCAATACCCATACCATCCTCCACACCTCTGTCTACCGATACCAAGGATATTGCTTCATCATTCCTCATACCTACAGACCATCCTCCGCACTTCTACTCACCATCCCATTGTATTAACATCAAAATACAGTTCATTTACTACTTCTGACAACAATTGTACTACACTTTTTTTTTTGTACATTCATCCTATCATACAAAAACCGTAATACAAATTCAAACAAACAAAAGAAATAAATTATCAAATAATGGCCAAAAAATAAAATACAAAAAAAAAAACAATAGACTGTATAGCAAATAAAATTACAAAATGTCTACCGTGTCAGCCATTAGACAATCTATATATATACAGAGAAAAAAAAATGAAATATTTTCTCTATAGAAAATGAAAAAGTTAGGAAGTTACCAATATTAATCATACATATACCTACATCCCTTATAATATAACAATACGCACCCAATAAATTTTTTATATAAAAAAAGTGAAACAAACACATTTTTTTGCAACAGATGTGAGAAAGAGAAAGAATAATAAAGAAATAAAGAAGACTGAAACAAAATAAACAAACATAACAGTAAAAGCAGAAATGAAACAAAAAAATAAACGCCGTTACTAACCAAAAGTAAACAAAAGGTGCAAATAATCGAATAAAATAAAATATATAAAAATCAAATAAATCATTTTTATTACCTGAGATTCAATACAAATAAATAAATAATAAAAATAAAAAAAAAAACAAAATTAAATAATACCTGTACGTTTTGTAGAGTTTTATTGGAAGATATTTTTTTTATTTCTTTATTTATTTATTTAGTTTTTTTTTTTTGGATTTTATTTTCTTAATAAATTTCAAATTGAAATTTACAAAGTTTAAATTTTTTTTTATTTCCTTTTTTGTTTGTTTGTTTTTTTAATTTATTTGATTTATTTATTATTGTTCAAAAAAAATTCCAAGAAATTTTTTTTTATTTTAAGTCAGTCTGGTAGCCTATATTTGGTAAAAAAAATATATAAATTTTTAATTGTTATATTTTTTAATAAAAAAATTTGTAATTCATATTGTGTGTCATCACACCCTTTTTTAGTGATATCATATCAAATTAATTGTATGGCTTAAGTGTGAAAATAAATTTTGTAACATATTTTATTAACTTTTTCTGATCGTTTGGTAGCCCTTTCTTGTTGTTTGATCAAATGCTTTGAGTATATTTTGAAAGTTTGGAACAGATGACAGCAAAGCTTTGACTTATAAAACATGGACGCTTTTAACTAATCTTTTCATATACTGTAGGTTTGAAGACTATTATTTAACAAACAGTTCAGAACATAATGTTTCACTTAAGAGAAATGCGTGATAAAAAAAATTCGAGATCGAATTAGAAGAGGAAATAACAAAAGTACTAACGAAAGCCAAAATATAGTTTGAAGCGAACAATTAGATGAATAGAAACGAGACATCATATTTGCGGAATGAGTGCAATTAGATCTAGGTATTTTGCGTCTATGTATTTAACATCTCATACAGCAATTAATATCCGAAAAGTTCCCCACAGAGATGGAAACAAAATTAAACATTTTCATCTAAAGAAACCCTTAAAAATCAAAACAAAGAGAGCTTAGACCTACATAAGAAAACGAAGCAGGATATACCGTTATTTTTTTCCAATTTAATTATTGAGTAGATATTTAAATTTTTATTAATTAAAAATGATATAACTAAGTGATTAAGAGAATTATATTCTTTCTTCTTACGAAGATTAAGTCTTATTGATCTTTTGTACTGTAGTTGGATGATAATATTAAATTATTCTGAAAGGATTTGTAAAAGCTGCAAAGGATTTACTAGAAACTACTGATTTATTTCTATACCAGGCGTCTGCTATTATCTTCTTACAAAATTAATTATTGTTTTTGCCTTCGAAACACTCAAAAGCAAAGCTAAGTTTTAAAACCTGTAGGTTTTCACAAATCTAATGTGGTGAAAAGGTGAAGTTTACTGTAGATTTAAGAAGCAGTATTAAACATACAAAAGTTCAGAATATAAAGGATGTTGCAGTTAAGATAGAAGGGAGTACTGTTTAGAAAAGAGGAGAGTCGGATACAAGAAGGATAAACAGTTATTGTTTGTTAACTTGAAATTTACAGTTTTAACAGTTACATTATTAGTTTTATTTCACTCTTATGTCCGGCCATACAATGCTACATTTTCTAACAAGTGAACTGCAATAATATAAACGTTGTTTCCTATACAAACTTTTCTTCATTATCAAAAAGTTTTTCTATAACAGTTCCTAGATACATAAAAGAACTGAAGGTGAAAATTACTTCAAAAGAAATAAAAACTAGAGGAATAAAAGTAAAAACATTTGGATTGGTTATGAAAGATTTATTTTCCATTTTTCTTTTTTAAAAATTTAATTTTTAAAAAAATGGAAAATAAAAAGACAAACACAAATACAATAAAAAATAATAAAAAGTCATAATTTAAGTTATATTTACAGGTGAATTGTTCTATTATTAACGTGTTTCGTATTTCGTATTTCTTTCTTTTTCTACAGTTTAATATTCGCTACCTGTGCTATTATTATTTTCATTCATATAATCTTGAAAAAGAACTTCAAAAACCCTTTAATTTATTACAAAACAATTCAAGGAAAATGAAAAAGGAAAAAAAAGAAAATGGAAAATTTAAAATTTTTTTTTTGTTATTCCAAAAAAACAAATAAAAAAAAACTTTTAAGACCTAAAATAGAAAAAAAGTTTTTCATTCACAAAAAAACTTTTTTTTTCTTTTACTTAAGATTTTCAGTTTATTATAGTAATATACGTTCATAATTTTTTTTTGTGAGCTTTAAATGGTCTATAGCTTTTAAATATACTCTTTTCAAATGACTTTGGTCCTTTTTCAAATGAAATTTGTTTAATTTCAAATGAATTTGCTCCTTAAATTAAATCGTATGTGTCTATGGGTTTATTTTTCAGTCTGTCCGTTAGGCAAGTAAATTGCTGACATTAGAAACAGTTCTTCTTCCAATTAACCTTAGTCCAGCAATTTACTTTTATATTTAAATACTTTTTAATGCAAAAGATCTGCCATCAATATTTGGTTAATGAAAATTTTCAATATTTTATGATTAAAATTTTACAAGCATTAAAGACTGTTTCTTATATCAACAATTTACTTTTATATTAAGACAGTAATAAATTCTCAAGATTTACCATAAAGTTTTTACTTTCTACATTTTAGGGGACTATTAATACCTAAATAAAACCATATATTGAAAAGCATATTTTGTTTTATTTTATTTTATTTTTCAAATACAAATAGTAATACATTTTAAAATTAAATTGGTGTTTTTAATTAATCTGCATTGTTTTTTGGGATTCAATAGTCAGATCAACATACAGAAATTCAGGTTCTCACAGATTTTTTTAATAAAAATAGTTCGAATTTTAAGCCCACCCTAAAAGCATGCCTTTCAAAATTTAGGTGCAATTTTTTGGGACATATTTTAATTTTTAAGGAATGAGACATTTCTTTTGCAGAATTGGGGAGAATTAGGTTTTTCCATCCAAAATATTTCGATTTCTAGATCCCAAGAAACGGAAGACTTTTCAAAAAAGCGATGAAATTAATTTGAAAAAATCTTAATTTCATTTGAAAAATTGCTATCAATTAATTTGAAAATAGACCAAATTCATTTGAAAGTGGACTAAATTTAATGGCAAAAAGAACCACGTTTATGTGGAAAGAGTATATATAATATATACCCAGATGACTTCCTTCAATAAGTTTTTCAATTTTTTTTCTGGACAAAAACTTAATTTTTATATTTAAAAGTTCAACTCTATTGTATATTCCCCAAATGAATAAGGCAAAGTTCCTTAGTTCTTAAGAATAAAAAAAAGTTTCTAGAAAATAAAGGATGGATAAACTTTTAAGATTCAAAGTTTTTCCATTCATTTGACAGTATGAATTAATTTAAATTAGCAATAGAACAATAATATAATATCATAAAAATATATAAAACAAAGTTGTCAAAAACTTTCAAGTTTTTTTCATTTTAACAAAACCGAAAACAGAAAATAAACAACTGGGAATATAAAATGAACAATTTGAATATAATTATTATTATTATTATAAAATAAAAATAAAAATAAATGAACAACTTATGAATAAATAAAATAGAAAACAATAGTAGAAATGGTAATTGAAATCCAAAAAATACAAATCTATTATAATGAAAATGAAATGGAGGATTAGTTTTCAAATGAAAAGTTTTTCAAAAATATTTTTTTTTTAGAATATTTTAATAATAATAATTGATTTATGATAGAATCTGTGAGGACAGAGTTGCTGTCATAAATTAAAATACTTTTTTTTCTTTTATTTAAAAGACAATTTTTAACACGTTTTTCCACCTCTCTTCCACACGGAAAATGAATAATGAATTTTGTTGAATAATTAGTTTTAATAATTATTTAAAAGTTCAAAACTATATTAAGAAATTTTAAATAAACATTTGATATTTTTATTTTGGACAGTTTTAATATTCGGTTTTGGAAATTTTGACTTTTTTAAGAAATTTAATCCTTATAACTTGGCTTTGTTGGTTAATTTGGAAATCTAATGGGGATATAATTTGGTTATTGTCGTGTAAACAGTAACAGAATTTCTACCATCCATAAGTATAACGGTAATGACAATAAATAGATTCCCTCAGGGAAAAAGAATCAAAAAGACGAGGTGCATCACAGAACCAGCCGCAGAACAAAGTTTCAAGAGTTGCCAAAATGCCATCATCTAGTAAGAAGCTATAGCACCGGTAGCAAACAATCTAAAAGACCTTCCTGTTAAAGGTTTTCAATTATCTGATCTTGAAGTAAAAGAAAATATCTGGAGACCATGAATTAATTTTGCTAGGATTAAATAAAAATTGATGTTTCAATTTTTTGTAGCTCGCAGTAATAACTAGCCATTTATAAACAGAAAAAATTAGAACATCTACAAAATTTCGGAAGCTATGTTGAACTTTACTTATATATTACTAAGACCAAAGCGATGAGAATGAGTGCTGCCGTAACACAAACATCTACAAATAAACAGCCAAACAATTCAGACACTAACTCTGCTACTGTGGCAGCATTATATCAACCAGTAATGGAGCGCAAGAAGACATGGATGACCGACACAAGAAAACTAAAACAGGGTTTGCCAGATTGCAACCTGCATGTAGGAACTACAAACCTCCAGAACACCAATCTGCAGATCTTTCACGCATGTGTAAAAATCATCCAATGTATGGTAACTGGACCTGACTAACTTCGAGTACTAGAGACAGCAGGCTACAGGTATTTGATAAATTCTTAGAATCAATATTCTGGTCTAGAATAATCACGAAAAGATTTATGGAATTTAACTGAAGGCAACCAATATCATACCAAGTAATGGAAAAAGAAATGAAGTAGAATGGAGATACGCTGCGAAACGCAAAGGAACGATATATAGCAAGAATGGCCCTTGAATGGAATCCGCAAGACTCCAGAAGACGTAGTTTCGACCGAGTAAGACCTGACGTGAAACAATAATTATGGGATTGAAAAAAATCGATATAACATAGGAGAGTGCAAAAACAACAGTGTACCTATTAGAGTTTAATGGAAATATCTAGAGGAGGTCCGTTATTCCCAAGAGCAGCAAGAAAAAAAAAAAAACTGGAACATAATAGAGTTTTGAAGATTTCTAGAAATATTTTAACCCTTATTATCAGACATTAAGAATATTAGGTTTTTATAGAATTTATGATAATATTAAATTTTTACCGACTTTTAAATATTAAATAAGCAAACAATGTAAACAGAGGGTTTTGGAATGTAACAAAAAGTAAAAAAAATAATAAAAATACCTTATATCGAAATAACACTTCTAATAACCACTTTAAACGTTATAACCTGTACATACTGTAAACCGTCAAAGTACAAATATTATATGAATATTTAATTGATATTGCTTCAAAACTTTATTTGATTTTGACAAAAGAAAATGTCAACAAAATAATATTCATTTAATATATTGTTTATTCACAATAAGAGTATGTTAACACATGTTATGCTTATTTTCAATTTAACATTTTTCTTTTAAACAATTTCCATTATTATTTCAATCCTTTTTTCCAAACCTAAACAATTAATAAATTTTTTGCTTTTCTTTTCCAAAATCCTAAATATACATACCGCACATATTATATGGGAACCCTTTATTTTAAAATTTTAATTTACCAATATTCTATATGTAGGATTAACATGCATCATATATCATCATCATCAGGGTCAATGTTCACGAATATCTCAAAATATTCAAAGTACACTTGAACACATGTTTCATGTGAAAATTAAACAAATGAACCAAATAAAGACGACAAATTTTTTTCAAAAAAAGTCTTTAAACACTTTCAAAATAATTATCACCAAATAAAAACCATATAGAAATTCAAAAAAAAACATTTATATATGGAAATCTAAACAAAAATTCATAACTTAAGAAGAATTTATATTTCAGAAGGAAAATAAAAAGATACAGGAATATCTAAAGATAAATACAGAAGGGAAATTAACAAAAAAAAATATTGGTTTTTAAATTGTTTAAAATAAAATTTTGAAGGAATACAAGTAAAAAAAAAAAACCTTTTGAAATGAAGCGCTTAATATCACAAGATTCAAGCTGAAAAAATAATAATTAAATGAAAAAATTTAATGTTGTCTTAAATTTTTTGTCTTTTGATTGAATGGATAAATAACAAAACGAATAAGCGGTGATATATGCAAGAAATACATATAAATATAGAATTAAAAAACTCTAAACCAATCTAGCAATTAATCTTGAAATAAACTTTTATGATGATTGGAAGTTACATATAATTCTAGTTGATTTAGGAAGGATCGAGGAAATACCGTTATAAACTACTAAGAGAATCGTTTAAACAAATTAATTTTGAAATGAATTTATAAGATGATTAGAAGTTTTCAATGATTTTACTTGATTTACCAATGATCGAGGAAATACCGTTATAAACTACTAAGAGAATCTTTTAACTAGATCAATCCTAAAATGAATTAATAAATTGACTTGAAGTTTTATATTAATTTAGTTGATTTATCAACGATCGAGGAAATACCGTTATAAACTACTAAGAGAGTTTTTTAGCCCAATTAATTATGAAATGAATTTACAAGATTTTATTGGAAGTTTTATATGATTTTAGTTGATTTAAATACGATAGAGGAAATACCGTTATAAACTGTTATAAAAGAAACAAATATTTCCTATAAACAAATAATATAATTCAACATTTCAGTGTTTGGGTACGATCAGATTATTGAAACACCGAATTTTAAAAGCTAGTCATAATGAATCAAAAAATCGAATTTATGGAACAATATAATTATTGATTTTAAAGATCACCCTTTAATGTATCTTTAAAAATTAATATTATGCAAAAAAAAAATTGAGGTAAACTGTCATATTAATTTACGTTTTTCATGTCTAGAAGATATTCATTTCTACAATCATATGTACATGCATAAATGTGTATGTATCTAATATGTGTGATGTAATAATTAACATTTTAAAATTGTTTATATGAAAATAAATTATGACGCTGGCGGCAATATTTTTGAAATATCGTTATTATATCTGAGAGTTAATTTGTTTAATTTTTTTTTTTTCTTTTATATTCTACCAATTCTATCTATCTGTTTATGGTCAAATGATAAATCTATTAAATGTTTATTTTGTCAAATATACATATATGTTTATGGGATTTTGGTTTTTACAAATTTGATATTTAAGAAATATGTATTTAATGTACATATTGTACACAAATGTGTACACACAAACTATATAGTATCTTAAAGATACAAAGAGATTAAATAAAAGAAAAAAAAAGATGTTTGCACAAAAATATTTTGTACTTTATTTCTTTACATATTCATTACAATAATATGTAAAAATGTCTTCTTTTGAATATTTGAAGTTTCTTATGTGTATAAGAATTTAATTTTTTTTTATTTTATTAAAAAAAAAAATTTGAAATTGAAAATATTAAAAAATATTTTTGTAAAACAAAATGGAATATTTTGTAAAGAGGAATTTATTTGTTTATTATGAGAAAAATTCACTTAAAATTTTTAATTTTAAAAATTTTTTTAATTTATAAAATTTCGGAATCTTGAATAACGACGAAGGTTGAAAAATAAATGTGAAAAACGTGTCTTTATTTATTTTATACAAATAACATTCGATTTGGGAACATTACATACACCGTCAACTACCAACGCCCTTACAGAGTCGATACTTTTGTTAAACTATAAGTAATATAATTTATTTTGTTCAAGTACCGTATTTTATATTTAAACGATATTTGGTCACCAAGGAGATTTTGTAAAAAATAATTATTTTTATTTAAAATCAAAACTACACCCGCTTGCTCCACTACACCACTGAGGTCCATAGCGTGTATTTTTGGACATATATAAATAAATCATTTTATGTCATGTTAAACTACTTAAATTATCGTATATTTATATTTTTCTTTTATTTTTTTTCCTTTTCCACACTCCAAGGAGTAAGGGCATTCACCAAGTACATTTAGACTATAGGCTTCAGTTTCTTTAATCGTTATATTCATTAAACCGTTGATTACTCAACTGTAGCAGCTAGCTATTGCATTAGATTATTAATTTACAAATGATAATTTTGTGCGCCATCTATTATCCGACACAAAAGTTATTTATATAGATCTTGTTTTGTAACATTACGATATAATTATATAATTTTACGATATTTTTTATTAGATATGGTCTGACCGATGTTTGAACCCGAAACCTTCGAATTAAAATCTGTGAGGCTATTGGTCAGTTTTAAGGATCCCAATTAAAATCAAAATACGTAATATTACATTATGAAATATTTTTTCTGCAATTATTTATAATATGTAATAAAGTAACATTTTCTCTAATAAAATAATTAATGCTTTTAATTGATTTGAACTTACTATTATAATAATCTTCCCTTATTAGGAATTACAAAATAACTTGTTTTCTTTTATTGTAATAATTCACAATGTCTTTGTTCTTCAGTATACAAAGCTCGTGTATAACGAATCTTAAAAAACCAAAAAATTAAGAGATTTATAATTAAAGCGATTATTTGCCCATTAAATATCAATTAAAGTATGACATTAAAACAAAATAGTAATTTCTTGATGACATTAATAACTTAAAATGTCTTTTTAAAAGCCTATCAACTTATCTTTACTCCCACGTAAAAAAAACAAAAACAGCAAAAATGCTAAGAAAGGAAAAAAAAAAAAAAATTAAATTAAAAAATAAAACTCAAAAATTATTAAATAAATACAAAAAAAATATTCGTTTTTAAACAACCAAAGAAAACCAAAGAAAATTTTGCGCAATTAATCTTTGAAGTTTCAAATGTCAAAAGAATTAAAAAAAAAACAACAAAACAAAAAAAAAAAATAACTCTTAAAAAGTCAAAAAAAAAAAATAACTTGAAACTTATGGTAGATTATTTTGGTTTTATTAATGGTGTTGCCATATGAAAGACTTAATGAATAATTAGCTAAAATTTGTTTTTTTTTTCGCATTCTTTCTCAATATTTTGTTTCTTTATATATGAGTAATTATTATTATTTTTATTTTTAGTTTTTTTTTTTTTTTCTCTAAAAATTGAAGTCATTTACATTATAACCGCTAATTCAAGTACATTTATTTCACGATCATCATTATAATCAATATCATCACTATATTATATATCATTAACAATCATATCATGCTGTGTGATTTTTTTTTTTGCATTTAAGTTGTTTTTTTAGTTTTTTTTTTGATTTTTTTTGATTTTTTTAAATTTTATATGATCTGTTGATGATGTTGATTGCATTCTTTCATTCAACGCAATCTGCAAGATACTTATTTACTAAACTCATAATTTGTTTTTTTTTCTGTTTTTAGTCAGCGGCAGGCTTTATTCCAAAAAAATAAAAAAAAAAACAAATCAGAAATCAATGTGCTGCAATGTGCAATCTGCGCCCACAATTATTTTAGAATTGAAAAAAATAAAAAAACAAAAACTAAGAAATTAAATTAAAAAAAAAAAAAATTATGTTTGCATCGTATCGGATTGGATTGTATCTTTTGATACAATCACAAAATCTTTTTTAAAAGATCATATTTAAAGAATAAAGATTGAGTATACTAAGAGTATACTATGAAGTGTACTATAAAGTATACTATAAAGTATACATAAGTAAGTATACATAGTTAAACGCAATCGTATAAAAACTAATAGAATCAAAAGATACATAAGATATTTTATGTGAGATAGATTGAAAATGAAATGTTGATGATTGCGAATATTTATTACACTAATTTATTTTTATATTTGCTCTTTCTCTCTGTCTCTCTCATTTATTGAGAAGACAAATCGTGAGAATTTTTAATATTTTTAAAATTTTTTTAATGGGTAGAGCGCATATTAAAAAAAAAAATTCTCCCGCACATCGTGGAACAAATCTCTATTTGTAATTATTTTATGAGTTGTATTATGAGATGAGAATATTGGTCGAAGGGTATACTGAATTTGTCATTATGTTTATAATGCTGTAAGCGAGGGGGTACAGATATATACTCAGGTGCATAGATTAGATCAGAATCGAAAGGTAAATCTTTGTAAATCCGATCATGCACGATTACTCAAAAACTAAAAAAGCGATAATCTCAAAATTTTCATAAATTTATGTATATTAAATTCGTTTTTGCTCTTGAAGAAGTAAAGTATTATATTTTGGACATGTGATGTGAGGTCAAAAGTACGAGCTCCTACAGCTTATGGTAAGAAGCATTGGTCGACAAATGCCTTGGTTGCGTAACATCACGAACTGAACAAGTGTATCAAATATTGGTGAATTTGAACAAATAGCGAGGAATCAGATGTATTTTATCAAGAGCTTAATTAAATTCCAGCACCTATGACCGCTAACATCCAGTTGTGGATAGACATAAGATAAAAATATTGAAAATGAACCAGTTTCCTCGGTGGGATTGAAGAAGCTGTCAGGCACATTATTTTTCTATATAAGTATAAGTTCATATTTCATAAAGCTGGGCATCAGATATTTTGCCAATTTTACTGTAGTATTCACAAAATTTGGTTTGTTTAGTGGACAAGGTTCGTATAGCTTCATATGACTTCTATAAATTTTATATACGCTTAACAAAAGATCTAAATTACGTTGAGTCTCCGAAATGTTTACAGAATGAGTCATTTTAGTTATTTTTTCACATTTATTATATCCGAACGCTGTTGCAGTGGCAAGGACATCGGTGTTTCGACCGAAAGGATTTTAGGTTCAAACTGTAGTCAGATCATATCTAATTAAAAAATATAATTTATATTTTATATTATGATATGTTACTTTCTATTACAAATTGGAAACAGAGGTTACAGCTGCCTGGTTCATTCATGTAACAGATATCCCAGAGTTGCCACAGTCTAATCTTCTTTCTTCCTCAATTTTGTTAAAATATTGACACAGATTGCCTGTGCTTTGCCTGAATGGACAGAGAAGTAAAAGAATATTATTTGGACTTCGGAAGAAGGGGAGACATTGGAAAAGAAGGAAAATGCTATATTAGTGAGATTAATTAACTAAAACTGTAGGTTGTTGTAAAAACAAAAACATAAATGATTAATCCTTTTTTATCTACTGGATGCATGATTAACTTTTAAAATGATTTTTATTTAGTTTTTATTTTTCATTTTTGTAGCTGTCATCTTACTTGGTACGCATTCCAAAAAAAAAAAATCATTTTTATTCTATAAATGTTGATGAAGCTAATAAAGCATACAAAAGTTAAAGAAACACAATATTCTTGGATCTTGACAATGCCAGACTAAAAATAAAATTCTGTTTTAAGAAGAATTGGAAAAAAAGACAAAATTAGCTAGATTAAGAGGAAATTTAATCGTTTTTCCGTATATTTCATAAAAAAAACAAAAAAAAAAAATAATATAAGAATGTCTAGCATCTGTCAGGTTGACAGCTTTTTGTCTTTATTTTACTCTTAATATCTTTTGTTTTTTTTTTTTATAATTTTGACCATCAAAAAATATGGAAAAATTGTTGAAAGATTTCACAGAATCAGACAATGAAAAAATGATGCATTAGCATCATTATTAAAAAAAAAAATTAAATTTTCATCAAGGAAATGAATGTACAAATTTGTTAAAAAAATCTTTTTTTTTTTTTTATTATTATTTTTTCATAATAGACTTTTAAAATTTATGACATTTATTAGTTAATTTTTTTCCATTTTTTTAATTTTTTTTTATTTTTAATTACTAAAAAATTTATTTTAAAATAAAAAAGGCTTTTTAAAATATACATCATTCATTGAGCATTTAGATTTAAGTTATTTTTAAATTTATAAAGTTGTATATAGGAAATTACAAGTTGATGAGTTATAAAATATATTGAAATAGATAATATATAGAGCAATATAGAACAGAAGGGGTTCAAAATGTATTAATAAATAATAAAAATATATTTTTAAAAAATATTAAAAATGAAATATTTCTTTTGACTAGGTTAATCCATATCTTATACAGTGAGATATATTCGTAATAAATTAGGTTAAATTAAAAAATAAATACATATATTATATTAATAATGCACAAATTTATGAAATAAGAAAGTAGTTTCTGTAGGGGAATTTAAATAACACGGCAATAGTGTTGGAAATTCGTATATTTAAGTGATAACATTTATTAAGAAATTTTTTTAATGTGCATTTTGTGGAATATGAATTTTTAGGGGTACTTCCTATCTATCCTACTTTTGCAATTACTAGCTGTAATTGAACTTTAATTTTAACGCCTGTTTATAGGCTGAGCTGCAAGGCCGAACTGTTAGAATGTCACATGTACAAGGAGGTGTCCTCTATGAAATTTCGTTTAAGTTCCAATTTGCACGGGCTTTGGCAATTTTTGGTCCCACTGCACTCCTATAATCTGTTTTTATATCCAATCGAAGAAATTCGAACTTCAAATGTACGAACCAATGGTTGTTGTAGAACGGTTTGTTGAATGTGCAAAGTCTTGCGTAGCTTAGGGCTATACATCAGGAAAAAATAAGTGCTTAACATTTCTACTTTAGTTTGCTTTCTTAGAGCTTTACAGCAAGATGTGCAATAAGGTAACTATGAAAACTATGTTCCATAAAATGAGTTTCTAGCTGTTAGTGTTTTCTTGACTCTGATTTCAACATTCTAAGCTGTATAATTATTTGAATTTTGTACTTAAAATAATTTATTTTAATTGATTACTTACTAATGCTGTGAAATTATTCCAATCATGCAAATATAAACACCCTCGGACTTTATTTGAATTTTTGAAATTCTAATGCAAGCCAACTTTACATACTAGCGATCTTTTAACGAATTATGAATACATTTAAGATTTGTTTGTCTATGGTATGAAAAAGTTGATTTTATTAAAAATTTAAAATATTATGATTCACAATCTTTTTTATTTTTCACTTGGCATAACCAATGTCTTGTTCTATTTAAAGCCTCGATTGGAATTGGTCAAAGGAGTTTCTTTTCAATCTAATTACATTTTCTTTTAAAAACTATTTTATTTTAACAAATCATACCTACAGAAATAAACCAAATAAAATGATTTAAAGAAAAATGACTTAACAAAATTACAGTACCTAGATGGGGCTACCTAAAAGAAAACAATCCGATTTGTTAACATAAAATTAAAAACAAATCTAAGCCAGGATAACAATTTTTTTTTAAAACAAATTATACATAATGCATTTAATTACCATTTTTTTAATATTCAATCTTCATAAACCTTTATATATAAACCCATAAAAATAAATCGAATAACTCTTCAGTAGAATAATCATTACTTTACAATACAAAACTTTAATTTTAAACATATTATAATTCAATCGTTTCAAAGGACATACCATCAACAAAATTCCATTAAAATAAAATGATTCGATTCCAACAATATTAAAAAAAAAATTTATTTAATGCATTTTTTAAATTTTAAATATTTAATGAACCCTTTACTATTTCTAATCAAATGTTAACATTGTGCTAAAATAATGTTTTGGTAAATTTAAATACAAGTGTAAACCATTCATAATTTATTTTTTTTTTTTTGTTTTTCCATTAAATTATTTAAAGAATTTTCAGTTAATTTTACAATAAAATTAAATTATTTTATAATTTAAGAGTGACCGATATTATTTTGCAAAATGAAATTATACACCGTAACAAAACAACACAGAAAATTTGCTCAAAGGTAGATATCATAACAGTATACGAGGAAATAAAATACAAAAAAAAAACTAAAAATTAGTTAAAATATTTTTAATAAAATAATTTTATTGTTTTAATTTTCTTTTTTTACGGTTTTTTCCCAATTTTACATACTGATTTTTTTAAATTCTTTATTAGATTGTTCTAAATGTTAGTTCAAATCACAATTTCTCAATCATGGCTTGGTATTGAAAAGGGGCAATGATGTATTTTTAAATTATCTATCAGTATTATATGTATATACACAGTTGTATATTTCAGTTACATATACTATAGAGGACAATCGTAATTTCCGGTAATTGCAATATTTAATACTGCACCCTGTGTTATAATCATCTAGAATTGTATATCTAAAGTTGCATAGCCTTTATTTTCCCAGGCCAGGAATAAAAGGAAACTTGACGTAGTTTTCGTTTTTTAATTGATAAAACTTTTTGGATAAATGTTTGGGCAAATCAAAATCAAAAAAGGAACTTCAACTACTAACAACCTTTGGGAAACATTGGTTTATGCTTTACCTTAAAAAAGGCACTACCAACAGAAATAACTTTAAAAAATGCAGCGGAAAATATTTTTCTAGTTTATTTCTATTAAGATAAGATCCTGTTCAAATTTTTTTTGTTTTTGCATTTTTTGTATTTTCCGCTATGAATAACAAACATAAAACTGAACAAGATCACAAAGAAGCGGATTACAGAACGGTAAAGAGGTGATAGATGATTGAAAAATACAAAACCAAAAAATTGGAAACAAAATTACAAAAAAAACATATATACAAAGGAAACATTAAATTAATCTTAACGAAAAACGAGGAAGATTATAGTTGCCCTTGTCAACTTTTAGATACCCGTGCATACCCAACTATGGTGTATAAAATAAACCGTAATTTACTTCCCTTATACATTTAACTCATTACCCCATAATTTTGACGTAAAAAAAAAAAAAAAATTAACAAACAAAAAAAAAATCACAAAACAAAAAACAAAATTTTCATTCATTGTCCCATAACTTTAGCTTAAAAAAAAAAAAAAAAAAAAATTAACAAAAAAAAAAAATTAACAAAAAAAAAAATCACAAAAAAAAAAAAAAATTTTCATTCATTGTCCCATACCTTTAGCTTAAACAAAAAAAAAAAAAAAACAAAAAAAAAAAAATTGGCCCACCCTAAAAGTCCGATGGTCCGAGTGATGTCCAACTTTGCCAAGTAACTTGCCCTATTAATTTACCTGCCCAATTTTAATTTTAACCTTGTAGGTTCATTAGATTCAAAGTTATTGAATCGAAAACTTTGTATGGCAGCCCCCCGAAAATGGGGCCCTAACATTTTGAAACTTCATATAAGTGCTCGATTCATTATATAACTAACCGTGTGTAATTTTCAGCCTCGTAGTATAATTAGTTTTGAAGAAATTCATATTGGTGCAAAGAAGTTGTATGGCAGCCCCCCGAAAATGGGGCCCTAACATTTTGAAACTTCATATAAGTGCCGGAGTCATTATAAAACTAACCGTGTGTAATTTTCATCCCCGTAGTACAAATAGTTTTGAAGAAATTCATATTGGTGCAAAGAAGTTGTATGGCAGCCCCCCGAAAATGGGGCCCTAACATTTTGAAACTTCATATAAGTGCCGGAGTCATTATAAAACTAACCGTGTGTAATTTTCATCCCCGTAGTATAAATAGTTTTGAAGAAATTCATATTGGTGCAAAAAAGTTGTATGGCAGCTCCCCGAAGCCTTGGTCCGATTTTAACCAAAAACAATAGGGAACCTAGAAATTGTCTAAAAATGACTTTGTGTGAATTTCAAGACTCTAACCCTTTTAGTTTTTGAGTTATCGTGCTGACACACGGACGGACGGACGGACGGACGGACGGACGGACAGACACACATAGCTAGATCGACTAATTTTTCGATTCTGAGCCGATACGTACCCTTGACACTATATCTAGCTCGTCTAGATCGATGCGTTACAAACGGAGGAGCAAATCTAATATACCCGATGTCATATATGTATGCACGGGTATAATAAAAACAAAACTGAAAAAAAGCATGTCAGTGATGCCTTCAGAAACAAACAAACCTAAATTCAATTCTTATCCGACACGACAAGCTACAAAGAACATAAAACATAACACAAAATGGATCTAAAAGATACATATATTCTTTATTAAATTGAATGTAACCAGATCCAATTCAATTGTATATCCATTCGCCAAATGAATTTTTAAGAGAGAGACCTGAAGCGGGAGGGATGTCCAAAAGGAATACAAAAAAATTGTTAAAAGATGTAAACATTTTGATATGAGTAAAAGCAAAAAATAATAAAAATGTGCATGCAAAAAACATTATCAAACATTGTGAATTGAATTGGATTTGGTAAATTTTCTAGATTTCTGTTTTTTTTTTTGTATTTTGAATTTTGTTGTTGTTTTTGGGTGTCGGTTTGAAGTTTTTCCCAATTTGAATTTTTTTTTGGGATAGGAAAAATTGTATATAATGAAAATGGAAAAATAATGTTTTTTTTTTTTTTTAATAATTGGGAGCATGAAAATATTCTTTAAAAAAATAAAAAAAAAAAAAAACTGAATATTTTTAAAAATAGATTGAGGTTAAGATTAACAAAGCTATCTAGACATTTATAATAATAGTAATAATAGTAGTAAAGTTATACTAATGGTGTTTCTTTTTTTGATAGATGAAGTCTCCGATATTATAGAAACTATTATTATTATTTAAATTAAAGAAAAGGAAAAAAAAAAATTTTATTTGATTTTACATATTTTGAAAACTTTTCTGTTGATTTCTTAACATGAATGTTGAGTTAGAGTTTTTTTTTTATGTTTTACATAGGATTAATGAATTTTAGGATTGAAAAATCAGAGGGAGTATATATTGGTCAAGAAAATAAAAATTTTAAAAAAATTGTTGAATTACTCTTCGTTATTTTTTATTTCTGTAAAAATAAAGATTATACCTACCTTTGTTCAATATATATGTTAAAAAGATTGAATTGAAATGGAATAATAAAAAGTTTGGGATCAGTTTTCGTTTTATTGTAGTTTACAGACTTTAAAGTGGAGAGTTTTAAGATTCTATTTTTTGAATATTTAAAATTAAACTTATTTATTGGACAAATGAAAGAAAAGAAAAATGAGATTAAGATGAAGAAGAGGCTCTTTTGTCAGACAGGCGTTAGATTGGAATCCTCAGGGAAAAATAAAAGTGGACTTACTAAAAAACACTTGCAGAAGAACCACAGAAATGGAAAAACTAAGAGAAAAAATAATATGAATTAGATTCAAATCAACAGCCCTAGAGTAAGATAGCGTGGCTTTGTGGAAGTTCCTAGTTTAAAAAGGAACAGAAAAAAAAAATAAATAAAATTTAGGCAAATCAAAGTTTTAACTCAATTACTGTGTTATACACATTCGCCTCCAACTATTTTTTAGCAAGCCTACTGATAAATTTTTCCAAGCAAAATTGTATGACAGCGATTCCCGCTTTGCGTAATATACAAGAATAGTTATTTAATAGAAAATTTACAGTATCAGCTTTCTAAAATATTAAACAATGAGAAAAGACGGAAATCCCCACAATTATTTTTTTAGTGAAAACGCGAATAACGGGAATTCCCGCAATTAAGGCGAATAAGTTTAACAGACTCATTTAGTTAGTACTATTTGTATTACATGTTTTCCTTAACAAATAATATTTTCAAATATTTCAGAAAAGGAAACACAAGTGGCCACACTTTATAAGTTTACTAGGTTATTTATGTTTATTGGGTTAGAAAAAATACATCTAATAGCCATTGTTATGGAAAAATATCCAATAGAAAATACATCAAATAAGATAGAAAGTCGTTCTTAAAACACCATAAGTTATAAATCCATAATGTAAATTAACCTATGTATTGGTTAGTCACGAGATAGACAGATGAATATATATTTAAGCTTTAAAATGAATCAAAAATTTGCTTCAATTTAGTAAATAATTGAAAGTAAATTTGAAAGTGAATCTAAGATATACTCTTTAATATTGCTTTAATACACGCATTCCCTCTATTTACCGTGACTCTAGATTCTTAAAAGGTAATATAAAAAATAATCAAATTTTCAATTAAAATCAAAGTCATAATTTCGATTTGATATTAAAACCTGGATTCACCTGGATTCGCCTGAAACTACAATATATATTTCCCAAAAAATATTAAACAAATATTGTCAATTTATACATCCACTTAAATTTAATAAAACCTCAACAAAATTCTCTTATTTACCAAAGAGACAACATTCAACTCTAATATAACTGTAAATCCTCAAACCAACCACAAAGCACAACAAATTGAATAACATTAAAATCTAATCAAAAAAAATATCTTATAAATATTCAAAACAATTTTTTTTTAAGTGTTTTTATTTACAATTCATATAAAAATCTCATGAGATTTTTGACTATATGCAAAACTGAAATTTCAATTTAAAACAGATCTTTCGTTTCTCTTCATTTACACTAGACTTCCCTTAAAAACTATAATGTAACAACTTGTGGCGCTACCATGAATCCTATGTAGATTTCAACTTCTTCTTCAATAAATATGTCATGTTAAATGTGTAAAATCAGAACACTTACTATTAGTATTATTGTAGTCATCACTTTTATCATCATATGTTCAAAATTTATATGTACACTTATAGTGTATTCATATATAAACCATGCAATATATTCCTAATGATATTATGGAAATATTGTCCTGATTCCTTTTAACAAATAATAATTGACTGCACGTATTCAATCACAGAAAATTGAAAAGAAAAAAAAAAAAAAAAAAAAAATTATCACTAAAAACTATCATCAATTCATGTTAAACTTTGCTTTTTTTTCGTCTTGATTCCCATCCATCCATTCCGCAATCGTTTAACAATTCCGACTTAAAAAATATTCTCTAGTTCTAAGAATTGTCAGAATAAATTGCAATGATTTCCAAATAGGGAGCGCATACATCAGTATACCAGGGAGAAGCACGAACATCACTCGTACTCGTAAAAGGATAAATATTATAGATATAGATAGTATCTATAGTACCTATCTATCCAATCCTTTTATTGCATGTACATTCATTTATACAAAATGTTAAAATCATCTCGTAAATAATGGCGCAAAACCTTAAATCGAAAGTTAAAAAAAAAAAACGAATGAATATAATTTCAATAAATTTTAAGTTAAAGATAGATCCGACCGCCCACAGTGGTATCAATCAACAGTAATTTTAACCTAAAATGAAATCGTCAATAATTTTTTATATTTTTGTATTCTTATATATTCTATGATTTATGCAATAAGAATTTAAATAAGAATATAGTAAAGAGAAGATGATTTTATATATGTATGTAATATATTGCATAATATATAAAATTCATAACCATTATTGAAGATACGTTTAGTAGCGCAACAGTTTATTGTTAGGTTTTTTGTTTTTTATTTTTTGGGTTCAATGGAAACTAAACAGTTGCATAAGATTAGCTTACTATTAGATTTGCATATAAGATATGCAATATTCTTTTGTATATACATATTTAATTGGTTATATAAATATTTATTTAATTTTTTACCATAGGTTTTAAGTTGAAGTATGACTAATCTGTATAATCCTTCGTATGGAATATTTATATGCTGCTTTAAGACTTTTACGTCCTTCAACACTGGGAGTTTAACTTCCTTCACCTGGGAGTGGTTTTATACGTTCTTGCAGTCAGAATCATAAATTTACTGCTATAAAATTACTCCGTTGTATAAAAAATTGATCAGAAGAAGTCATCTAACCTAACTAACTGGGTTGCCGATAGGCAGTTCAACAAATTAGATTGAATGTATGTCGACGCCAGCACAACTATTTCGGAGTAAGACGGAATTCTCATTGAAGTGCATGGATTATTTGTCAAACCATCAAATGGAGTAATTTGGAAGTGATAAAAAAATTTACAAGTTAAATGAATAGTATAGGCACATTAAAATAAATAACGGTATATAGGTATAGATCTTCAATGGGGAAACAGACTGCAATATGAAGAAATATCACAAGAAATCCTAGGGTACATCGTAACACAAGCAAATAAAAATCAGTTCAAAATCCCACGAGGCTAGATAGGCTTCCTATATCTCAGTAGTTTAAAGCCCTCTCAAACAATGAAAAATATGAAATAACTAATAACATCTCCAAAACTTATTAATCCATCAAATTATTTCGATAAAAATATGATAAATATCTTCTTTAAAAGTCAGATAATCAAAATTTATTTCTTACTTTTAATCAAATTTTTTTTGTAATGAAACCTTATACCCTTTTTCTTATAAAGTTAAGAAACTTCACATACACATGTAATATCAATATTATCAATATCCTATAGCAATATTTTTAATTTTACTCAATTTATTTTATTTCTATATTTCAATGGAAATATTATTCTTATTTTAAAAAATTTCCAAAACTTTTGCTAATAAAATATTTGTTTAATATTACAATGTTTAGTATAACAAAAAAACTATAATCTGAGTCAACATCCAAAATATACATATTATATTCTTGAAAATAGCTGGAAGGGGTCTACCACAACATAACAATGAAAGTTTTCAAAAAATTATTCTTAACTGTCTGATGTTTTATAAAAAAATTTTATCGAAAAACTAATAGTCAAATTTTTAGCGCTTATTCAATTGGAGTAAAATATTTGCAATGGTACCAATGGTAGTGCGCAGGTTATCATACGAAGGAATTTATGTTATTAGGCGTTACTATGGCAAATAAGACCTTAGTTTCTAGGCAAAACCAATAATTTAAGCCATAAATTTTTGTTAAATTCTGTACTAGCGGAAATTTCTAGCATTGCAAGTACTAGAATCCTTAACTTTTAGAAGGTTGTATTCCATATTTTCATTCTACACCTTGCATTGCTTGTTATCACAGTCACACTTGTATTAAAATTGATGTCAATAGGTCAAACTGTTTGGCAAGAGAACCATCAGCGCTAAAACTTGATGTGCGGAACCGGGTTGACGAAACATAATAAAAGCAGGGGAATATGAGGTGTTAATCGGTTCTGTGGTTATAGAGTATTTTGGATATTCTTGTCTTCAAAGAATGGGTTTTGGTTTTACTAGGTAATAAAGTGTACAAATAGATTTAAAAATTGGGGTTTGTCCTTTGGTACTTCGTCATCGTCTTCGTCTATGTCTATATTCAATTTTGTAATTAATACATAAAACGATTTGGCTGCAGAATCACCTGGCTTCTTTTGCTAAGAAGAATTGCAATCTCTATACTTAAATCAATAAGTTTAGATAAATTCAAAAAGATAGGGTAAATTTGCAAATACAATATAAGTTCATTCACTTATATTAAAAGCACTTCTTTCTATAAAATAAGATTCACTTTCATAGAGTACCTTGTAATAGTATTATGCACCAGTCCCTAAACACACTATCATTTTCTACTATCAATTTTTTCCGATTAAATAGACGACAATTGTCGTTTATCAATATTTAATAATAATTATTAATATTTTTTAAAAGTTATCTATATAATATATTATCTAAAAGACAGTGAAGATGAAGAATTATATTTTAAATCAAAAACTATTATATAAAGTCAGAGTGTTACACTCGAACACTATTAATTTATTTCAATTTATTTGAAAAAGTTTTCCGTTTGCTTTTGGGGGTGTTTTATTCCTTTCCTTTCCATTTTACAATATTTAATACATATGTATTATGTGATTTATACACTTAATACATATATACGTATATGTAAGTGCGTTAAAGAGGATATGAACAGGGAAAACGGTATCCGGAAAAAGATACAGTTTTTTTATTGAAAATCTCGATTCTCGATAGTGTATACATGATGTATTATTTAATTTATATATATATTATATATAAAATATAAAAGAACATATACATAAACACATACATCATAAATATTAATAGCATCGACGAATATAGAAATGAGAAAAGTATTAATAATTGTTGGTTTTTCTATATATTATAGGATGACAATAATAATTTATATTATCGAAAATGTGTAAATTGAAAAATACTTTTTATTAGTATTATAACTTCAGTGGAAATATTCAATATTAAAAAGTTTAAATAAAATAAATATTAAATTTTATAAATAATGTTTTAATTATTATTAAAGAAGTTTTTCCAAATTTATACGATAAGTTTTTTTAAGTCCTAAGGGCAAAACTTTTACCGAGTAATTACTAGAACAGATTATAAAATTTTTCTTTGTAGGAAAAGCACAATACGGGAAAATTTGTGGGAAATTATTAGTAATCTATAGCTAAGTATTATAAACTTAATAAAAAATATTAATTTTAAGAGAAATCTGTGGTTTGTGTCCGAGATATTCATAATATGGGAAATAAGGTGCTGTGGATTGAATTTGTTCTTCAACGCTTATTAATGTTATTTTCATATTTTAAGAGTGAAAAGTGAAAAATCAAAATATATTTCTCTTTAGATACCTAGATCCAAGATAACTGCTGAAAAAAAAATTTGATTGACTAAAAAATAGCATCTGTATAGGGAGGACAATATTGATATATTTCGACCATTGTCGAAATCTTCCATTTTTCATTAAGATTTTAATTTTTCCTATAAAAATTGAAAAAATCTAAAGTTTGAATAATTAAAAGACATTGCATTAAAGTATTAAACACAAAACCTTATCTATATATAACGTTAACAAAATTTTTATAATATGTACTACTTAGAACGATTGTCCAATGCTCTCTTTATTTTACTTGCTTCGAAGACTTTAACAATTAAATTGAATTCCATTATTTCTTAAGATGATTTCAAATGGGTAATGTGTGTAAAGTAACCTAACGGTGGAAAGTATCGATTTGGTCAATTTTTATTTCTGATCTTATCTATTAATTCTTTCACAGTTTCACATTGCAATATTTATTCAAGTTAAGGTAAAATATTTGTTATTACAAAAGTTTTAAAGTTTTTAAGGAAAAGTTCATTATAAATTGCATATAAAGATTCATATATTTGTTTTTTATTAACATATTTTACACCTACGTTACGTAAACGTCTTTATCGTCCTTTACAAGGGTTTTCTTTTTTTTAGAATTAAGCTTATAACTAAACATCATTAACTTAGTGACTAGAAATTTGTTGCCTATGAACCAGAAATCGGCGACTGCAAATTAAACACTTTATCCCCCGATACTGCAATGAACTGGGTAAGTACCTTTCTTTGATTACTTATTTGATTACTTCATCTAACCTTTGTTTACTTTGTTTGATTACATACTTTTCTTAAACGAGGCCTAGAACGTATAAGACTATCACCTTTAGTTTCAATCATTATTTCAAATACAATTAGCAAATCTAGTATGAGAGACAAATTCCTGAATCTAAAATTCTGAATTCATTCATTTTAGACAATACTTCCTCAATGTTTTTTCTATCTTATTCTAAATTCAAAAATTGCGTTTTTTCCCCCATGTTATTGATGGATCAATTTCAAATACGTCAATTCCTCATAATTTGTAAAACGAAAAAAAAATTATGACATTCTTTGACCATAAAGCGAAATTATTTAATAAAAAAACTTGAAAATATTTTGTTGTAATTTGAATATAAATATAAAAAAAATAAAATACTTATAAATATTCCCTAAAGGACAATAATTTTCTTATTTCCATCTGTTTTCCTCATCTATATGTACATCGATATGTAGTTCTTCCTTGTTGTTTTTTTTCTGTAACAATTTCACAATTAAAGTCAATACACTGTTTTTTTCTCATTAAATCATTCAAGGTTTTTGTTTCCATCTTCTGTTTTTGTCTTTTGTTTTGTTTTGTAAAAATCTGCCAATATTAATTTACTATGTCCCAGGATTTATTATCTTCATCATAGACTTTGAACATTTTTGATTTCCCTTCTTACAGTTTTCTTCATACTTTTAAACTTCCAATACAATGCTTCTTCCTATACAATGCCTCAATTCCAATTCATACTTAGTATACTCTGTATTTTGTTTCCAAAAAATAATGAAAAGCATTCAATTTGGTTTTTAACAGAACTTTTCGATGTAATCCAGTCCAATGTATACATGATACTTTTATAACTCCGAGTATCATAACCAGAAGGCAGAAAACTTTTTTTTTTTTATTTCTTACTTGAATTTCAGACAATTTTTACTTCTCCTTCCCCTTCCATTACACCCATTTTTTTTTTTTTTTGGATAATATTATATTGTTAGTGTTCTAGTTATTTTGCTTCCGACCAGAGGAAGAATTAAGAAAAAGAAGTGAACAAAATAAAAGAAGATGTTAAATTGTAATATGATGGTGTTTCTAATATAATATTTTCTATTCTATTCTATGTTCTGTTCATCATCATCATATTATTATTATCATTTTGTTGTATTACTATTATTATTACTATGGTTTTTTATTCGAATTGCCATTATTTCCATTTAAAAATCCCCAAGGGACCTTGGAAAAATATTACTGAAAATTCATGACATCATACATTCTCTTTTCTTTCTGTTCTCTGAAGAATGCAAAACTTAAACTAAAGTTAACTATTATAATACAACTACTACTACTACTACTACTACTACTCAAATTTACTATGTTATGTAAAATATTACTACTTAGTTTCAATTTTTTTTTTTTTTTTTTTTTTTTATTTTTACGTAGGTTGGAATGGAATCTTCAAAAGACACAATGAGCCCCGTAGCTTGACATTGCGTGTGGGATTCTTACCCACTAAACCACACCTTTCCTCTATTGCGATCTAGTCCGATAGGGCTAATGAGCAATTTTTCTTCTGGCTTTATTTTAGTTTTAAATGTAGATTCCATCCAGCGATGTCTATCTAACTGTTTCTTTCTCTTATTATAGCTACACTAACTCAAAAGGCTTTACTCTTTTGAGTCGTCTGGCTATATTTGTATTATCCAGAAGCTGGACTACCTCGACATTTACATGGTTTTGGAGTCTTTTTTCGTGACTTCTTGCAAAATTTTGGATTTCTTTATCTACAAATTCTATTTGCATATCTCTATGTAGGTCATAGTTTCTGATGAACCAGGGCGCGTTCACAATATTTCTTAGAACTTTATTCTGGAACCTCTGAATAACATCTCTATTACTCTTTTTGCTGCATCCCCATAGCTGGATGCCATATGACCATACTGGTTTTAATATTTGTTTATAGAGCAGAAGTTTGTTTTGTATTGTCAAGGTAGAATGCTTACCTATGAGCCAGTACATTTTTCTATAACGGATTTGTAACTCTTCCTTCTTGTTTTTGATGTGGGCTTTCCAGCGAAGCTTCGCATCTAATGTCATACCAAGATATTTGGCAGTATTTGAATAAGGTATTTCTTGACCATTTATATATACTGGTTTATGGTCAATTTTTTTATTTGTGAAATCCACATGAATTGACTTACCTTCATTTAATTTTAGCCTCCACCTTTTAGTATAATTTTGGATTCTTGTCATAGCTCTCTGCAGTTTTTCTGTAGATTCTTCATTATTTTCTCCGACAGCCAAAACCGCTGTATCATCAGCAAACGTCGCAATTATATTATTTTCAAGTGCAGGAAAATCACAAGTATACAACAGATACAGTATTGGACCGAGTACACTTCCTTGAGGAACTCCAGCACCGATTTCTTTAAGATCGGAATATTCTCCTTCTTGTTTTATGTAGAAGTATCTGTCTGATAGATAGCTTTCTATCATTTCCGAATGCTCTTTTGGAAGGATTGTTCTCAGTTTACAATTCAATCCCTTGTGCCACACCTTATCGAATGCCTGAGTCACATCCAAAAAGATTGCTGAACAGACTTTCTTCTCCTCTAAAGCTTTTTCAATAGTGTTTGTTATTCTGTGTACCTGGTCTATTGTTGCATGTTTTTCTCTAAAGCCGAATTGGTGGTCCGGAATTAGATTCTTCCTTTCAATAATCGGTTTTAGTCTTCTCAAATAAATTTTTTCAAATAGTTTTGACATTATAGGTAGCAATGAGATTGGTCTATAAGACGTTATCTCATTTGGTGGTTTTCCTGCTTTGGGTATCATAATGACCTCGGCCACTTTCCACAATTTCGGCACATATTTCAGCCTGAATGCAGCATTTATAAGATTTGTTATTTTAACTATTGCCTTCTCTGGTAGCTGCTTCAGAATTTGTCCGGTTATTAAATCATATCCCGGAGCTTTTTTAGATTTAATGTTGTTTTTAATTTCTTTTTTCACTTCAGCTGGATTTGTTAATGCGATTTCCTCTTGCTCTTGAATTTGTTCTACATCTAGATCTTCCTCTTCTTCACCAGTGTTTACTTGAAATATCTTTTCTAGGTGTTCCGCAAATAATTTGGCTTTTTCTTTATTATCTCTCGCCCACTTTCCGTCCAGTTTTCTAATTGGAGGAATAGCTGCAATAGGTTTTTTCAGATTTTTAGCTGCCTTCCAAAGAGAGTAATCAGTACTTTTATCATTTGTTAGCTTTTCCAAATATAAATTTATCGATTTGTTTTTCACTTCCTTAATTCTTCTTCTTAGTTGTTGGGTGAGATTATTCAGCCTAGTTTTATCTTGTGGAGCTCTAGTTTGGTGCCATTTTTTCCTTGCTCTGCGTTTTATTGCAATTAGTTCTAAGATTTCGGCTGGATATTTATTTTCTTTTACTCTTTGTTTAATTACTGGAGTATTTTCCCACACTGTAAGTTGTATATCGTTAATGTAGTTTTCCACCTCCGCATCCAATTGTTCTTTGTATTGCAACGGTACAGCTAGTTGTATTTTTTCTTCCAGACACACTTTAAAGCTTTCCCAGTCAGTGTATTTATTGGCGAGAATCGGAATGCTCTGCTTTTCAATAGCGTTTTCACTTACAGTTAGCAGAATTGGTGAGTGGTCAGAGTCCATTTCCTGCCTATCTTCTATCTGTATGAAATTATTCGAAATGTTTTTAATAATGAAAAAATCTATTAAATCAGGTATTTTATTTGGATCTGTAGGCCAATATATAGGTTTTCCTGTTGATATGGTTTCACACCCAAATTCGCTTGTTGCTTGGAATAATTCTCTGCCTTTGGTTGTTGTTAGCCGTGATCCCCAGTGTGTATTTTTGGCATTAAAATCACCTCCTATAACAAACTTTTTTCCTAGTTTCTTAAAAAGATCCAAATAATGATGTTTCTTCAGAGAGTACTTAGGTGGACAATATATACTTGCTACTACAATAAAGTAGTTTTTGCATTTTACGTTTACGGCCATAGCTTGTATTTCTTCTGTTTCAAATTTGGCTTCTTCAAAATGTTGTATACTTTGTTTTATAATTACTGCACTTCCTCCTCTAGCAGAGTTACCTGGATGTATGCTATGATAAACTTTATAACCATGAAAATTAATATGCGTTTGTTTGTTAAAGTGTGTTTCTGCTATAAGACAAACATCTATATTATTTATGTCAAGGACTGCTTGTAGCTCTTGTTGGTGTTGTAGCAGTCCATTGGCATTCCATGAAAAAATTTTTAGTTCATTCATCTTTTCGATTTCGAAGCAGGTTTTTGGTACTGCCCTCTAGTGCTCCTATTCTACAATCCGTATCGACCATAGAACTTTCTATTTTGGTTACTTTTTTTAGTATAAGCAGAATGGATTGTTTTAAATCATTTTCTTGTTCGCTATTATTATTAAGTTTTTTACCCGCAACAACTTGGGCATAAGTTTTACTGCTTCTATTTGTCTGGAAATCTTGCTTCACTTGCGACGTTTGCAGATGGTTTCTGATTTGTTTTTTAGCGTATTGTGGAGTATTCCTTTGTTGTGAATTTGGGCTCATATTCTTAAATTTGATTTTTTGCATTTCTTTTGCGATTATGCAGCCTCTATAATTAGCTGGATGTTGATTTCCGCAATGAACACATTTTGGTGGTTCAGTTTTAGGTTTCAAACATTCCCTGGTATGGTGCCTACCTGCACATTTTACACATCTTGGGGTTTTTCCACAATATTTTTGTGTGTGACCATATGCCTGGCATGATTTACATTGTACTACAAGCTTATTTTTTCTTAGAGGCTCGATATTCACAATACATTTTAGAATACTTTTAATCTCGTATATTCTGCTAATATCTTCTTCTGCTTTGAAGGTTAACATAAACATGTTTAATGGTTCTTTATTCTTCCAGCTACGTTTATTTGCAGCTCCTATTATTTTATATTCTCTATTTTCAAGATCTTTAATTATTTCTTCTGTTTTACACGAGTGAGGCAGGTTCTTGACCATAACTCGTATTGGCCTTTGCTGTTTGCTTTCGTATGAGTGCCAACTATATTTGTACTCTGATAGCGCTTTTGTTAATGTTCTGTAAGCATCTTCATCTAACAAATTGATTTTTATACAATTCTTTCCAAGGAGTTTCATCTCAAACTGTTTTTCTGTTATTACTTTTTTTACTCTCTCGCAGAATTCGTTATAGTTATTAAATTCATCCACAATTATTGGCGGTGGAGATTGTTTTTTCTTAACTTTTTCCGGATCGGTTATTTTTTTTGGCGAAATAACCTTTTTTGGAGTAGTTTCTTTACTTGGAGTGGTTTTATAGTCCATCTTTTTTGCGTTTGGAGGGGTAAGTGAGTCATTTAACTTCCTTTTTTGTTTCTGCTTTACCCTTATCCATTCAGTCTCTTTCGCTAATTCTTCCTCATCTGTAGAGTATACTATTTTTTTACTGTTTTCTGACTTTGATAAGTGTTGAACTTGTGAAGCTTGTAGAACTGTGGTTTCTGCATCTTGTGGTTTCTGCATCTTTAAATAAGTAATTTCATTTTTAAGATCCTGTATTTGTTTTTCCATATTGCTTATCAACTTCTTTAGTTGTGTTGTTTCATCGACAGCCTTCTGCCATTTGTTATACAGTGATTGTTCATTTTGGAGTTCTCTAATTGGTGGTGATCTGTTAATTTTTCCGCTCTTCTTAAATGGGTCCGCTATATTGTTTTTTGATTTTTGGGCCACTGGCGACTCGACAGCCTTCTGCCATTTGTTATACAGTGCTTGTTCATTTTGGAGTTCTCTAATCGGTGGTGATCTGTTAATTTTTCCGCTCTTCTTAAATGGGTCCGCTATATTGTTTTTTGATTTTTGGGCCACTGGCGACTCCTCTGACCTTCTTATAAGATCAGCAAAGCCCTCGCCGGCAGCCGTGGCTTCTGCCGACACTTTGGTAGATATCCCTACCGGATTTATTTCTTTATTATCGTTATTCATATTTTCTATTTTATATATTGGTTGCATTTTACCTACTGCCAGGAGTTTAACTGCCGTCCCTCAGGGATCAGACGCAGACCAGAGAGCCGCTCGTTCCGAGTCAGTCGCTTCGGGATTTTTGTTTGAACTTTTAGTCGCCTTTTACGACAAGCAGTTCGTACTGCGGAAGTATTCTATTCCCCTACCGCAGGGTCTAAGTTTCAATGGTAAAGTTTTTCTTTCAATAGATTCTCATAGATTCACACTAACTTATTATCATTAGACACAAAGTTTGTAAGTTGTTGTAATGCTCCTCTTAAATAAATTGAAATTTCATCTATCTTCATAGTTATTATATTATAAAATTTATGACAAAAATTTTAAAAATTAAGTAATATTATGTATATATAGAATCAGAAAAGTCAGCCAACCAAACTAAAGTTCATAAAATATCAAGAGCCCATAATCCATCCTAAAATATTAAAATAAAAAAATAGATTTTAAAAGAACCGAAGAAATAATAAGTAAAAAATAAAACTAAAAGAATAACTCAAGCATATTTTTAAATTTGAAATTAATTAATATCAGAAACTATAGGATATTTAATAAGTTGGAGAAATAGATAATTTGATTTCAACTTGAGAAGGAATAGTCTAGAAATCTAGAAGCTTTAAAGGTTCTTTTCGATAAGATCAAGACATTCTAAACTTCTCTAGTGCCGGAATATTGCTATGATCTGTAGAGGTTATCTTATGTTTTGAGGGACAAGTAATAAAAATATAGAAGTAATTCTGATTACATCGTTTAAAAGATCAATACAAAGTTAAGTAATAAGTAGGTTAAGTAAAGTTGAGTCTTAGTTTTAAGATTGTGCTGAGAGAATATTTTAAAAATTCTGTTATATGAAAGTTTTAATTCATGTACATAAAAATCGGTAAAAAATTGTGGTCAAACCATTGAATAAATAGTGGGCTCAGTACCTAACAGAAATTTTGAAGGCAACTTGCAAACTTGCCTCTATTTAATTTTAAAAAATAATTTTAAATTTTTTTAAAAAACTAATAACTATTATAAACGGTAGTTTTTTTTTAAATACATATGTATATCATACCGTTTCCATTAACATACCATAAAATACCATAAATTAATCACTAGGTCCATATTTTTGGGCGCATGATTTAAATTTAAATTAAAAACAAAATACATCGTTCTGATTTCAAGTTTTTGTTTCTTTTGTACCGGTTGGGACCGAGACGAATCAAAACTTACTTACATTCCAACAATTCATTACAGATAGTAGGTACAGTGGTGGTATACAGGAACAAAATAAAAGAAAAAAATGTGCCATCTGGAAAATTATGAAATTTGAGAAGAAAATTTTTGTTATACTCTACTCCTATATTGTGGTTCTTTTTTGTTGCTATTGTTGCTTTTATTGTTGCTGATATTTGTTACATGGATACTTTCAGGTTATTATTTTGTTGTAGCGAATTTATAATACAATTTTATTAATTTTTTTTCCTTATTATTTTCTTGATTTTTGTTTTCTTTAGTTTCAGAACTGCTTTAGGGTTAGAATTTGATAAGATCTAACAATGCATTTTATATGCTTTTGACGTTTACTCAAAAGTTTTCCATGTTGTTTTTATTGTTGTTTTTTTGTAAGAAAAAGTAAGAAAAAAAAAAATTTTTTTTTTAAAGTTAAGGAAAGTAGGAAGTTACTTAGGGGAAAATTCAAAAAAAAAAAAAAAATGGAAACCAATATTAAATCAAAGTGAATTGAAGAAAGGAACAGTTTTTCTTTTGTATTATTTTTGTAATTTCAGTAAAATAAAATCAATGTAATGATGCCGCCGCATTTAGATGAAAAGTTTTCATTTTTAAAAAGAAAATAGGTATAATTAGATTGTTTTTCTTTTATTTAATCTGCTTTAATCATTTTTATAGGAATATTTTGTAGATTATTTTAAATTTCTATAAAAAAAAGGAAGAGAATGTTTAGAAACAAAAATACTTTAAAAATTGACTTGAAGTTTAACAGAAACTTGGAAAAAATGGATGAAAAAGTTAGATTGTTAATAAATCTACTTGGAAGTTTTTTGAAGCAAAATTGCATAGGATAGGAAAACTAGAACGATGCAATAATTCAAATGATGAATATACTTAAAATGTTGTTCATTGAATGCAATTCAAAAAAAAATTTTCGCTTTACCAAAGCTGTCATCATAAGAACATGTAATAAGCAATCTGCCAAGAGACTGAACAATCATCCCTTTGACAGTAGTTCTTCTCGTAGGTTATATGGAAAAAAAGAGTTAATACTTGAGTAGCTTCGGTCATGGAGTTATTTAACTAATATTATAAGTACTTTAATATGTGCCGCAATTCTTTAATATTTTCAATGATTATTCTTAAAAAAATATTGAATTTATTTGCACTTATTCCTTAAAAGTCACTTAAGATATATTTTTACCATTTAATTAGGTTAGATACAAAGCGATTTTAATAAAATTTTACTTGAATGAATAATGTTGTTAAAGACATTTTTCACTTTACATAACTTGCTTTCCAGTAATGAATTTATGGTAATTTGTAAGAATTCAACTATATACATACATCATAATACACTTCAAAATACTCTTCTACTTACAAATTAGTTAAGATGTTTATAATTAATTAAAAAATATCACAAAACATTGCATCCTCCGTCTTTTCTTAAAATACATTTTATATAAGGTACTTATAAGTATAAATAAAACACTTGTTAAAATTCTTTTGGTGTCCCTTTTCAGAACAATTTTAACAAAAATTGTGTAGAATATAAAAGTTGCACATCAAGAATTTCTATTTATAAATACAAAAAAATTCTAAAAAAGAACTTTAAAAATATTTTAAATAAGAAAAAGGCATTTTTAAAAAAAAATAAGCAGAATTTAAGATGAAAGGAAAGATTTTGTATTTAATTTTCATTTTTTCTTTTCAGCCTCTTTTTACTTCAGCCTCGGCCTCTGCCTCTGTTTCTTAACATTGACTTTAACATTGCAATTACAACATATTTTATTATTAAGCCAACATTTTAATGCAATATTGACTTTATTTTTGTGTTTTATTATTTTTCAAAAAAAAAAAACAGAAACCAATTTACAACTAAATTACATAGTTCAATCATGGTTTTTGCTTCTTATTATTCATGCAAGCAGTTTAGCAGTTAAAAAGGTAAGAATTCCTTAATACCTGTTTCATATTTTTTGTTGCAAACAAATCTGTAAGTACATGCACCTAATAAAATATATATTCTTATTTATGTAACGCTACATAATACTATGTATTTAAATAATATTACATATTAAGAAGTACATACATTTCTTTTAAGACAACAAAGAGAAAGAAACCAATTCATTACTTATAGACTACTGTATATATTAAAACATTTGTGTCAAGTGGATTCATTGGATCCAACAAGCAAATAAAAATAATAAAATAATAAGAAATTGAAGAAAGCAAAGCTAAAAATTTAATGGAACGTTAAATTACAAAACCAAAAAGTTGTCATTCAACTTATTTTTATTTCTATATACTTTAATTCTGAATGTTTTGCAATTTTTATCAATAACTAGAACTTACACCAGATTTAAAATGAAAATTTTGTTTTTTGTGTATCTTTAAGTTAAAAAGTAAATTTTTATAAAGTTCCTACGTAAAAATTTTGGGTCTGCTAAATTAGGTCGATTTTTAAAATGCCGATTCGTAAATGTCGACGCCAGATATGTCGACTTCCACAATAAAGGGATTCTTGAAATGTTGATTCTAATAACTTTGACAACATGTCAAAGATTGAAACCCTGATGCTGAAAGTAGTGGATGCCGCCCTTAAACCTCTGCTTAACAAAATATTGAAACCTAACTTTTAAAACCAACTCTAAAATCCATCCTATATTTAACTCATATGAGTATATGCATAAATATTTACGATATATTTATAGATATTTTAAGTGCTGGAAGCTGCCACTCCTAAACTCCTGCTAAAGAAACTGTTGAACCCAGTTTTTGAAGCCAACTCTAAAATCCACCCTGATTCACTTGTAAAGGTACTATTTTAGGAAAGTCGTATAATCTTGACTCTGTAATAAAGTATAAAATCCCTCCTACCTCAGAGTCTCCAACCATTTTTAAAAAAATTCAAAAATTGTAAAAATTTGTGATTTTATCAATATTTTAGGAGGCGAAGTTTTCCAGCCAGGGTTTTTGAAAATCATATTACAATCGACATTTTTGGAAAAAAAAAGTCGTAATTTTGTCAGTCGACTTAATGGAAGTCTATATAAAGTAAGGATCCCAGAAATTTTCTTTTCTTTTGGAATTTTTCATTTTCATTGCAATGCAAATATGCGATGCTGTTGCCATAAAAATGTGAATATTTAATAGTACTTTAGTTATTCGTAAGTTGGTACATACCTATTTAAATGTATTATTTTAATGGGATTAATATTAGAACAACGAAATTTTGAAATGATTTTTTCTTTAGAAAAAAGAAAGTTTTTACTTGGAATTCTTTCTATTAGTTGGTTAAGTATGATTTATTGAAAAATCAGCTAGATTCTATTTATTTATTAAAGAAGATGATTATGTGGAGTTAATTCTATCAATGTTTTAGGACTGGAAGCTCCTATAAATCTAAATGATATCAGGAGCTCATTATTCCTGACTAGACCAATTAAGCCGAGTGGCGAGGCCTAGGTTTTAGGATGACACAAGATCAACTACAGCAGTTCATTTAAGCTCCAAAGCCGGTACAATGCCGGTTCGAGCTACAAACCCATTGATTGTTTTAATAGTAATGTGTCCAATGAAAGAACCTTCAATGTCTTCAATAATTTAAAAATATTTTCATATGTAATTTGTTAGAATTCCTGCAATCAATTTTTTTACAAATTAAAATAATTTATAATAAAAAAATTTATATAAATTAATGTTGTTAATGAAATTTTCTTTTAATATTTCATTTTCTGAAAAGAAAAACCAAAATGATCTCTGTAGACTGTAACATAAGATAACATTGACATTGTTAATGGATCAAAATTATATGGTAACATTTATTCATCCATTTACAGCACCTAAAGCATATTATCTCTAAATATGATAGTACATTAAATTTTTTAGATTTTTCTTTTTCATTTCCCCAACATATTTTTTTTCCTTAAGTTAAAAATTTTGTTAAATACTTTTCTTTTTTTTTGTGTTATTAAATTATATCTCAATCACATTTAGTTGGTTGATGTACGATTCCTGAGTAACTGTATTTCCCCATTACAATGAAAGAAATTGAGAATTTGAAAAATTTTGAAATTTGGGAGTCAGGAGCTTAAGACCTAAATTTTACATAAATTTTGTAAGAATATGAAACTTTTTAGAGTATAAAGGGTTGAAGCTATAAATGAATGGCAGCGGCAACGGTATTTTCAATCTAGCTACGGAGCTAAAAGTACTTCCCAATGGTATTATGAATAGGTAAAAATTATTTCTGAAAGTAAAAACAGAGGCTGAGTAAAACTCACTACGAGGATTTTTTGAAAACTCCCCGAATGAATGTCTTATAGGAAATGTTATACTATAAAAAACCAAAGTAATTCCCCTTTTCAAAACAAATGTGTAGTTTGATTGTACCTACTACAATATGAAACTTATTAGAAGAAATTTGAGAAAGTGTGTTGAACTCTGAATAAAGCGCAGAAGAATATAGCTACGGAGCTAAGAGTACTTCTTAATGGTACTAGGAATTGTTAAAAAATATTGCTCTGCGAGGATATGTGGAAAACATTTAAAGTCTCTGTATGGAGAAGATCTGGAAAATGTAGGAAGACTTTCTCGGAAGTGTGCACTTTAATTGACCAAAATAACCTTAGAGTGCTTTCATACAAATTGTTCGTGTGGTTTGAAGATAGCGATTGTGAGATGAAGCTTGGGGAATAATTACTTCATTTTGGAATTATTCTTCAAAAGCTTCGACATTAACTAAACGGACGTACAACTTAAATAGATTGAGTTTCTATTTAATTTAACTAGCGGAACAAAATTCTTTCCTAAACTAGAAGAAAATTTTATCCGCAAATCTTCCAATATAATATGTACTTTGCCAGCAACATAACAACAATGACATGTTTTTGTAAAAACACATATCTAGTATCATGTCAGGAGACTGATTTTTAATGTCTCCTTACCATTAACTGAATAAAAAAAAAAAAAATAAAAAAAAAATTTTTACGTTAAATAAAAATAAATTACTTGAAAAGTTTTTTCAGTTTGTTTGTATGTTTTTGATTTTTTTTAGTTTTTTGCCATTAGCCAAAAACAAACATTAATTCGGTCCACGTGCTTCTTCTAGGAGTGCGTAAATTATGCGTATCGTATTTCAAATGGAGCTTTCCTATATATGTTTGTTATTTTTTCTGAATTTTTTATTACATTTTGATTTGTAAGAATCTGCCTTGTTTCTGTTTCAAATATATTAAAGACTATAAAAATTCTTAGGTTAAAAGAATTTTTTATATCATTTCTAAAATTGTTTTTTTTTTAAGAATACTTAAAAAAACAAAACAATTTTCCTGTGTCGTGTAACTGAAAGGTATACTATGAAAATTAGGCGTAATACTAATAACATAAAAAATAAAATACAGACGGCAGAACGAAAATAAAGATTCAAATTAAAACAGAAGAATAAGAAAAGTTAAACAAACATTGAAAATGTTGTCATCTACATAAGTGATGTCAGCTGTGTTTTTGGTTGAAGAAGAAAATCACTTCTAAATAGTTATCTAAAGTAAGTGAAGGATACACTTAGGGAACTTTTAGTTAAGTCAGCTAAATAATGGTAAAGAATTCGAGTGAAGATGAAAAGAGCAACAAGAGGAATAAGAGAGTCGCTTATATTAAGATTCCCGACGCTAAGATGATTTCGGTCCGTCTAACTGATTTGAAAGTATCTTACAAGGTTTAGAATGACAAATTTTTATGGGCAGTTGAAACCTATTTTAAAAAGGAATTACTTTAGGAAATTAATTAATTCGACGATACCAAAGTAAGTATTAAGCATAGGCTCAAAATTTTGTATATTACAGATATCTTGGCGGGGAAGCAAGATCTTTAAATCAGGGACGCTGATATGTTATCTGTTAAGTTTGAAGATTATTTAAGACTTTATCTCACCTTATAAGCAGTAGTTTACCATGTCCTTTTCGGATTATATCTACAGTACCTTTTAGTACTGGACGTTGACTCCGGGCTCTCAATATCGTCGGTTTGGTTTTTGAAATAGTTCTCTGTTTGTTATTTTATCTCCCCTTTGAACTTTTGAAATTCGGCAAAGAATTATATAGCAGAGTATATGCAAAGATTTATTAGCAAAATTTCCCCACCAATCAAATGTCACTTTTGGTTACAGTTATTTCAACTAAAATATCATTCGAACAGATTTAAAACAAATTAAAGTTTATTATATTCGATAAATTAAAAAGAATGTGACTTACAACTATAATATAAATTCCTATAAAATGGAACCTTATTAAGAATCGTATAATTTTACTTTATAGGATTATCAATCTCATAAATTTTCATTTTATATTATTCTTTTTTTATTTTCATCAGAAATTACCACTTCATTTAGCCTATTCACCTCTGCCCCTGCTATAATTTTAAATTGCTTGAAACCCTACCAAAGATACAGTTTCATCAGCTACACTATATACAAAGGAATTTTTGCACATAAACCAAAAAGTCTTTAAAAGTATTTTTATCTTTTAAAAAAAAAAATTTTAAAAAAATTTTCATTTATTCTTTCGTTTTTCCTATTGTCATTTAATAAGTATCTTTTTTTTTTAGAATGGCTTTTCTTTTAATGTTCGTTTTTTTTTTAGAAAATTCTTTTGGTTTTTTAATTCTTTTTTATTTTTGTAAAAAAAATGTCAATGGTATTATCTGGTAAGAGATTAAGGAACCAGAATATTGTTTTTTATTTTTTTTTTTTTTTTTTTATCTTTTTTCTAAAAAACGAAATTTATTGTAACCATAAACTAGTTTGTACTTTTAACAAACAACTAACTGACAACGACAAGGTGGTGAACATAAATTTTCTGGATTAAAGAATAGGAAAACAAAAATTTTCAAATAATATGAATTTAAAATAGTTTTGGTTTTTTTTTTTAAATTTAATTTTAATTTTTTAAAAATAAAATTAAAATTTTTCATTAAAATAATAAACCATAAAATATGCCATTTTTTTTTAAAATGCATGGTATGTGCAGTTTTATTTGGATTATGCAGAATACAATTTAAGTTGTTATACGAATTAAATTTGAAAAATTCTAAAATTTTACTAATCACAAGTTTTTTTTTAATTTTAATACTAAAAATAAATTATTTTTTTAATTTAGAAACTAAAGAATTTTAAATTAAAATATAGATGTATTTTAAATTAAAATATAGTCATTGTTTATTTAAGCAAAGTTTTTAATCGATAGAATTCCAAGAAGATTACGAAGTTCTGTAGAACTGAAGATTTATGTCGTTATGTGCTTTGGTTTAATTTAATTTAATTACAAAAGAAAATCAACAAAAGATTTATCATTAAACGTCTTAAAATTTTTGGGTCAAAAGATATTTATATATTTATTCAAATTAAGCGAAGAGATTCCACACCTTGAATTTCCTTTTTTGTTTAAAACTCCGAATTTTTAATAAATTTCTAGGCATTCCTAGAGCAACTATTTATTTCTGGTCGCCATAAAATATCTGCTATTCTTAAGTAGGAGTAGAAAATACTTTACATTCACAAAATTGCTTCTAATATATAAATCCTATATTCGGCCAAAACTTGAATATAAATCTCATAATATATTTGCTGACGCACCCAGCACCGATCTTCAGTATATTGATAAGATACAAAAAATAGTCGCCGAAATGTAAGAGCTGTTCTATAAATATCTAGGTAATACTTCTGAAGAAATTAAAATATTATGCTAAAATTCCATTCCTTTCGACGTAATACACTCTTAGCAGCTCCAATTACATATATGTACTGTAGAGCTTTTTCGAACTAAAACTCTTAAATATAGAAACCCTTTTCTAAATCGCACCTCAAAATTATGGAACGCATTATCACCTTATGTGTTTCACCACAAAATCCCAAAAGAGAGAAGTCAACTTATACCTTTTGGGTTTCCTATTCAACCCTTGTTAGACATTTATATCTCATCGCTTCTTTTCTGACATAATACTGCTTCGGCCAGCACCCAATCCCATTATTTTGGCCACATAGGGAGGTTGTTTTAGTCAGTCAAAACTCAAACTACCGGGGGTTATAGGTTTTTAGGTGTCTTTTGAAAGATATATCACCATCTACCACTATTTCATAGTACCTAATAGTACGTCTTCAAGAATTAAACAAGTAGATTTGGTTATGAAACTCTGTTAATCAATCGATCCAATTTTTTTATAAATTTAATATTACACAATAGTATAGGTCTAATGCACTTACTTTCCGAATTCCCCATTTAAACATAAATTTAAAAATTCCAAAAAATTATATTCAAATAATTGTTTAAACTCAATAAAGACTTACATCACAGGCACTAGTACACCGGTCTTTATACTTTTAACCTCGAAATCCCTCAATTATTAATTACATTATTCAGGTTTCATTACTAAATTTCCATTATAGATATACCTTCTTATTATGATACCCATCTTTATTATTTAAATCGAAGGTCATATTCAATGATTATTAATTTAACCTTTTATTTATTTAAATCACGTACAGATTCCCGAACCCATTATTATTCAAATTGTCTATTACTTAAAATTTTTTTTTTTTGTAAAATTCTTTATTTTTTTGCGAATATTTTAACTCTGTTTGAACCCTGTTTTAGATCTTTTTACTTTTATTAATTTTAATCTCCACCATTCATTTAAATAAAAACGATTTTTACTCCACTTCAATGCCAGGTCAATTATCATTTTAATTTTTACAAAAAAAAACAAATTTTTAAAGCCCATCTAATTAAATCAAGAAAATCATTATCCTTTTTGTTTTTTGCAGAAATACAAAAAGCAGAACCTTCAAGTATCCTTAATTTTTGCATAATTTTCAATTTTAAAAGATTATCCTTGCATACAAATTATATGCCCTAACAAGACCCTAACCTAAGTATACATTATTAATATCAAAAAAACCTCCTATTTTGTTTCTGTTTTTTTTGCTTATCAAATACAGTTATAATTTCTAAAAAAAAGTATAAAATTAAAAGTATCCTTATTTTATGCAATTTAAATTCAAGTACAATTACAATTCGGAAAATTTACAAACACACACACAAATCTAATAAAATAAAAAGTTTTCAAATTAAAAATTAAAGGACGAAAATATTCAAAAAAAAGAATTAAAAGAAGAAAAATAAAAACGATTAAAATGTCTACCTTTTTTATTCACAGTACATCCTTTTCCCACCCACACCCCATCTACGTACTTTCCCCCACCTACTTTGAAAGACAAACCATTTGAAAAAAAAGGAAACGAATTGAAATAAATTTTTTTCTAATAAAAAATTAAACGAAAGTAAAAACGTCCGTTTTTTATGTCCAAAACATAAAAACAATCTTATAGATACTGTTTTTTTTTGTTTTTATTTTTACAAATACAAGCGTCTTTAATTTTTAACTGTAAATGCTAAGAAAAATTTATTTTTTTTTTTACATTTTAACTTTATGAGAATAATTTAAATGTAAAAATAATACCTACGTACCTACATACTAAAATTTGTACACAGAACAGAACAACATTTTATATTATTATTTTAAGACAAAATAAAGGATTCAAGAATATAAGTTTTATACCGTTATATTTATACCTTTGTATAAGTATAGATATACATATACACATGAAAATGGAAAATAGCAAGAAAATGAATATGAAAAAAGAAAACTTAAAGTTAAAAAAGTAAAAAGTCAATAAAAGGATTCAAGAAAGATATCAATTTTTATCGTGGAATTTTGAAATACTTCCAAAAAAAACAAAAAAAGGATTTTTTATTCTAAGGTGTAAGAAATACAGTCTAAGCCTGCATATCAGGTACACTGGTATATAAAGGACTCAAACTGTATTGAATCAACAAAATCTGAACATAACACAGTGGTATCACCTGACTGATTTGATAATAAAACAATTTTAACATAGCGTTCCCTAAATCATAATCTCTCTCAATCTATAACGTGCAACCAATTCTGAAGCCCCTCAGAAATTGCTTTGAATCTGATAAATAAAAACACAAAATTGTAGTTCAATTTGTTTTTCTAACCATTTTTTAAAAACAAAAATAATAACATAAAAATTATTTCCCATCTTCAACCTTTAAACTCGCCTTCTATTCGCATGTCTATATTCAGCAAAGATCTGAACCCTTTGTTTTATTAATTAACAATTTAAGTACGCATGAGCCTCCAGCTGAGACAGTATTTTCAGTTATAACCAGTGATGAGCTGTAGCCGGTTCGCACCGGTTCTATAGAACCGGTTGTTAAATTTTTTGTAGTTTATAGAACCGTTTGTTAATTAGGAATCAACAAATTAATTTTATTGATACCTAATTAATAGGTGGCACTATATTTAAAAACAACCACTGCTGGTTATTATCAGGCAATCGCGTAGAGAGAGAAATTCTCAATTTTTTTTTAAATAAGCACCAATTTTTTAAATTTTGTATGAAAAATTTTAATTTTTCACCGTCCTTCTATGTTTTGATATACTTCCCGTTAGAAAAATTAAAAAATTTTTATAAAATAATAAATTTTGGAATTTTATCTAACAGCTGTAAAAGAAAAATATAGTGCAATGTATACTTTTCATTCATAAATTAAGGTTTAAAAAAAACCCTTCATGAGAATAACTAACGTGGAACAACCTTCATTGACATGCTAACGCATACTAAAATAAAAATAAATATCGTATATAAATTTTTTATTTTCTGAATCAGTTTAGAACAATTTTTAATAAGGTTAGCGTGGCAATCATTTTGAAATACAAAACATTTTTTCAACAAAAAACAAAGGCTTTCTTATTAAATGAAAAAATAAAAGAAAATCTATTCAAATAAAACGATATTTTTTTGAAATAAAACGATTTTTAGTTTTTGGTTTTATAGAACCGGTTGTAAAATGTTTGGCAGCTCATCACTGGTTATAACGTATAACACCTACTTAATACAAATGCAGTTTTATCATTTTTTCACCTTGAAGTCGTCGAATTGTCAATATAAATGAAAAAACTGACAGTTTTGACATTTCAAAATATAGCAAATGTATGAACCACTTTTTAAACTTAAGTAAATAAAAATGTAATAAAAACAAAGAAACTATCCATGGTATACTATCCATGACCCAATTTAAACTTTATGAACTATTTGTTCATCTTATAGTATTAATTCATACATTTTTACATAAAAATATTGAAAAGATTCTTATAATGCTATATACAAACATATTTATATATGTATTTACTTAAAAGAAAAAAATTACCAATTAAAAATATCATAATAAAATAAAAAAATTTATAAGTAAAAGTAAAAAGCTTTTTTCATTTTGACTCACCTGCTATTTGAAGTGTAGCATTACGACTGTTGACTTTACCAGCTTTATTTTTAGCAACACACCAATAAACTCCACCATCTTGTTCTTTTTTACCATGTACAGTTCTTAGAAAAAATAAAGATCCGGATGGTAATAAAACGCGATGAGATTTATTATCATTGGGGCTTGTCTTGACTGGTTCGCCATCCTTTTTTTTTGTTAATTTTTTTATTTTAACATCATTGTTGTTGTTGTTGTTTTAATTTTAAGTGTTTTCCAGTTTTGTTATTTTTTTATTTTACCGTTCAATAATGAAAAAAAAAATTTAAAGAGTTTATAACGGTCGTAAGAAATGTTTTTTTTTCCAAAAAAAGAAAACGTGATTTTTTTTTTTACCGTTATTTTAAGTTTTCATTTTAAGTTCATTTTGATTTCGATTTATTTTGTTTGTTTGTATTTTTTTTTTTTGATGTAACGTTGTAGTTGTAGTTGTATATACATGATGTTTGAAAAATGTTGTTATTGTAACGGTAAAAGTTGGAAAATTGCATAAGTTGGAAAAATGAATGAAAATAAAAAAAAAGAAAAAAGATTTATTAGTTTTTTTTTATTTTTACATTTTTTTTATTTTATTTTTTTTTATTTTTTTTTTTTTATTATATTGAATCCATTGGAACTTTATTTGTTTGGGGAGTATGGGATTTATATACATATAAGTATACATATATTTTTGGGTCTAAGGAAGTTAAAAAAAAGGACGATTTTTGTTTTTATGTTACTTTTTGATTAGAGTTGTTTGTTATATCTATAAAAGGTTTTATTTGTTTTATTTTTATTCTGAATTCTGGAATAAGTTGAAAATGAAATCATTCGGGTATAGAAGACAAAAAAATATGAGAGGACCTTTCTGTTTTTTTTTTGTAAGAATAATTTTCAGTGTCAAAAAATTTAAAATCCTTAATTTTTCGTTTTCGGTTTTTTCCTTTTTTTTTTTTTGGAATGAGGGACGGGGGTAGTACTATTTTCATTTATTTCCATTTTTATCCGAATGGAATTGGGATCTTTTTTTTAAGCTATTTATACTGATTTTTATGTTTTATATGTATAGTAGATAGTCATAAATTTGAGGATTTTTTTTTATTATTTTTAAAATTGTGTATAAAGCTTTCGTTTTTTTTTAATTTATTACAATGGTTCTAGTTCTTATATTCTCACACTATATTGATTTATTAAAAAATTTTATTTTAGTTTTATATTTATACCAATTATAAAGATTTAAAATTTTTTTTTAGTAGAAAAAATTATTTTGAAATTTAATTCAAATATAATTTGAAAATAAAATTGATTTAAAAAGGAATTGAAATAATGGAAGATTTCCAATTTGATTTTATTTTCAATTTGTTGAAATTTTGTGGGTAAAAGCTAATTTTTGAACATCAAATGGCAATCAATGTTTTTGTATTGTCAGTTTAATTTAAGTAATTATGTCTATAGAACCTTTATATGCTTTAAGAGGATTATTAAAAAGGTCCGATAATACTTTAAATTTCAAAACTTTGATTAATTGAAAAATTAAAAAATTCTTCTGAGTAATAGAACCCTCTTATAGCCATCTAACCTAAAAGACAAAGAAGTTATTAGTTTGGCGTTTACTGAAATAAAATGACAGGCGTTTGTCAAATTCCATTAATAACCTTAAATTAGAGTTATTTTAGGTATTCAAATTTTCGTATTTGTATAAAAAAAATTTAATAGAGAGAAAACATTAATTTAAATTAAATAAATTTAAACACTATTATCAAAATTGGAAATTTAAATTCTATGTCAATTTCAGTGATTTGAGCGTTAAATATATGAGTGCATTAGCATATTATGACAGGCGTTAAGCGTCGTGCGTTCTTATTTAAAATCAGACTGTTTAATAACAAGTTTCATTATAAATCTTATAAAAAGTTACAATGTATTAGCAAGTTACAATGTATTAGTGAGATTTGAAAATTATAAATTAAAAGATATTTGTACGTATTTGGAAAATTTTAATAATTGATTAGATTCTTAAAGCAAATTTAAGTTACGATATCTTTTCCTTAATATATATTGAATGCGTTTCTTTTAGCAGGTGGAGTATTTTGTAAATAGAACACTAGTTTTTGTTTCAATAACAGGAATAGGTACCTATATAACATATGTTATGAAGTTTTAATTGTCATACATATATTTGACATTTTAAATATATCTGTAATTTGAGAATTAATATACTTAGATATTTAAAATAAAGTGAAAGAATCAAAGAATAAAATGAAAGAGGTAAGTGCTTAATGGTTATCTAATAAAAATATGATTTATAACCAATTCAAATTAAAAACCATCTATTATGAAAAATTTCTATTAAAGCCACCTGCCGGAAATTCTTTAATTATCCACTACTATCTTGCACTCTTTCTTAAATACCGGGGTAGTTGGGAGTAGCTGGGAGTAGCTAAGAGTAGTTTACTCCTAATAAAGGAACGGAAGAATTATTTGTCCTAAAATCTATTTTCAAGTTTTAAAATACCAGATATATTACATTAATAAAGATTTAATTTGAAATTGATTTGCAAATTATTCTCAATTAATTTAAAATTGTAAATTCGGAAAAATTTTTTTTTAATATATTTGAAATTTCAAAAAGTTTTTAATTCAATCTTATAACTCAATATTAATAACATAAGTAGGTGTATATAAAATAAACAAAAATAAATTCACTTTATATTCCTATTAAAATTAATTCATTAATATTAAATATCCTTATTTTTTAAAAGATAATATGATAATGTAAAGGTATACAATAACAAAGAGAGAAAGAGAGACAGAAATATAAAAGAGGCATAAAAGTATGATAAGTAAGTTCATAGGTATATTGTATATACATATAATTCAGGATATTTCAATAATATGAATGAATGAATGATTAAATATAAATAAGGATATAACGGAATCACATTTAATTTGAAATTTATTAAGTTATTCAGTATTGAATAACAGATAGAGGGAGCAAAAGAGACAAAAAAAAATGATAAAGAAAAGTTAATTCGTATTAAATTTAAATTTGAATTAAAAAAAAAAGGTGAAATAAACGAAAAAATCTTCAATTTATTCTAATTTCAACCAAAAATTTTACTCTTCAAATATTGCTATCTCTTTTCATCTTTATCACTTAGTAACTATATATAATCCTAATCCTTAATTTTAATTTTTTCTTTTTTTTCTATTTTTTTAATTTAAATTTTTCATCGTTTTTTATTTTGGTGGAAAATCTTTTGGAAAAAACAAAAAAGGAAAATCAAATCAAAGCGAAAAAAAAAACAAAAAGGAAAATGGAAATTTTTGTAATAAAATAAGATTAATATAACGGTTTTTTTATTTCTGTCTTTTTTTTTACGGTTCTTTTTATTCTAACGGAAAATACAGCTTAATTTGGTGGAAATTTAATTTACTTTTGTTATATAGGTAACGGTTTTCGAATAACGGTACTATATATATATGTAACGGTATAATTTAAAAAAAAACAGTTATTTTAAAAAAAATTTTCCATAGAATCTAAATAAAAGTAAGTAGGTATATAGGTTCGAAAAAATTGAGGTGAGAATGAAGTTAACAGATAAATGAATTTTTGTAACTCAAGGACATTGAAATTTATATGTATGTATATACACATATTTTTTTTAGCAAGGATTTTAAAGTTAATTTTTTTATTTTTTGTTTATTTTATACCGTTTAATACTTGTTTTTCATTTACAATTTTCTCTATTTGAAAGTCTCTAAAGTTGAGTGAAAATGATATGTTTGGAGGTATGTAGGTATATATATGTATATATATATATATTGTATATATTAGAGTCACAAAATATAGAAAAAAAAAGTGAGATTAATAATGATAGAGAGAGAAAGAATGAGAATATGATACATCAAAACAAAGTAAACAATTTAATGCTTGAAGGATTTATTTACAGAATTCATTTTAGTTTTTTTTTTTAGCTTTTCTTTTGTTTTTTCCTTATTATTGTTGTTTTACAGCAGGATTCTTTCTAATGTACCAGTATTCGGTCTAGGTTAAAATAAATTCCTTTTCTTTCCATCTATTGTATATTAGTTGGGATTTTCATTTCCAAAATGAATGGGATGGAAATAAATTGGGGAGAAAATAAATGAATAAATAAAAAAAAAAAACAAAAAAATAATTCCCTAAGGATTATAAGGACCTTGTTTTTGTTTTTACGATTTATATATTTTGGTTTGTTTTTCGTCGTGATATATTTGAAGGATTCCAATGATTTCAGTTTTTTTTTTTTTTTTTTTTTTTTTTTTTTATTATTTTAGTGTGTGTAATTTATTTTGAAACTTACCTTAAACCATTCAATTGTTGGTTCCGGTTTGCCTTCAGCTTTACAATTCAATGTGACAGGTTCATTTTTTGGTACCACTATATCACTTGGATGTTCAGTTATCCTAGGTGTACGAAGTTGAGCTGTTATTTGTTGTTGTTTACATTTTTGATTTGGTGGATTAAAAAAAATTGAAAAAAGAAAGAAAATTTTGGAAAATTATTTTATTTTTTATTGTATTTGTTTTTTTTAGTTTAAAAATGGAAAATATTGTTATTTTTTTTATATCATTTAAAGTTAAAATTTTTTTTTTTTTTTTTCTTTTTTTTTTATAAAAAATTGGATTTGAAAACATGAATGATGAAGATGATTAAAATTGAAAATGAAATACAAAAAAAAAACTAATTTTCTTTGATAAGGAAGAAAATAGAAATTGATACGAAAATATTGGGAGAAGGCGATACAGAGAATGGAAAACTTTTTGTATTTTCTTTTATTTTAAGAGTTTTAAGGTTCAGAAGTGAAGGGTGCAACTTTTTTAAGTGAAGGTAAAAGAATAGAAAAGTGATCCATTTAAATTGAATGTGACTGTGTCGTGTCGGTGGGTAGCAAAAGTGATGATGTAGTAAAATACAAAAAAATGTAATAAGAAATTAGGAATGAGCGCATTTATTTAATTTCTTTTCTATCTCTTTCTATTCTACAACAGAAAAAACCTTAAAAAAGTACGTGGAAGAGACAAAATATAATATGGAATATAAGTGCGGATGGATAAGATAAAGTCAATATTTGATCAAGATTTATTGATTTATGTTTGAATTATAAATGAAATAAAATTTGTCTTTAGACAGAGAGAGAAATAAAAAACAAAACAAAAAAAAAAAGATTATAAGTTGATGAATCTTTGATGAAAAACTTTGTTGTTATTGGTTTTTCTTTTAACTGAACTGCTAAGTAATTTTTCTGGTGTTTTTGGTTGTATATACTCTTTTCACGTGAACTTGGTCCTTTTTTACAATGAAATATTTTCTATATTCTATTTTCAAATGACTTCGGACTTTTTTTAAATACAAATATGGTACTAAAATTTCAAATTAAATTGGTCTGTTTTTAATCAGTCCTGTTTCTTGGTATTCAATAGTAAAATAAAGCAAATGAAATTCAACTGGTTTGACTCTTAAGGTCGTTCTAAAAATCATCACCAAACATTTAGGTGTTATTTGATGAGACTTAGCTTAATATTTTTTCCTTTTTTAGAATTGCAAGGTTTCTTTTACAGAATTGGGAATTAGGTTTTCAATCTCTGGTTTCCAAGATACAGAAGTCGTTTTAAACAAAGAACCAAGTTGACTTCAAAAAACCAGAAAAGATTGAAAAAATTGCAAAGATCTTCAAAAAAATCAATTAAATTTGCAAAAAGATCAAAATGATTTTTAAATAGATAAATTACATTTGAAAAAGGACTAAATCTACGAGAAAAGAGTATATATTGGTTTTTATCTATTAAAAAAGTTTTTTCAGTTAAAAAAGTCGAAAAAAACTAAGAAACAATCGATTGCTTATTTATCATTAATTTTTATTTGTGTATTTACCAACGAATATAGAATCAAGGACATGGGGAAAAAAATCTCCGCCAGACTGTCCGGTAACGATAAATATTTAATATGTCTATAACTTTGAAGACGAATCACTTTTCAGTGATCAAAAAATCAAATATTTTTTCTATAGATATTATTAATTTTTATTGTGTCAATAAGATATTATCAATCTATACATTAGTACCTATACTTATCAACTGTTTCTTAAGATTTTATTTAATGCGTTACGGTATAAAGTTACAATATACACATAATATACGCTTAGAAATTAATATTGAAGTTTTATTTTACTTTCAATCTTTCCCAATTTTTTTTTTTTTTGATTAATGATTGTTTGTATGTCAAATTTTTCAAAGAAAAACAAAGAGCAATAAAAAACCTAAATCAATGTTTAATATTTAGGCAATGAATAAACTTTAAGTATACTTTTGTATAAAAGTAATCGATTATATTTCATAGTAAAATATAAAAGAGAAAACGATTTTCAAATATTTTGAATTATGTTTTACGGGTACTTAACTACTTTCGAGTTAATTGTTTAAATGGTTCATTTAATTTTAATGTAGTATTTTAAGTGGGACATTTGTTAAAGAACATACTATCCAGATCTGTATAATACTGAGTAAATTGGTACTAAAGTACTGTTCTAAGTATCATTACATGACAGTCAAAACTTTGTTAATTAACAGTATTAATAAAAATTTGATACTTACTAAATTTAAGTATGTAAGCAAGAGAATCAAGTAAAAATACTCTTGTTATTGCCAGAAAGTAGTTCAATTTTGAGTTTAGTTACTTTTGCAGATGAATTTATAAAATCTTTATTTAAAGATGTAATAGGTATTATAAAAATTTCAAATTTATTACTTTAGTTATAGTAATTAATATGATTTTTTAAATAGTCAATATGAAGAATTGAACTTCATTAAGAATTTGAAAAATACTTGAATTCTTGATAACTAAGTATTTCTTGGTTAAAAATACTTAAGGACCAAAAATAATTAAAAGTGTAATTAAACTCAAAATTTAACTCCTCTGGGAATTACAAGCATTTTTATTTGATTCTTTCACTCATATATTTAAATTTAACAAATATCGAAATCTTACTACCACAAGTACTTGACAAATTAATCAAAAAGGCTTCAAAAACGAGTTTAAAGTTTTGAAAGACAAAAATTATGAAAAATTTGGTTTTTATGAAATTTTAGTAGTGATCACGGATTAAAGCTAGATTTGATCTTAAAATTTTTCATAAATTTTGTCTTTAAAAACTTTAAAAACTTTAAACTGAAAATGGTACTGATAATTGTACTTGTACTTGAAATATGCAAATCTAATTCCAAATAAACTTATTTTAATAAATATTAAACATCAAAAACATCTGGATAAAAGATTAGAAATTAAAAATATTGACAAATTCAGACAATTATCATTTTAGTTTAGCCCACAAAAAGATCTCTCTAAAAAAGTCGATTACAGCAGCTTATCTGTTTTAGAATAAGTTTTTTAAGCTCAATATATCCGTTCGATTCAGTAAAAATATTTCACAAGTTAATAATAAAAATATGAAAAGCAAAAAGTATATCGCAATAATTAGCAATCAACGAATACCCAAAGTTAAAAATTTGGGTATCAGATGAAAAATCAATACAAAATAGACATGATCACATAAGAGTTTTTAATTAATATCTTTACAAAATATACTAAAACTATCAATCAATGTTATTTAAGAAACAACTTCAGCATCCATAGTTCATCAAAGTGTCAAGAACACCTAATTACATAGTTCATTAACCCTATTCCAAAAAATTATTAACAAAATTATGAGTTCAAGGCTTCATTCTGTCCATATAATGCTTTATACAATAATTACTCTAAAATTCAGATTTTAAACAAAATACTTAGTGTTTTTTTTTTAATTTACTTTTTTTATTTTATTTTCATTAGAAAGAATTTATTTTGACATAATTGCGTGTACTATCACTTTTTTCATCCAAAAGAATAACAATCCAAAAATAAACCAAACCTATTTGAAAATAGTTTTGAACATGTTGGCTAATGATTCAAATAGAAATGAGAAATTAAATTATTTTTAAAATACGTATTGCTCTAAATTCCAATTTAAAAAAAAAAAAATTTTAAAGTAAAAAAAAATATTGGAAAAAGAAAACAAAAATTTATTAACACAGACAAAAAAACCATGCCAAAAAACATAACAACTTCCCCATATTTAAAAAAATACTAAGTGACACTTATTGAAAATATTTCGTGTATAATAAATAACACGGTGTCTTTATGAGATGATTTTGAAGGCAGATGTTTTAAAAATATAAGTACATTCTATAATTTATCAAAAAATCAAGAACAAGTATATTCAACTGTAATTTAAAAAAAAATAGTGTAAATATGGATATTCTTTGAAAATTAGGGCTTTTGAGGAATTAATGAAATATATCATTTTAATAAGTCTCGTAAGTTGCTTACTAAGATATCATTATCATATTTATTTCCAAATTAGCTAAGATGACATTCTAGCTTTACCTCATCCTAAACAATATACGTACTTGTCAAAAATGTTTTTATTAGCATTTAATCATGAAAAATTTTAATCTCAACATGATTTTCAATCTCAGTATGCTGTGATGACATTTTATTCTGACAGAATCGCAAGTTACGTAACTGTTAAATATGATTAAATTTTTTTAAACTATTGCAATTTGGAAATTCGGTGAATATCAAACATAAAAATTGATTTAGTTGAAAGCATCTAGAACTTTTTGATTTTTCGATATTATAAATCTTACTATACCTCACCATAAAATTTGTCTCATTAAACCCCCATATTATAACAAAAACCATGAGATGAAAAAAAGGGTTTAGTGTTTAATTATTTTTAATCTTTTTCATTTTTTTTTTTTTTTTTTAATCGAATTCCTAAAACACGACCATCATGCTCTTGTCTTTTTTATTAAATTTAATTCTGCACTGACTTGATTACAAAGATAAATCATTTTGTAAACTCCTGTCTGCCTAAATAAAACATTGAAAATGCCAAAGAAAAAAAAAAGTGTCGAAATTACTACCAAAAAAAATTGATTTTTTAAGGTAATTTTTTATTTTTTTTTTAATTTTCGTGTAAAAAGAACGTACCGTAAAAGGATATAACATATATAGTAAGATTAAAAGTAATTAAAATTCGATTAGTAAATTACAAAAAAAAAAATCGATTTATCAAAAAAAAAATAAAATTGTATTGCAGACAGGAAAAAATGATGTAAAAAGAAAGGTGGAGAGTGGGAAAACAAAAATATTGAAAAACCAATTAAATAAAGTTTTAAAACCTTCAAAATTTGAGTTTTTTTTTCTTAGTGTCGTGTAAAATTTAATTTTTTCTTATTTAATCGGCCCTTTATGCTAAATACAATGACATCTCGGAAAGTGGAACCATTTAAAAAAATCGATTCATATACGGAATGGAAATGTATATGTTAAATGCTGCAACAAAAGAGGTCAGAAGAATTAGAGAAAATCGATTTTAATAGAATGAAAAGTAAAGTTAAAAAATGCTATGTTTTATGCAATAGGTCCTTGACCCTGATTTGCAAAATGATTTTTTTAAAGGACATCAATATAAGCTTCAAGTTTAAAAAATAATACAATCATATTCAAAGTATTAGACTCAATAAACTTTTGGGACTACTGAGTGTTTCTCTATACAGTGTGTCCTAAATTCAAAGGTCACGAAGAACGAAGGTGATTTTTTAAGCAGCTAAGGAACAAATGATTTTAAAAATGAAATAAAATTGGTAAATTAATAACAGTTTTTTATGCAAAAAGAACTGTTAGTCGAAGACATTATTTCTTTAAAAAGTTAACGAAATTATTTTGAATACCGTTATCTCAAAAACCGTTAGAAATTAACTTCCCTTGCAGTACAATGTTTTTAGCTTGTTATGGGTTTCTCTGTAACTTCCGTTCTTTGTGACTTTTAGTTTCTTACACCATGTACATTTGACAAAATCAAATTTTTCAATTAATTAACAATCGATTCTCAACTATTCTGTATTTTCATTAAGTCATATAAACTGAGACTTGACTGTCTTGTTGATATAGTATTTCAATATGATCAATTATTCGGTTCTCTCTGGTGTATTAATACTGATTAAAAAAAATTAAACTTTGGAAATGGGAATTTTTTTGAAAATTTAAAATGAGAACCCTTTTTAAATGATACTTTTTGAAAAAAAAACTAAAACAAAATTTAAAAACACGATGATATTGCGTGTCTAGCGCATTATTATTTAATTTGTTCTAGAAGCGCTAAACTAAAAACAATCATTTTTGTTTGATGGATGAGCCCTACACACTATTGTCATGCTTACTATATATATGAAAACTGATGAATCCATTTAAAAAAACAATAAAAACATCAAAATAAAAATAAGATTACACACAATTGAATCACGAAATATGAAAAAGAAGAGCATATAGAATTATATGAGAAAATCTTAATTCTAAGGTATTTTAAAGGAAATGAATAAGGAAGAAAATATATATATATATATCTTTAAAGAGAATTAAAACATAATTTTTTGACAGCGATCCGATGATAATTCATAATCCCTTATCCAACTTTTATAATAGAATTACAAAAAAAAAACCATTTAAAAATAGGAATACATTTCTAGCCGTTATGGATGGATTTTGATTCTTTCCTGGTTTTTTTAGAAAATTCTTGTTTCGTGTTATGGATTCATATGGAAACCATACCAGAAATTCAGAAATTATCACATCACCTTCATGATTAAAAAAAAAAATATTTCAAACAGAGATCATGACTAGGCATCTTTTTTTTTAATTTGGGATTTTTGAGGAACAACGCATGTATCGACAGACGTATTAGCCTTTCATCTCAATCTATTATTAAATATTATATTATTAAATTAAAAATATCGTATATTTTGAAGAAATGTATTAAAGGGATAATAATAAATTGTACAAGTAATCGATTAGAAGATTTTTATGAAAATAATGAAAAATAACAATGAATTAATTTTTTTTGTAATAAAAATTGTTAAAAAATTGCGTGATACACAAAACAATATCTATGATACCCTTGTTTAATACTTGGTGCAATATAAATCTACAATTCATGGGAAATGAGATGAAAATGTTATGTAATTATGACAACATCTGGATAAGTTGATGTTTTTCTCTGTTTTGTTATTCTCATAACAAATTTACAATAAATATCCTGTTAAATTGGGGATTTATGATTATTTGAACCCCTTTTTAGCACATTTTCAAAAAATTTTGTAAAAATGTGCCTATATAGCTTCACTCTGTCCGTCCGTCTGTCCGTCCGTCCGTCCGTCCCTTTTAACCTACGATTGATTAAAAAATATCAGAAATGGGTAGGTATTGCAATAAAAATAATTTAATGTTAAAACTTTTTTTTGTAGCCCCCCCCGTTACGGAGCTACAGCCCCACAAAGTCGAAAAAAGCCCCATATTTAAACAGTTATAATTAGAGTCCTATAAGGTATATTTCCAACCTGAAAACGGTAACAGACAGCTATTCTTATAAGCTTTACAAATTTTTAAAAACCAATTGTATAGGGTTACCATACGGTACTAAAATTTACCGTTATTCAAAACTAAGTTTTACAAAATTTTTGGTCCGACATAACTTCGGAACGGCTAAATCTAGAAACTTGAAATTTTGGGAGAAGTTAGATCCTTAGAAATAAGTAAGAGTCAGTTAACAAAATTTTTTTGTCACGCCCCCTCTTTAGGAGCTGTAAGGGGTCGAAAATTGAAATTTTGCTAAAAATTTAGCTTTTAAACACCTATAACTTGAATACCAGTTAAAAGTTTTTTTTATTTGTATACAAAATTGAAAGCTCCAAAACGAAAGTTTCAATAAGTGCCAAAGGTTTTTCTTAATTTTGACTTTGTCCGTCCGTCCGTCCGTCCGTATGTTTACAAAAACTTTTACACCGTTTGAAATAGATTAAAGAAATTTTAATCACGGGTAGATATTACAAAAAAATTAATTTCGTAGAAGAATTTTTTTCTGTAGCCCCACCCGTTACGGAGCTACAGCCCCCCAAAATTGGAAAAAGCCCTATTTTTAAATTGTTATAACAAGAGTTTTTTTAAGTGTATTTTTAATCTGAAAACGGCAAAAGATAGCTGGTTTTATAGGCTTTACAAAAATATAAGGTCTAAATGTATAGGGTTACCAAACGGTACTAAAATTTACCATTAAGCTAAACTCAACTTTTGCAAAATTTTTGGCCCCATATATCTTCTAAACGGTTTAACCTAGGGTCTTGCAATTTTGGGAGAAGTTATGTCCTCCAAAATTAGTAGGAGTCGGTTAACAAAATTTTTTTGTCACGCCCCCTGTTTAGGAGCTATAAGGGCTCGAAAATTGAAATCTAGCTATTTTCAACCACCTGTAACTTTAACACCTGTTCAAATTTTTTTTTACAAATATGCAAAATTTATAGCTGCAGCATTATATTTCAACATACGTTAAAGGTTTTTCTTAAATTTGAAAGGGTCTCTTTAAATTGAAGAAATTATTTCTTAGTTTTAACCATTTTTGATTTGATAATAATATTCTAGGTAAAATTCGAAATTTTGTTGGAGTTCAAAATTGATTTCCTAGAACCGGAAAAAAATGGAAGAGTGAAGACAGGAGGGGGGTGAGCAGATCCATCATAAGTTTGCTAAGCAAAAATTTGGGAACCTTCCCCATTGAAGGGCTACTAGGTCTTCAAAATTAAAACTTTTATGTTCTTATAAAACAGTAACTTATTTACCAGTGTAAGTTTTTCCAAAATTAAACGTTAACATTGAAGCTCCAACATTATATTTTGCACTTATTAATAGGTTTTCTTGAGTGCATTGGGGTTATATTCTAAGTAATTCACTATTAGTCATATAATTAATTATTAATGAAATAACAAAATTATAATATTATCATAATATATATTTTTATAAAAATAAATGATAAAATACTCAGTAAGAAACTGTATATAATTTTAAAAATGTGCTTTTTAAAAACCCTTGGTTTTTTTCCCTCACTTGTTTTATTATTTGTTAGTTGGTGCTTTATTGAAACTTTTTTTTTTTTGTTTTTTAAAATGAGGCAATGATTTGTATTTGAATAGATGATACAAAAAAAAAAATAACAAGCCTCGATACAAATATATTTAATACAAATATCAGAGTTTTTCGAATAGTATTATAGCATTAGTTCAAAACCCCTCTTTAAAAATTGTCAAAATCAAAATTCATTCATAATTTGGGGGGCAGAAAAATACTGATTGATGCTTTGTATATTTTTTTTTTTGAGAGGTTGTATATTTTCTGTAGCTGGGGGGCAAAAACTCTTTATCTTAAGATTGATTTAATAAAAAAAGGGTTATACAAATGAAATATATTAAAAAAAGTTGTCTAGCTTTTATTCTAGACGATTATTTCAATATAAACAATGTGAATTGAAATGTATCTAAGTATATATAGGTATAAAAACTGAATAAAATAAGTATTAGTATTACATTGTAATTCGAAAACTATAGAAGAACGTGTATCAATTTAATTTTACGATTATTAATTTCAATTTTTCATTTTTTGAATTTTAAAAGAAATGTAAAATGTATTTTGAAAAATGATTTTAGATTATTTTATATATTAAAAATATTCAATGATTTTATTTTTTGTTGTAATTCTAGAGGAAGTCATCACTTTTGTGAAGGGAGTGAGTTAAATAATGGCCTACAATATTTTTAATAGTTAAATAGATTAAGATAACTTTTTGAAAACTGATCAGTATACAGAAAATTTTCAATAAAAAATTCTATGCAGAGTTTTAATATTTTGGAAAAAGTGAGGAAGGACGAAAAAGGAAGAGAATTTGAGGAAAAGGTTTGGAGGTGCTTGCACGATTATTAATTACGATTTTGACATATTTTGAATTTTGACATAGTTACATTTGGTTGTATCTAAAAGTATTAAAAGATCTATCCAAACTAGCATCTAATTTGACACCCATATAATAATTTCCTTTTTTAGTGAACCTTTTTCTTCATTTAAAGTTTTTGAAAAATCATTTCACTGGCTGACCTTTGAGGTGAAGAGTAGTTGAAGTTGTAAATTAATTGACAATTTTAACTCATTCGCCAAATTTTTAATAAATTCACTAGTATTATTTAATATAGTAAGGAGCTTTTTAATTATTACAATTAAATCTTTGACTCACCGAATATACCAAAGGCTGGATAAAATTATGATGTTGATGATTTTATTAGAAATTTTAAAATAAAATTAAAATTAATTTAATAAAAAAAAAATACAATGAAATAAAGATTTTTAGAATTTGAAATGTTCTTTGCATTTAAAATTAACAATAAAGTAATGGCAATAAAAACAGGCTATGATATAATTTTTTATTTGACTTGAACTATTGTCATTAAAATTAAAACTCTGATGAATCTAACGATGAAATTACTTTATTGCTAATTTGACACTTAATGTGACCGACACAATATTCAGAATTGCCATAACAAATTTCACTTTTCATAAATGTCACATTCTAAATGTATATTTTGTATGCATTTAAATGACAGCTATAAATGACGTCCTATGGATTAAAAACTTATTTAACTTAAGTTTCTTAGTCAGTCACAGATTAATTAAATGTGTGAAATTTAAATATATATTCACTTTAAACCCAAATACATAGTCAAAAGGTTTAAAACCGCACTAATTAAACCTATATTATATTTCATTCCATTTTATCTTTTAAATAAAGCAATTGTAAAGAGTCCGCTTTCTTAACCATTTTTAGCATATTTTAAATATTTAACAAATGTTATTTCCGATATTCATTTATAATATGTCCTATATATAGATTCACTATTGTGTCATTTATACTTATTTCTACAAGTATAATAAATCGTTTTCTACATAACCTAACTAAATTTTTATACCCGTGCATATATATATGAACATCGGGTATATTAGATTTGCTCCTCCGTTTGTAACGCATCGATCTAGACGAGCTAGATATAGTGTCAAGGGTACGTATCGGCTCAGAATCGAAAAATTAGTCGATCTAGCTATGTGTGTCTGTCCGTCCGTCCGTCCGTCCGTCCGTGTGTCATCACGATAACTCAAAAACTAAAAGGGCTAGAGTCTTGAAATTCACACAAAGTCATTTTTAGACAATTTCTAGGTTCCCTATTGTTTTTGGTTAAAATCGGACCAAGGCTTCGGGGAGCTGCCATACAACTTTTTTGCACCAATATGAATTTCTTCAAAACTAATTATACTACGAGGCTGAAAACTACACACGGTTAGTTATATAATGAATCGAGCACTTATATGAAGTTTCAAAATGTTAGGGCCCCATTTTCGGAGGGCTGCCATACAAAGTTTTCGATTCAATAACTGTGAATCTAATAAAGCTACAAGGTTAAAATTAAAATTGGGCAGGTAAATTAATAGGGCAAGTTACTTGGCAAAGTTGGACATCACTCGGACCATCGGACTTTTAGGGTGGGCCAATTTTTTTTTTTTGTTTTTTTTTTCTTTGTTTTTTTTTTTTTTTATTTTTTTTTTTTTTTTTTTAAGCTTAAGTTATGGGACAATGAATGAAAACTTTTTTTTTTTTTTTTGTGATTTTTTTTTTTTTTTTGTTAATTTTTTTTTTTTTTTTAAGCTAAAGTTATGGGACAATGAATGAAAATTTTGTTTTTTGTTTTGTGACTTTTTTTTTTTTTTTGTTAATTTTTTTTTTTTTTTTTACGTCAAAATTATGGGGTAGTGAGTTAAATGTATAAGGGAAGTAAATTACGGTTTATTTTATACACCATAGTGGGTATGCACGGGTATCTAAAAGTTGACAAGGGCAACTATAATCTTCCTCGTTATGTATAGAATAGAATTCATTATAGAAAATATAATTTCGTGTCTTCTACATTTTTATTTTTCAACTAAATTAACATTTTTATATCAAAATGTAATGTAAAAATGTACGGCGGCTTCTTGTTTATGTCTCTTTTGCTTTATTGCATATATTTTGCAATTCTATTTTTGCTCTACAATAAAATTACAAAAAAAAAAAAAAACTGCAACATAAAACATATATATGTTGTGTTGCATTGTTTCTAAAATAGACATCTAACTTATAACTACAAAGACTTGTCATTTAATTTGAATACCTGTCAATGTATTTAGTTTAGTATACGCATATCAGTTTTTACCATTTCTTTTATGTCATTTTGTTTTTTTTTTTATTTTTTCCTAATAACGGTACCGCTATATAATGTCAGTGAACATGCAATTAAATATATATTATATAGTTACAGATAAATTTATAGTTATCTTAATGTTAAAAACATTTAAGTTTTCAAATAAAAAGAAATTTCCTGACAAAATTGACTGATTTAACAACTAACCGACTGACTTTGAAATTTTAATGGACATTCAGAGAGCACCAACTTGTACCAAAAACTATTTCTTATGTTGCATATTTTAAAAAGAAGAAGTATATGATTACTGAAAATGTTGTGCAGGAATTTTGTAATTGAAAAATTTAATTTTTTGTATATTTTATTTCGTAGCGAAAAATGTTTTAGCGACGCTGCAAAAACACGCCGATAACGATCGAGCGATTTTTCTGCAAAAAATTTCCATTTATAATTATGCGCTCGCTTTTTATTTTCAAGAGTCAAATTATCAATGTGTTATTAATTTATCAATACAAAATAAAATATTTTCGAAACGTTTTTTCGAAATTACATTCGAAAAAATATTAGTCGCTGCATGCATTTCCGCATCCTAAAAATATGTCAAAATAATGAAAAGTGGCAGAGTATTAAACTTCAATAATAAGAAAAATAAAGTAAACAATTTTTGTAACAACTACACATCATTTTCATCTTGTTTTTCAGTTTTAATTTAGGTTTGGAATTGATTTGGATTTTGTAAAATCCTTATATGGTGTAGACGCATAAATTACATAGAACATTTAACTGTAATTTTTTTTTTTAACTTTGATGTAAATCAATGTTTATTTCTGTTGATTAATGAATGTTAAAGCGAATCATGTATATAATATACATAGTTTTCCAGTAGCATTTTTAGTTATTTTGAGTTAAAATTGTATATAAAGGTGTATAGCTTTTCGTATTTTTCGGAAATTGATGACAAAATTAATCAACGTTGTTGCATTAGGTCAGAGAAGTTTAATTTTAAAAGTTGTTTTATTTATATAAAATTTTAATTTACAAATGGAAGCATTAAACTTAAAGATAATTATTTGTAATAATATAAATTGAACTAATCTGCTGACAGTTTTTGTTTAAAGCAGCGTTCTTTTGGAATACGGTTAAAATTTTGACATTAAAAGCTTATCATAAAGTTATAGGTTCAATGATTAAAAACTAATGAAAAGTACTTAAAGACGATAGTGTGTAAAATTCAAGAATTGTAAAAACAATAGAAATTTTCAGGAATACTTAAAATATTGTATTATGTTTTGTAAATGTAAAATTTTATATTATGTTTTGAATTGAATAACAGTACATATGCAAAATTTTTCAGTGAATCAAAATTGTTTCGTGAATCAAAATTTAATTGAGTCAAAGTAGCTTTTGACTCATATAATAATGAGTCATTATCACCTAAGGGACTTTTAACTCTGGGACTTCTGACTAAAATTAATGTGTCATATAAAGTAATGAGTCATAACAACCGTTTTATAACTCTGACATTTTTGACTCAAATTAATTAGTTATAACTCTTCAAGACAAATGAATTTAACTAGAAGAGGTCTTACACTTAATTTGAAAGTCGGAGCTATTTTGAGCAAAGTACACAATACTTTATCAAGTAAATAACACTAAAAACACATCAGATTAAGGCGCAGCAGAAGTTAAAAGATACTCAAGATACGAATTTTTAATTTACCACCAGAATTATAACAAACTACCATCTTATTTTGAATTATGTCTACCTTAATTCAATCTAAAATAACAACAAAATATCTTTACTACACAATATAACTATTATTAAATTGTTAAAAACTCTTTCCAGCATTTTTTTTTTTTTGGTTATGATTTTGACATTGAAAATGTCATAAACGATAAAAATACATAAAAGAATTATTATTTACTGATAATTTTACAACATAATTATGATAAAAAACAGTAGTGCTGTTTCATTTATCACTACCTTTTATATTTAAGTGAATTATTTTTTGTCTGTAAAATTTTCGTGCCGGAAAACTATTTTTTGTTTTGCTTTTGTTTTTGTTATTATTTTCCCGCTCATTATTCGCGTTTTTTATGATTTTGTTAAAGTTATGAAATTGTGAAATTTATAATAATAAAAAATTCATAAATCAAATTTTTTAAAAATGATGTTTTATACTCTTAATGACAAAGTAGCCACTTAACAACATTAATAAAATTAAAATTTAATTTTTTTCAATGTTCATTTTGTTTTTTTTTGTTTTTTTTTTATTAATTTGACATATTCTCTTTGTTTTAAATATAGACAGTGGCGCCATAAATCTTTTTTTTTTTTGTTTGTCCCGTTATATGGGCTTTTTCAGTGTTTTGTTTTGGTTTTTTTTTTTTGTTTTATGCGGTTAATTAAGTGAAGCGCCAATTTTTTGTTTATTTTTTTTTTTTAATTCTCATTTAAAAAGCTTTTAAACCGATTAAATCGTCATTTAACAGGTTGTTAGTTTGTTGAATTAAAATAAAAAAAATTGAGGATTTTTTACAATAAAATTTTGTTTTTATTTATGGTAAAATATGAGATATTTATAATTAATAGTTTTAATTATATTAATTAATGTGGTAATTTACATTATATACGGTAAATTCAATATTGTTTCAATTATGATAAATTTGTATAATTTTGTAATATAATAAAAACCGACAAAATTTTTTTTCCAAAAAATTTGTGGGAAATATTAGAAAATTATAATATAAAAAATTATGGAAAAAATTATGAAATAAATAATTAAACAGGAAATAAATTAGATATTAATTTAATAATAATTTGACATATGAATATTTAATTAATAATTAATGGTATATGTAGTGTTTTACTTAAAATTGGTTTTTTGAAAACATAATATCATCTTATAAACTTATATTAATAGATTAAAATCCAAAAACGGTTTGTAGTTAAGAGAATGTAGTTAAGAGAAATGGTACCTATAAGATTTATTAATATCAGATTAAGAATTGGAAAATTTTGCAGATCAAAAGCAGATCAATTAAATGACATTCCCTGACATCGTAAATGTAGTTGCGACGTCGTGAATACAATGTCGCATGATCGTAAATTCATTTTACATTTATTCGCGACGCGTGTTGTTAAATTGAGTATCGAAAATTTTTTGGATACACAAATAAAAAAATTAAAAGTTATTTGAATTTTGAAGTTTTAATTTGAATTTTGGTCAGTTGAATTTTATTTTTGTGGTGGTGAAGTCCCTAATTTAAAAAAAAAAACCATGGAAGAAAATTTAGTAAATATTAATTTATACTTTTCAAAGATTGTTTCCGCAGAAAAAATTTAAATTTTTGACATTTCATTTTGACGCAATCGGAATTGTAAACAAAATACATTGTATCTTCGACACAATGTGTTCAGAGATTTTACATTGTGTTATTTTCACATTTTATCAGGTTGAAGTTTTTTTTACGGCATTTACGATGTCACCCATTTTATTTTATAACAAGTAAATAATATATGAGTTGTGGAGTCTCGATAGGTTATAAAATATTTAATTGAAAAAAAATTATTGTAAAATAGTAATTCTTTACAAAATCTCCTTGGTAACCAACAATAATTTAAATATAAAATATAGTATAACTTAAACAAAATAAATATTATTGGTTAATGATTATACATATGTATATAATATTGGATAATATTGACCATATTATATAACAAACGTGTGAGGATGGCATATGGTATCCCACATATAACAAAATAAAGGCTGTGAAAACCTTTACAATAGAAAATTATTTTAAACATAATTTATTTCAGAAAATGTATATTTATCAGTGAGTCTCACACTCACTAAAATAAAACAATCAACCGAGAATTGCACGTTGTTATATTCATTTCAAGTATGACTAACATATTATGTCATCACATGACACACCTTACATTTTGACGTGAACAATGCCAAAAATTTTGTAGGTTAAATGTCAGAATGTTAACACACATTAATTTATTTGTAACACATGTACTAATTATAAGCTAAGGAAACCTATATTAACACATGTCAAAAAACATGTATTTTCATTTTCTTATATTTTACTTGCAACAAATAGAATTCATAGAAAAATTAAATGTCAAGCCAAAATTACGTATAATTCAATTTTTAAATGGCATTTTATTATTTTTTTTTAAGTAAAACCTTTACTTTATTTTATTCCCATGAAAATATTACTTTGTTATTAATATAAAAGAAATCTAAAAATAAATTCCCCACCTTTTACAAAAAAAATGCTAAAAAAACCTCCATTTTATTATTAAAATAAAAGAAAAGCGTTGTTCATTCGCAGCATTTTTTTAAATGAATTAACACTTATAATATAAATTATATTAACAGATACAAAACTCAAAAAAATACTTTTTTTTTTCTTTTTTATTTTACAAAATGATATTTTTTTTTTTGACAAATTATTTTCAAATGTCAACTATTTATTCCCTTTTCATTAAAGTTCTTAAAGCGTTAAATCTTATTAAATTTAAATAGACTTGTTTGTTTTTTTTTCAGAAATTTCAAAAAGACTCCTTTACAGTGTCATTTACAAAAAAGAAATAAAATACAGCGAAAATGCGCGAAATATAAAATGAACAAAAGTTTTTCATGTTTTCAAAAAAACTGTGAAAAGAAAAATTCTTAGAAAATTCATTCATATTAAACAAAAAAAAACTTTAAGAAAAAATTTAAAGCTAAAAAACTGCCTTTTGTATAAAAATTTCATTTATTTAAAAAAAAAATAAGTACCTACACATATGCAATGAAATATATGGAATTGAAATGAAATCTGTATCATAAAAGAGTCATTCATATTAACTTTTGTGTGTTGGTTGCGAATATGTATTATATACAGATTATTTGCTATAATTAATAAAAAAAAAAAACAGTGCTATTCACTAGTCAAAAGTTAAGGTTTCAAAAAAAGTCTCTATAGCAAAATTGAAAAAAAAAAACAACAAATACAAAACAAAAAGAACATCATATTAACGTGACCTAGTTTTATTTATACAAAAGTACTGTTTTCATAAATATCTGACATTTATATGACACTTTTTCTGTTTTTCTGTTTTTTTTTTTTATTTTTTTGTAGCACTTTAATAAATGACTCGGATTTATATTTTGCACCACTATTTAATTTGATGCAATGCGAAATATTATGTTTTTTGTTGAAAGAAGGAAACGTATTATTGTGTGTTTGCAAAACAAAAGAGTGAGGGTGTTTGCATATGAAAAGTATATTAAATGAATCAATGAGAATATAGTATATTTGTATATGTAACTATCATTAAACTGCATTTAGAATTTATAAATGTAATGAAAATATGGTGACTTTTAATGAATTATAAACTTTTATTAAATTTTGGACAATCAACAAAATAAAAGCAGAAAAAAAAACATTGATTGTGAATAACAATGCATTTAAAAGTTCTGTTCACAATAGCAAATCTAGGTTAGAATTAATATGATGGTAACACTTAGTGTGTCAGATAAATTAAAAAAAAAAAGTGCTTACGGTTATTTGAAGTTATTGGACAATTTTTCTTGGACTAAATTTAAATTTCTGAAGAAGTGTATGTTAGAATGTTGACTGGAATTGTAGGAGATTTTGTAAAATTAAAAAATGTATAGATATACAACTTATAACTCTTTGATGTCAAATAAATTTATAAAGAATACTGAAAGAAATTTAAAACCTTCAGACAACACTTTGTTGGATTAAATTTAAGGAACTGAAGGAGAACATGTTTAAATGTAGATTGGAATTTTAATAGACTCACTGGTTATAGATTTTGTAGAATTTAAAAATGTATATATAACCTATGACTCTTTGATGTCAACTAAATTTAAATTAAAATTATTGGAGGCATTTGTTCGGAATTATACATGGAATTCCAACCTATGATATGGTATACCTCTGATATAGTAAATTTCAAGTTACTGGCATTGCTGTGCAAATACATTTAGGAAAATCCAACAAGTAAAATTTGTAATTGTTTCGAAGCAAATCAACAGTTAAAGGTTTTGAATTCTTTTTTTTTTTAAAAATAAATTACAAAAAAATTTTTTTCAATATATACTTTTATTAAAATAAAGCAAGCCCACTAAAATGTACAAAATAAAAAGATTGGTTGTTAGATCTTTTGCGATTGAAATTATCCACATATTTGTTTTTTATTCATTTTTTTACAAGAGAATGGAAAGCTTGAAAGTATCCATTTGAACATTGCGTTGTTCTTACAGTACTTTAATTTCTTCTTTCTATTAACCTTAATCCAGAAGTTCCTTTATACCCAGAACCATTTCACTATCTACTACACCATATACTTCTTACAAACTTACAGTCAAATTACCCACATTTGATTTCATAGTGTGAAAGACTTAAAAATATATCCATAGACACAGTCAAGTTAATATAAAAGCATATAAAATAGTTATAAAGTCAATTACAAAAATTAATTTTAAAAAAATGATTTCTGAGGAATTAAAAGTAAAATTTTTAAAGTTACGAACAATGTGTCGAATATGTTCCCTAAACTTTGTATTTAAAAGTTCAACAAACCAAAAAACAATTGCATCAATACGCGAAACTGCAATTCTTAACATCATAGTATATTCAATTGTAATGTTATTTACATTTATATTTTATATATATAAATATTTAATAATATAATAACAGAAAACTGATTTTTTTTTTTTTTTTCAGTGAAAATTTATCTCTTTTCCGTATATAAATCCTCTAAAAGAAAAATCGGAAAAATCACAATAATAATTGTAAATTTCATTTTTTTTATGATAAAATTTAATTTAATCCTTAAATAATATTAAAGTTAAAAAGTATGCAACAGTAAGTTCTTTTTATTAGAAAAAATATTATTTAATTTGTATTAAAAACAATAGAGAATTGCAAGAAAACCTTATTTATGAAATAAGACAGTATAACATTTTGACAGGAGCCTTAATTAAAAATCGAATATGATATCAAGTACTTTTGATTTAAATTTTTCAAAATTACACATATAAGTTTGTATTAATTAATAACTTGCCTTTTAAGTTTATCTAAATATATGGGTTTGACCCTAGGTTAGATTCTTAAACCCATACTGAGTTAAACCCACTATTTTAGATTTGAATCAATAAGAATGTTTAGGTCGATATGAAAGAATGAAAGGACCACTAATAAACCCATTAAAAGAATATATTAAATATTTTAAGCTTTAAAACTAATATTTTAAATAATGTATTTTCATTTAACGAGGTTTTACTGTATTTTTATATTATCAATTTTATATTACATACAATATAATATTACTTAATATTAATAAATGACTACATAGGTACCTATATAACTTTTATAAAAAGCTTAGGAAAACTTTCATATAATTCAATAAATTTTGAATTTATCCTAATCGTAGAAATAATTCAAAAATATGTTTTATCATTTTTTTGAAACATATACAAACATACATATTATATTTCAGGATAAATACAATATATTGTTATACAAAAAAGTGTGTGTTCACACATATACATACGTACATTAAATATAAATATACTATTAAAAAATAATCCTTATATCATTGAAACTATAATTTTTGAGTATCCTTTTAAAAAGCTGTTGGGCAATTTTTTGTATAATTTTTTTTTTTAACATAAAAAAAGCTAAAATGGAAGTTGTTATGAGATTTTGGAGATTTTTGATATTTTTTTTGTTTTTTTTTGCAATTATCAGTTTTTTTTTTTTTTAATATCCTCATACATAATATCCGAATATATATCTTCGAATATCCTTTCAAAAAATAAGAGTTTGGAATACGAAATAGTCCTCCGGCCCTCCCTATCCTAATATAAAATGCCCCTCCCTAATTCCATAAGATAAGAAAAATTTTTAAGGATTGTAGACGCCATCATAATACTTTTTATTTATCCCTATATGATATAGTATGGCACTATAATCCTTTTTATTCTTTTATTGCTATTCCATTTGATTATTTAAGCGGGTTTGATTGTTTTTTTTGTTTTTTGCTTTTTTTGTAGCTTTACTTGTTAAAGAAAAACTTTCGGTTCAATTTTTTTTTTTTTTGAAATATTGAATAAAAAGGATAACTGTAAAAACTGAAAATTCTTTTCCCCTATATTGAATTTTCATCTCCTGTCGGGAAATATTGTAATTTAATATAAATCTTTGGAATTTTATATTATATAAAATTACTTTTTTTATATTTTTTTTTTAGAAGTTGTTTGTCTGTCTGTCATTGCTTTAGAGGGGATTTTAGTTGTTCTTCGGGTTCACTGAGTTGTTCTTAGAATTGTCTTTCATTTTCCGAGAACAGGCGAAATTTTTTCGGGGAAACCCTTTTCAGACAAGGTCAGGTCTTTCATACACTTAAACTACACTCTTTTTGAATCAAATCTCAGGGGTCAACCTTTTTATCCAAAAGTTCTACTTTTGTTTCGAGAATAAATATACGAAAGGATTTTGGGGAATGTGTTCGAAATTCAGTGTTATCGCAGACTTTGATGTGTTCCAATCTTTGACATTGTTCTAGATATAAATTTAGCGTGTTGTAATTTTGCGATTCTAATGTGGGGTTTAATAACGCAAGCAAATCGCAAAGTTTTAAGGAAAAGCTTTTGATCCATTTTATTTAAAAAAAATTTTTGCTTTAATTAAAACAAAAGCAACTTTTCAATTTAAAAATTTGGATCTAATTACAAACTTAGTTTTATATACATTTGATTCCTTACAACTTCAAACTTTCCTATTAATATGGATTGATATACTAGGTTAGCGAACACGCGTCGCAACTGTCAAAGCTTACTGCCAAATATTATAAATGTCATTATTGTCCAAATAAAGTTTCAGATTTCAAAAGAATTAAGTGAAGACTAAGGATATCCAACCTCAATATTATTATATAGATTATCAAATTTTGGACCTATTAATAAGTGATGCTATAAAAAAATTTGTGTCAATTGATTTAATAAATATTTGACAAACTATTAAACGATATAATTTTTAACTTACACAAACATAAAATAACACTTAACAGTTATTTTTATAAGGAAATAATTTTATAATTCTATTATAAATGTTGTGCAAAAGGATTCAATAAAAGAAGGAAATTGAAATGATAATCAAATAAATTTTTGAAGTTTTTTTATTTTTTTGATATTTTTTTAATCACATCATTTATACATTTATTTAACCCCCGTTTTTTTTTTTAAGATTTATTTGATTTGACAGTTTTTTATTATTTTTTATAGTTTAAATGAATTTGTTTGAAATGATTATCAAAATTTTTTATTTTAAAATATTTGCGTATTAAACCGTTATACTTAATTATATTTTCAATATATTTTACGAATTTTGGGGATGGACTTTTTTTGTCTTCCAACTGAGTCTGTATTTAGTTCATACAAAGCGTATATATATAACTGTAAAATGTTATTTCATAAAATAAAATACAATATATGTACCATGATGGTAGCACTTTTTTTTTAATTTATTGTAGTTAACACTATTTTATATTTAAAATTATTCATACTGAACCTTTTCCCAAATTAAATGAAATAAAAGGAAATGAAATTGAAATAAATTTTGTTTTTTTAAATTGAGTTATTAATGAAAAGTAAACAGAAAATAAAATATTAATAAAAAAAAAACAGTGTTAAAATTGAGGTTATGTATTTTTTATTAAAATTTTATCTTAAAAAATCAGTGAAAATAAAATATTTTATAGAAAAAACAAGTACTGTTGTATATATTTAAAGGGCTTTTAAAATAATAAGATTCAGAGAATAAATATGTAATCGTCTCCTGAATTGACTTTGTTATTTTTTAATATGAAGTTCTGACATTCTGAATATCAATGCCGCTTTACAGTGGAGTTTTTCGAATAAAGTCGAAGAAGGAGCTATCATCGGAGTCCATTAAAAAATTTGAACAAACAAGTCACAAATCAATTGAACTATCACTTAAGAGGTAATATAAAAAATAGTATCGTGAGAAACAGATAAGATTGGCAGGAAAAGGTCATTGGTCAAGAAGTCGGTTAACATCGGACGTCAAATCTGTCAAAAAGAAGAATAATATCCGTTTAACCTAAAAGGGAAGTTTTTTGGACTTTTGTCTGACCTAAAATGGAGAACAATATAATTTTTTCATTTATTTTAACCTTAATTATGTATAAAAATATTTTTGCAAAATTGATTTTAATTTAATTCCCTGCCTGAAGCATAACTACATTTTAAGTTAAACGGAATTAACTTTTATAAATCAATACATAGTACAGTAAATCAATATTTAATATGAAAAAAGATAATATCTGATATGATTCTGTTAAAATTGAAAAAAAAAAATTAATGAATTCTTCCGTTGAATATTTAAATTTAATCAAATTGTCTTTGCATTAATCGGGAAAAAACGAAATGTAAATTTAAAATAATTTAAAATCAAAAAAAAATATGAATAATTATTCATAAAAATACACTTTGTAAAAACCAGTCATTTGACTTTTAGACCTATTGAAATAATTAATAAAAACTGATTTTAGACTTCGAAAACTCACAATCAATTTGTAAATTGCCAGGAAGAGTAGATTAATGAAGATAACTCCCACAAGTGGATAATTATGGACTAGTTTCGATCTGCTCTATTACCTCTTCGAAGATAGACTACTTTGTCTTCAAAATAAAAATCTATAAAAAATATTAGTGTTAATATATAAGTAAAATAAAAGTGATACTACAGGCTTGTTCATATAATCTCCAGTACAAGCAATTGATAATAAGTTATTGACTAGCATGACTGTTTTAAGTTTTTTCATTTATGAAATTAAAAAAAATCTTTCTATTGAATTCATTAAGAGGAAGCACTTTTATATTAAATTCCCCTCACGTTCAATGCTTTAAAATCGATTTGCTCTAACAAGAGCCTAAGATCAATTTTCTTGAATAACGGTATTTCCTCACCGCTTTTTTTTCATGCATCGTTCCTAAAATTTATAAAAATTTTTATGAATTCATCACAGGTAATCCTTTTTCAACTATTCTCACTAATTTTCTTAGTACTCATCTATTAAGTATTTAAGATACTTTGCATTTTGATTAAGCACTCAGAAAATCATTGATTAAACACTGTATAACTCTAAAGAATCGGACATTAATTTTAAATTAAATGCTTTACTTAAAATTTTAATTTTAAACCATATTTTATCTAGCCTGTATATGTTATATAGTTAAGACTTCGAACAAATTTAACTTATAGTAAAAGATGTTAAGCCCCTATTCCTTATTGTCCAAAAATCTTTTTTAAATTTATTTGTATTTGCTTAGTTTCACATGCTCTGAAACGGTACTTCCCCAAATCTAGTTAATTATGTGCTAATAATGATTGTACACTGATGGTGATAATGAAGAATCTACACAATGATGATGCAATTTTCAAAGAAAAAAGTAAAAGTAACGGTAAATTTTGTAAATACTTAAAATTATATAATCCAATATTGTTATATAAAAAGTACAATGCATATATAAAATACAGTGTGATGATAATGTTTTTTTGAAGAAATTTTTTGTGTGACACCACAAAAATCTTTAATGCTTTTTGGAGAATTTTATGATCCAATAGATACTACAAGTTGGTATCTTAATATATAACGCTATATAACTGTATACGTATGTGTGTGTTGATTATTTGATTTGAACAAATAACTCAAAAAGAATTTTAAACCTTTTAAGTTTTTATTATACTATTGAAAGAATTCTGCAGGATATGGATCACTATACACCTATATTTGTTTGTTTGTATAATACAAATATAGAGGAGTAGAGATATAGAAGATATTCTTTTAGTGCTAAGTAATAAAATAAAAATTATGCTGTTAACATGATGGTGTCACGAAACATTTTTTGAAACTGATAATCTTCACACGTTTGATAAACAAAAGTAATAAATTTTGGTTTCTTCTTTTTTGTTTATGTGTACGTTTGTTTGTGGTTTTATGTGATGTGGTTTTTTCACTTTTACTCTTGTGGTTTCTTTGACAACTTTTCTGTTTATATTTTGTTTTATAAGATGATAATTTTACAATACCCTTTGTGAAAGCTTTTGAAATGTGAGGGATATTCCGCCCTCACTTATATAACATGTGCACAGTTGTACACACAAAAAAATTTGAAAAGAAATTCTTTTACACTTTGCTTTGCTTTTTGTTATTTTATTTTTTTTTTCCAAAATATACATTAAAAGATTTTAATGATAATTATTTTAATTTGATTTTTAATGATCTAAGAGATTAACTTCCTTTTTGGAAATATTTAACATTCAATTCTATTCCTCTTTGAAACTCAATTTGTAAAAGGCAAATTGAAAATGAAGTGCAGAAGGAAGTGGACTTGTAAACTTTCCCAGTGGACTTGTAGATATCTTCATATATTTATAAATACAGGACTTAATATATGTATGGAGCTTTTCCTATGAGAGGATCCTATCAGTAGTTGGTTTCAATTTCACTCAAAGGTTGATCCCTTTCTTGGTAATAATAATTACTTTAAATCTATTCCATTCCCTTGCCTTCCTTGGGTCTTATTGCCAAGCAGTTTGAAAGTTAATCACATAATTTTGAAGCTTTGGGTGTTAATCACACTCTTTTGCTTATGCAAGGTTGGCTTGTTAATTCTATTCACTGGCTGAAACTGGAGGTTGGTGATATTAGTATAGGTATAGAAGCAACGCTGTCAAGGGACTAAAGCTTTCTTCTTTTCTTTGGACGGGTTTGGGTTTTCCTTGGGAAATAAAATTAAAAATATGAATAATTTTTCTTCTAATATGATCTAAAACATATTTTGCCCTGTCTATATTTTTCTCTAGACAGTCTCTAAAACTCGTGTGTCTAAAACTCTGAAGAAGAAATTTTAGTCTAACTATTGTATGTAGAAAGTTGCGAACATCTAGGCATTATCATATGCAAAGTTTGGGAAACCATAAAAGATATTGATAGCTGACTAGGCAAAGCCGGAATGGTATTTGGAAGATTGAGAAATATCTGGAAATCCTTTCAGATCCGAAGAAATACAAAGCTGAGGATTTTCAACATTTGTTAAATCAATTTTGTTTTACGAAAGTGAAACCCGCCTAACCACCAAAAAGGGTACTAATAAGTTACAGAGCTTGATAAATAAATGCCTCCGAATAATATGCCAGATATTCTGAGCAATTATAGAATATCCAACAGTCAACTCTGGAGCATGTCTCGGGAAGATCCTATTGAAATGAAATTGAAATGGAACAATACGGATGCATCAGGCGACAAGAAAATATAACGAATAAGAAATATTCTAGGAATAGCTGGAAAAGAACAGTATTGCGAGAGGTAAGGGACAATTAACAGAACATGATCACAAGTAAATGCAATAGCACAAAATAGAAATAGATGGAAAGGTTTAATGGATGCTCCATTGGTCATATTTAAAAAAATAATTTAAGCTTACATTACAATATAAAAAAAAACCTCCTATCATATCACTTTAAAATAAACTGTACTTAAGCACAAAACAAAAGTGTTTCCTCCCGCTGATATTGCATTAAATAATGTACTTAAGATTTTAAAATAAAAGTCAAACCTTTATTTAATTGTCACCTTAAATTATACTTTAATACAAAAATTAAACAAAAAATTTATTTTTAAGAACTTCCATAATTTTTCCTTAATAAAAGTATTATATAACTTTTTAATATTCATTCTTATATGAATATTTAGTAAAAAATTATTTTTGCCACAAAGGATTACTTTCCCCACAAAGGATTTCATAAAATATTGTCATAGTACCTACTAAACAGTCGTCGAGAGCAGCCTTGGCCCATCAGATGAAAAAGGAAAAACCAAAATAGAAAACAAAAAAACAAAAATCTAAGAGGAAAGGAAGACAAATGAAAATTTATATACTTTTCGTGGCTTTCATAATTTGAATATAAAAGTCACGTTCAATGGATTTACATTGAAATACTTTCAAACATATGACATTTTTACGATACATTTGACACATACTTACTACTATACTATTTTTAATGGTATCCTTTTGTGTTTAAAATAAGGATACTATTAAAAAAATTTTTTTTTGAAATGTACAAAAATAGGACTAAAAATGGAAATTGTACTAAAATAGTAGAAAATGTGTGTGTGTGTAGGTAAAGAAAAAATATTAAAGTCATTAACTGGAAAAATCTTAAAATTCATTTTGCTTTTGTTACTTTTAAAACTTTAAAATGTTTTTGAGGTCCTTGAATTTATTTATTTTCTTGTTTTGCTTTTTTTATCCTTTTTCAAAAGGCACAAAAAAAAGGATGACTTTAAACAAAAAAAAAATCTTAAAAATATATTTTTCTTTTCATTTCTTTTTCTAGTTTAATTTTCATTTAAAGTATGTGTAGGAGCGGGCGTTTAGATTAAATTAGACTGAGGAATGATGGTTTGTGTCTGCAATGATATTTTTATTTTCATTAAAGGAAATTATGTTTTCAACTTGGGAAACTTTTGTACCAAATATGTGTGAGAAAATTCTCAGAAGATCCGAAAAAAAAGAACTAAAATTAAAAAACGTTTTTAAAAAAATCTTTAGATTGGAGGGAGTGAGAAAGTAAATGATTGCAAGGGGATCAAAAGTCAAGGATTTTTGAATTTTGTTACACAAAAAAACATTTTCTCATTCTTTTTAGTAATTTATTTTTTTTTTAAATTAAGCACTTAAAGATTTAAAATTGTATATATATATATAAGTTTTATTTCATTTGTTCATTAGCTGGATATAGAACCTAATGAATCTTAAAAAAATTACTCAACTTCCCTCTGGAATCCGGATGTTGAGGAATATTTTTGGAGAGAGAAAGTTAGTTGGGATTAAGCTTAATAATAATCCAATTGGTTTCGTATCATGTGACTTAAGTTTAGAAGATCTAAGTTTTATTTTAGTAATAGAGGTAAATTAGTTTAAGTTTAGTAGGATGAAGGTTTGAAGCATAGGCTTTTATTTGGCATCTCCATCTCACACGGTTTACTGCTGCTGTTTTTACATTTTCCCATATTAGGTTGGATTGATTCAGCTAATTTCTCATTTGTTGTGCTCCTTTTTTTAGGGGTAAGGAAATTAGTATTTCAAAATTAGTCGCATACATTATAAGCTTCATGGGTTAGTTAGTTGGTATTAAACTTTACAGCGTTGATCTAATAGTATAAATTATCCTCCTAAGTCTAGGAGGTTAAAAACGCTTTTTAGGTATAGAAAGTTAGTTTCAGTCTACTAGGCTAAAGCTCTATATTTTTAGAGACTTGATAGTTAGTGTTATGGTATTATCACATTTAATGGAATTACCGTTATTTTTTTACAACATAAGTTTCATAGCTAAAATGTCATGTATTTAGGACTGTAGATACGTTTCTCTAAAGTCACAGTCAATAGGTAATTTATTTGGCGAGAAGTCATATCTAGTTATGAATAAAAATAAATATATCAATGAAAAACTCAAAGTATTATGCTTAGATATGGGGTCTATGCAAACACTATATCTCTTAAAGAACCTTTTATAAGTTAATATGGACTATTTCTTCTCCGATGAAAGTATCGTCTAATCTTCTTACAAATTATAATTTCCTTTTTTAAAAAAAAAAAACCATAAAAAATAATTCATATTCTTTTTTCATTTATACTTTTTTTTATAAATTTTCAGAGTCGGGGAAAAATTATTAAAAAATAAAAAGGAAAATATAAAAAACAGAAAAGTTCATAGAACCTCTAAGGGAAACATGAGAAACATGAAAAATATTTATTCTGTTTTAATATTGTAATGAATGAGGGATTAAACGGATATACCAAGGTTCTGTTTCAGATAAATTATGATTTCCAGTTCCTATGGTAAATTAAATTTTCAAAGTTATTAAAAAAAATGAACCTATGAGATATTTTTTTTTTATCTTATTCATTTTTACTTTCTAGGGGACATTAATCTAGTTGACTCTTACTAATTGCTGGAATAAAAAACATAAACTAAAAAAAATCTTTATTTAATTCCGCTAGAATGGAAATTATATTTTAATAAAAATTTTAGCATAATTTAGAAATATTTAACAAATTTAAAATATTTAATATTTTTTACTATAATGATAAAAAAGATTGTTTAAAGTTAAATGCCGCTGTGGTTGTTGTATTACTAGTCTTTAAGATTATTATTACTATTAACTTATATCTAGCCTAGTTCTTGAAGTAGGGAGTAATGGAAGGCTGACTATTAAAATCTTAAATCTATTTAATTTGGATCTGATCCATTGGATCAAGAATCTTAGAGATGGAAATTTAAAGTCGTAGGAAGAGAGAGATATTACGAAACGTCTTTAAACCGCTGTTTCTGTTCAAAATTAACTTTATAAAAGCAAATCTCATGTGGGAGTCAACTAAACTCTTCCAATATCTAAACTTTCCTTCTGGATTTGGACAATTGGCACCAGAATCTTAATAAACTAAGTGTTACTATATAACACCCAACTCAAGTATAAAGTTTATAACTCTATATTTAAGAAAGTCTTTAGTACGGTCTTGGTGTAATATCAATTTATAATAAAAACCAGGATTTAAATTACATAAAAACTTCCACTCCTCGATAAGAACCTTTGGATGTGGAGTCTTCAGAGTATTTTTTAACAAAAACCATTGAAGAGATTTATGAAGAGTGCCCCTCAAATAATCCTGATATTTGTTTAAATATTAATTTATTAAAAAACTTGCAATATAAGTCAAGTTCCTTAAAAACTTCCTTTTTTTCAATCAGAACCATCGAATCTAGATTTGGCAAAGTGCCTTTTAAATAACGCTATTCTAGAGATTCTAAGAAAGTCTCTAGATCGATCCTACTCTACTACAATATCAATTTATTAAAAAATTTTCAAATTTGATAATATACCAACTTTTGTACAATCCAATGATAAGAATAGGAAAAGGAGTACTAAATACTATATTTCCCGTTCTGGGTAACCCCAATAACCATCCAATGATATTGATGCAAACAAATTTTATAATAAAAAAAAGTAATTAAAGTTTTTTATTATAAAAATTAATTTTTTTAAATATATTTTGCCCTAAATAAATTCGAATCTTAAATAAAAGTACACTGGATTCATTATTGACCCAAATAAACAGATAACGATCCAATAAAATAAATAATATAAGTACATATGTTATATATAAAGAAATATGTATATGTAAAGAAATCTCTAATTAAACAATGGAAAGCAAAAATAGTGAATCACGAATTTCTATACATAACAAATTAAGATTAAATAAAAATGATATTTTAATAAAAAACCAAACTAGAAGTCAAAAGTCTACCTAGAGGTCTAAGTATATACAAATGTAGTATAGAAATTAACCTCCACTTTCATTTCTTAAATACTTTCATGGATTAAGGTATATATGATCTGATATGTAATTTTTCCAATTCAATTGGTAACAATCCTAATTAACCTTTCATTTAAATTTACATATTTTGTACATACATATATAAAAATCAAATTGTAATTAATTAACATTTACTCGTTATCTTTTTTTTTTTTGCAAATTTTACTTCTAATTTAGTCTGTGTTTTTTTTTTTTTTTAATTTCGTCTTCTCTCTATGTGTTGCCAATTAATTTGATTTATTTTTTAAATCATAATCAATAGAAAATTGTAGACTTAAATTTTTGAAATTTTTCAGTTCTAATTTTCTTTTATTAAATTCATTTCTATCATTTCTATTCATATTTTGAACTGAATTCCTCTATTAAAATCCAACTGAACCTATATGAGAGAATGTTTAAATGAAAGTCAAAATTCATTGAATATTATTTATGGAATTTATTTGTTGAATATTTAATCAAATCATGGAAAAGTAATGTATTTTCGATGATATTAAATACTTTCTTAACATTTTTTTACTTTACTGGATATTCGTTTTTGCATAAGCCACTGGGTCAAAAGTGGTTCAACTGGAAGATCTTCGATTCCTGGAAATCGGTTATTTTAATTTGTAAAGAACTTGAAATGGCAACACTAATGATCTTATGGTTTCTTTTGCCTCTACTGAACACTAAACTGGTATTAGAAGCCATTGAAATTAAGTAAAGTATTATAGAAAACATTTTGAGACTGCGATGCAATGTTCGTCGCCGATGTGCTGTGGATGCATTCATTAGTGCTTGAAATAAACAAATTTATAGATCTTATGCTTGCTTTTTCTTCTACCTAATTTTAAATTGGTATTGGAAGTCGGAGAAAATTAATAGAGCATTATAGAATGCATTTTGAGGTTGCGATCCTTAATGTGCGTCGTCGAGTGGTTGTCGATAGACAAGACATGAGAATCCCCATAAACGAATTTTTCTTCTAAATTATCGTTTTCGAGTTAATCTGCTATTGAAATGATTGAACATCATTATGAATATTGCATTAATGTTGATAATCATAATCATCATCATCTCTATCATTACTAGCAACATCATCAACATCATGATGAAAAATTGAACAATGTAACAGTACAAAATATTGATGAAAATGGAGCAAAATAATTAAAAATTGAAGGCAGAAAACATAACAACTTGCCTTTTTCAATTAAAAAAAAAAAAAAAAGAAATAACAAAAATGATGTTTGCTTTTTGTTCCTGTTGATTTTTTTTGTTCTTATTTTTTTATCAACATTTTGCAACATAATCTAAATTATAAACATTCATCAACATCATGATTGATTTACAAGTAAAAGAAAGGTAAAATAAAAAATGGAAATAATAAATATAAAAGCAACGGAATTGATTATGAATTTACTTTTGATTTATAATGTCTTTAATATACATAATATATGTTTTACATATTATGATGTATAGAGTGATGATATTTAATGATGATTTTGATGATGAGTACTTTGCAACTCATTTTTATTTTATTGTTTTTTTTCTTTCTATCCATATCGCATATCTCGTAATTAAAATGAACTTATGCCATATTCAAATAACTTTTCTAACTTTTATTTTTTTTTTAATTTTTTGCTTATTTCTTTTTACAACATCAGAACAGAGAAACTAAATGAGATTTCGATGAGTTCTGTTTTTTTTTTTTGTGAAAATAAAACAACAAAAATTTAACAAACAAAAGTTTTTTATTTTTCAGAAATAATGAACAGAAACATTACAGAAATCTAGAGTTATGAGATGAATTATGTACGTTGTTCTGGATTGCTTAAAATAAAAATTTTCTGGAAGAAAGTTGCAACAGGACGTGTAGATTAAGAATATGCCATCTTGAAAAATTTTCCATTTATTGAGAATTTTACGAGGGACATGAAAGGCTTCGAAGGCCACGAATTAGAGTTGGTGGTAGTTCCCATAGATAGTGTGCGACTTTAACACACTAACAACCAAAACCTTATTTGAACAAACCTGTACGATTGGACATGCGGTACAAATGTTCAGTTTCATTTCGAGGATAAGGATGTGAAATGATTATCGGGAAGCGGGTTTGGGATATATAGGATTCTGACATTTTGGGTAATATGAGGAAAATTGGATGGGATTTTAATAATGATCCGAGCTTTTAATAACAACGGAATTTTAGGTAAAAAATAAGTTCATTTTTAAAAACTTATGAAACTTATGGTTATGACAACTTAAGACAATTTGGTCTAATAATATGATAAGCTCTTTAAGAGGATCAGTTAAGAGGAACTAATTAAGTAATCTTCCATCAAATCTTCATCCCTCCTCTTTCTAGAAGACTTCTTCATCCCTCCTTATCGCAAGTCCTAAATTTCCTGATCTTATTCCCAAGATCCTTATTAAATCCTTTTTCCACGAAACCAAACTTTTATTTGTATCCAAGGATCCATAATACAATGGTGTGTATTTAACGTATTAAAATCTCGCATTACCCACACCTCAGTGAATGCGGCCTTGGATGCTTTCCACCGTCCCTTCTTAGATATTAGCATTCCCATATATCAGTTTGCCGTTGAAACAGGGAACAACCAAAATAACACAATTTTTTAGATAGACTAACAACTGTTTTCTTTTACAATATGAATTATTAATTCAGTTTGAACTTTTAATTTCAGTTCATTTTATATAAATGTAAAGAAAAATTGTAAAAAACAAAAAATCCAATATATGTACACGAGAAAGAATTGATTTGGAAATTTTCAATTAACATGTACATAATATTCATTTCGATCTACATATCTAAATCTAATGTTATATAAATTCGATGTATTTATGCTGTTGAGTTATAAGTTAAAGTCAAATTTAGAACATCATTGATAGATATCATCGAAATGTTTAATATAAATTGCTTCACATATATCACAAATAATATATTAATTAATATATATATATATGTATTGTACGAGTATATACCTAAATTAAAATTTTAATACAATCTTTGAATATCTCTTTTCAAATTCAATTTCACCTTAAGGTATAAACATTTTTAATCTATAGTTCTGCAAATAAATAGTTGTGCAAATGTCAAACATTTCTTTCGACATTATGATGAAAAGTTCAATCATATTGCATATAGTAACATACATATTAGTTTCATTTATCAATTACTTTTCAGACTCTTTTATTGCTTTTGGATTGGTCAGTTTTGATAATGATTTGAGAACTTTAAATTTAATTTATAAAATGAAGTATGCTTTAGATTTATATAATAGACCTGCTTATGGTTTTAATTTACATTATGGATTTTAATTCGGAATGAAATGTAAAATCTGAATTATAGATTAAAAAAATAAATTAAGATTTGCGATAGACTCATTTCGCGGATTTTTTTTTTACGGGAGAAGTGGAAAGTTTCAAAAGCCACCTATTGGAAGTGTCCGTAGTCCCTATAAGTAGTATGTGATTTTAAATCACCCCTACCACATCCTTTTTGAACCAAACTTTAGGGAGGGATCTGTGGTACAGTTTGCTTAAGGGGATAGAATTTTAAGAATTGTCGGATTATGTGGGAGGGTGGAAAATTTTGATCGGATATTAAAAAAATGTTCTTCTTAAAGTTAACTATATAGTACAGATATATGTATTATAGACTCTTTTTTGATGGGTAATGGTTCTATAAACCATTCCATGCACATGACAAACGAATTCCCATAATTTGTTTTGCACCCCAAGGACAGTTCAATTGTGTAGGGATGCGCATCTGTCTTCATCGCCTTTCATGTTTTTCGTTGGAAATTTTTGAGTGGAGGCTTTAATTCTTTTATTTTTTCAGAACAGGTGCTAATCTTTACTGGATATCTATAAAACAATGTTAGTGAATCAACTGGACGATAATGGCTGAGTGGAGCGAGCGTTAAGATGATATTAGGATCATTGATAAGACTAATAGCTCTATTTTGAACTTTGTCCAGATATCCTAGCGCCGTTGGAGGGGCTCCAGCCTAAATACAGGAATTGAACTCCATTTGTTGTCTAGTATACGTTTTGCAGCTCCATTTGTGGTCTAAAGTAAATTTTACAACAATATAAAAAACCTATAAAGATGAATAGCTTCTAACTGTATTCATAAAATAATTAGTTCCAGTTCAATTCTAAAAACTTCCATTTCTTAATTACACAATTATTTAATAAGCCTATCCAAAAAAGTGGGTTTGATAATGATGCAGTTCCCGTAGCGGCAAGTTTCGCAGATTCGTCAGAGGCATTCTCTTATAGTTTAATTACCTTCCATTGTAACGGTAATTGCTTAATTTAAACATTATCATATTCTTCAATACAAAGTATCTGAAGTAGTATAAAATTTATCTACTTTAACAAGATTATGTACAACATACAAAATATAAGTTAAGTAGGTAGGTTTGTTTTGTTTGTTTTTATGTCTGTTAAAGTTCCCAGAACTTGATGACTGATTGGAAATGACATATAATAGTGACGTATTAACTATTTTTTATTTAAATTATTTTCATTATTTTTCTTCAGTTAAAAAAACAACATACATGCAATAATATGTTCAATAATACGATTCAATCTGAAGAATAAAATAAAGAAAGCAAAGCTTGATTGGAGTTTTGTTTTTTTCTTTTTAAATGTTGTTTTACTTAAATTGTAAAAGTCATCATCATAATCAAGAATATCCGTACATCATGATGTAAAAGATCAGAGAGGCAGACAGTGAATTTCAAAAACAAAATTAAGAAAACAAAAACGACAACTTAAACAAATCCCATTTTTGTTTATTGTTTGTTTTTGGTTTTTTTAGGGATCCAAAGATCCAAAGACTAAAACTATCTTGTGTTATGTCTTATATATAGCATGTATCACATTCCTATTGTTGTGGTCATGCTTAATAATGTCTTCATTTGAACTTTTGTGACATTGATGCTTGTTTGTACTTTACGAATATATGTATATGTATACTTTTTTCTCATCAAACATTGTTTAAACCCAATATTGAAAAGAATTTAAATTTAAGATGAATTGGAATTGGGATTCGTTTTTATTGACGAGATGGCACCACTACATTTTATTTTACTTATTCTCCTATTCTTTTTCTGTTTTTTTTTTTTTTTTTTTTTATTATGTATCAATATTGTTTAATATTTCAGGATGATTTGTTGTTATTTTTTGTAATTTTGGGAGCAAAATATAAAATACTGAATTAATTTAAATTTTTGTGGACAGGGTGATTTTTAAAATAATTTTTTTAAACAATTTCTCAGGCCTCGAACACGAAGAAAGAAAGTTAGAAATATTTTTGTGGGGGTTTTTCAAAATTGCTCACTTTTTGCGTGTCTAAGGTCTTAGACTGTTACTAAGAGTTAGCTTCTGGGAGTCTTGGGTTCCAGCAAATAGTTAGAAAAAAAATACACAATTTATAACGACGATTTTCAGAATATTTCTTAAATTAATTTAAGGTGTTAAGTTTTCATTTATCCTCTTGTAAGTTTCCTCACCCTGTTCCCTTAAACTTTTGAAAGACGGGAGCTTTATTAGAAAAAAAAATGCCCGGAAGAAAAATACTGACTCGTAGTTCTCTAAAAACTATTTTCTCGTAAAAAACCGTTAAGATTTTCAAAAAAGTTGTATACAATAAACAGTTATTGAATTAAAAATGTGTTTGTACTGGTCACCTTCTTTATTTCTTTGTTGACATTTGCTAAACTTAAGAACTTCTTTTATAGGAATGGATAGGTCGGTAACCCCAATTTTTATTTTTAAATACTCCTCCAGTATATTACAGAGAACCCTGTACATATAAATATTATATCTGGATTAAAATAAATACACATAAATTCGAATATTAAAGAAAATAAAAATGAAAACAAAGATTGTAATCAAAACATGTCAATTTGTAAAGTCACCATTTGTGTTCAATTTGATTTTTATTCATGTTTTCATTTTAACTTTAAAGGTTCTGTTTTTTTTTTTTTTTCTTTTTTTTTTAAATATAATTGTATTGCAGTTTAAATAAACAATTTTAATACAGATACATATGTGTTCTCATGTAAATATATTTAAGTACACAAAATATACATAATAATATGTAGGTATATAAGGGATTTTGTTAAATATTTCGAAATAATTTGTTTCTCTGTTTTTCTTTTTTTTTTTTTTATTTAATTTTTTATTTAAAAAGAAGAACAAAGTACAAAGTACCTCTGTATCAATCGGGGTCAGATTCAGGATAAGTAACAAAAATAAAGAAAAAATTTAAATAAATTGTATAAGAAGAAAATTGGGAAATAGTAGAAAATACATATAGAAAATGAATAATAAAAGGGACAAAAAGAGAGAAAGAAAAATAAGACAGAGATAAAAGAAAAACATAAAAAGTATTTTGTTTAAAAAATGTTAATGTCAATCAGTATTTTTTTTAGGGAACCTCTGCTTATTTAAATTAAAAAATTAGTTGATTTTTTTTTATTATTTCTTTTGTTTTTTTTACAGTAGAATTTCGATATTATTAACATTAGAAAATTAACCTTTTTTTATTTGAGGTTACATTATAAGGGTTTTGACATTAAAATTGTGATTTTTCATTCAAACGTCAATACTAACGTGTTCAAATGAAAATTATACCTTTTAGGGGCTATTACGCCAATCGCTTATAACATTTATCAAAAAAAACTTATCTTATTTGGATAGGGGAGTGCTTTTTACTCAATGCTTTCATAAATTATTATCATATATGTACTTTTGTATCAAAAACTTATCAAAAGATTATTTGATTTTTGAAAAAGCGTTAACTAATTGGCGCAATAGGGCCCACGGCAATCAAACCTTTATATCATTATATAATGATGCGCAAATTCTGAAGCATCTCCAAAACTTTATTTTAGTTTACTTTAGGATAGGATAGACTTCGATTTAGATAGACGATTTCATCTAAATATTACCATTTATAAGTTCTTTTTTCAGAATTGCTTCCCCAAAAACCAATGGAAGTCTTTTATAGTTGATGTTCACTGTAAATTTTGATGCGTTAATAATTTTAAAATCAATTAAACTGCAACTTGGTTTTAGTTTGGGTTTAATTTTGAATAGTTTTCAATATTTCCAATTAATTTTGAAGTGTCAAAATTGTGAAATGAATTCTCGAGTTTTAAATGAAATTTGATTGATTTGAAGAACATGGGTTTAATCACCAATTAACAGATTCTTAGTTAAGTAGTGTTTATAAATCCAATTGAAATCTATTAAAAATAATTAATAAAAATATTTAAAATATTCAGTAAAAATGTTACATGATTCAACAATTTTTATGTAATACTTTCTCTTTTTAATTTCAAAAACTAATGGTCTGGTAATATTATGTAATCATTTAAATTTGTAAAACTCTTGTTAGACGTTTCCTTTCATTTTTTTTTTGATTTAATTAGAGTTAATATTTTCATGGAATGAAATGTCATTTTTAATAAGAGTTAAAATTGACAATTGTTAGTTTCAATGAGAACTGCATTGAGATAATTGAATCCATTCTTGTGCACTCCCTCATCAATTCAATTAAAATGGTTTTGGAATAGGATCGAATAACTTTGTTTTAAGCTGGCGCCTTATGTTGTCAAAACTTGATTAGGTTTTGATAGTAGATACCATTTAATTACGGATTTTGATATTTAGAGGCTCCATTTTGGATAAAAATCAATTTATTCTATTTAAGATTTACGATCTTTTGAAATTCAGACAAAGCTTAAAAAATTGGAAATTCAGTACCATATATAGTGTTAGTATAGGGCCTGTACATAAAGCCTCTTATACACATCGTATTACGCCTGTAAAATAATTCCAGATCATACAATCAAAAGGTACCGACTCTAAATAAATATGTTTCGAACCCATTTACAAAATAATAGAAATTCTTTTCTCCAGTTAACCAAAACCTGATTCTTTTTAACTAATTTAAGCATTAATTCATTTTTATTTCCTGCGGTATTTCAAATTTAATATTTTTTATTTATTTTTTTATCATTTTTTTAACAATTTTAAATTTCATTGAGAATTGTCAAACCATTGATTGTCATTTTTTGTTTATTTAAAAATTTGTTTAACTCGGTGTTTTTCTATCGTATTTTTTTTGTTGGGTTTGTTTTTTGTGAATTGAATATTGATTCTTCTCAGAGAACAATTGTTTTAAAACTTGAATAATGTTTATATTCATCTTCCTGAATAAAACAAGAATATATTTTATAAATTTGATTTACCTGGTAGATTAAAAGCTTCTAAATTAATTTAAATTGTTAGTCTAACTTTAAGGTTTTGGAGGTCTAACTTTAGTATCAATATCAAAGGAAAGTAAACATAACTCTAACATTTTTTAAAATACACCAAAATTAAAGATCTTTTAATGAAATAACATTATTAGTTAGTACAATAGTGTCCAGAACTAAAATTCAGTAAGACTTAGCGTTCAAACTAGACACAAAGACAAAACTATAAAAAATGAAATAAACTTGGAAAATCTTAGCTAAAGAACTACAGGTATTTCTTATAAAAAATGAAAAAAACTTATCGAAGAAATTATTATATGATTTGAAAATGATTTTATTAGTGATACGAGGTTGATGTAATTAACATGGTCCAGAACTATAAAAAATTTCCTGCTAGACTCAAAACTCGGATTAATAAAACATCAGAAATAAATGAGTCCGTAAAACCTTATTTTAAGAACTCTAGTTATAGTTTATCTCTTATGATAAGTACATCTTCTACGACTAGTAAATCTTTTGTGATATTTCTAAGGTTGTAGATACTTTTAACAAACAATACCGGTCATAATCTTTTAAAACAAAATTAATAAAGTTTCTGTAGGGTCAAAGAAATGTGTAATACATAATATAACTGTAATTCCTGCGGAGACGAAAGTTTTTAAATTTCCTTTCAAAAATTTATATTAAATAATCAAATACGGTTATTATGGAGGAACAACTTATTCAAAAAATTATTATTGAAATATTTGATTAGTGATAAGAGGTTGGTTTAACACTGTTCAGGCCAAAACTAGACTCAAACTCCTGACTAAAAAAACAAATGAATTTGAAAAATCTTAATTCCAAAACTGTATCGAACGATAAGTTTATCATTTATGATAAGTAAATCATTGTCACATTTTAAAAGTTAAGATACTTTAACACATAAAACAGAACAAGATCCTCTAAAATAGTACTAATGAGGCTTCTATAAACTGAAAGATACATGTAATTACATAATATAACTGTAATTCCTGCGACGACAAATATTTAAAAAATTTCCTTTTCGGTAGGATCATGTCTAACATAAATTTTCATGAAAAATAAAATATTTATTTTTTATTTTTTTTTTTACCATTGTATTTCTTTATATATTTTGTATATGTTTTGTTTTTCCTACTTTTGCCATTGTTTGTTCTTTTAATGTTCATTTTATATATTTATTTATTTACATTATGATGAAATTTTTTTGTGTTCTTTTTATATTTTTCAAAATAATGATGAGATTTATAGCTACATCTTTTAAATAAGAACCTAAAAACTGGTAGGTAATAGAATTTAATAATAATATAAAATAAAAAAAAAAACAAAAAAATAAAACAAAAAAAATCTATCTATTGAGACTTTTGGGAATATCTATAAGATACAAAATGGCAAAATAATATTATAAAATATAAAAAAAAAAAATTAGAAAATCAAATTTTCTTTCTTTTAAAAAAAAAAAAAAACAAAAAGAAAATTTGAATCTCATTAGATACAAACTGAATACAAAGGAGTAATTCACTCTAATATAAAAACAGAAATAAACCTAAGTATATACCTTAGGTTTAAATATACAAATTATATATATATATATATATATATTTTTTTTAATAAATACAATAAGAACATGAATACTTAAGAATAATTTTGTTAAAATTGAAATTGTAAAAAAAATAAGAAAAAAAAATTAAAAACAATATTAAATAAAATTACCTGAAAGATACTAAATAAGGAATTATAATATTAAAATAGAAGATGTTCTTCTTCTTATTTAAGATTCTTTATAAGATACATTTTGGTTACATTTTTTTTTTTTTTTTTTTTTTTTTTTTTTTTGTATAATAAGGTAAGGTTCATTAAAATCAAATATATATTTTGATTATATAATAAGATATTATATATATATATATAATATATAAAAGAAAATATATTAGCTGACTTTAGGAAAATATTATTCCGATTTTGTATTTAAAGATATGCATATAATTTAGAAATAAACAAAGTTCCTTTGGGGCAAACATAAGATGTACATTTGTTTGATTTGTTGGTTTTCTTTTGAAAAAAAAAATAATTTAACTTTGGTATTGATTGTTGTGTACATTTCGCAATATTAATGAGGGTATTTATTAAATATTAATACATGATAATTTAAATAAATAAATAATTTGGTAGTTTAGTTACTGAATTAGATACATTTATATAATTTTAAAATTCGACTGATTACTGATTACTTTGAGTTTTTTAATTTTATTTTATTAGATATTATGATTATTTATTTTTAATTCAGGAGATTCAAATCTTAGATCAAAAATTAGCTTGAATTATTTAACAGGGTCTAATGAAATGAATAATGAATATTATATTTATAGGATTTTTAATGGAGACTAATGAATAGGATTTGTAAATCTTAAAAATCAAATTTAAATAATGAAAGTAATTGATAGTAATCTAAAAAGTAATTGAAAGTAATCAAAAAAGTAATTGAAAGTAATCAAAGAGTAATTGCAAAAATTTACAGAATTCATTTTAAAAAAGTCTCAAGTGAAGTTATCAACAGTTGTATTATATAATTTGGAGGGTTAAACAAGTCTAGGTGCAAATGATTCAAAACTTATATTCTGAGCGCCATTTTTGAGTTTCAGATTTAAAATTCGGTATTGATCACTACTGAATTACTTCAGTCAAATTATACTTAGTAAAAATTATGGCTTAATAAAACTTAAGCTTATTCTGAACGGCTAAGAGGATCTCAACAATTTACTTACAAGTATTATAGAACATTGATTCTCAAAATAGAATATTTTTATGAATCCAATTCTATCAGACTATAGGTTCCATAAAAAGGATTCATTTAGAATATAAGTTTTCTAATGCTCAAAAGGTACCTTTAAACAGAGTTTAACTATATGAATAAATCATTTTTAACTCAGTAAGAATTAATATATCATTGTAAGAATACTGTGGAAGATTCTTTAATTCTTTTAATAATAATTAGATTATGAAAGTTATCTAGTTTCTCATAAAAGTATTATGAGAATATTTTTCAATTTTACAGGAGCCTAATAATGTCCTATAGTACTTCATCATCCTGGCAAAGAGGAAGAAAGCAAAACCAACCTAATACATCTTATTGTTTGTTATAGGGGACAGCATATGTCATCCTAACACATACATAGATCTTGCGGCTCATTTTGCATTCCACTTCCGATACTTTCTATTCATTTATAAGTAATATTATTTTTTTTATTTATGTGATATATTATTTGTATATTTAAATTATATTTGGTTACCATGGAGATTTTTCAATATTTTTTCTTCAATTAAAAATTTAATTACTTGTACGGGAATCAAACCTGTACCTCCTCGGTTAGTAAGCCAAATGCTTACTAACTAATCCCTCTAGCCTAGTACTTCTTAATTAGATAAACTTTATAGTAATTCGTAACAGTACTTTAATTTAAAGTATAATTTTTCTAAACTGTTAGAAAATATCAAAATACTCAAATTTCAAATTTAACCTTTGATTGTATAACCTAAAAACTGTAACTTCTTAACCCCTTAAAGTTCAAACTAACCATCTAATGTAACAGTATTAACTAACAATACATGAAAAATAACCTTAAATTTAGTATAAATTAAAAATATAAAATTGAAAATATCCATCAAAAATTACTCCCGAAAAAATCAATTATTAACGCTTCCAATATACGAGTATCTGACAGTTTATAAAAAAAAATATTAAAATTTTAAATTGTTCATTAAATTAATACTTAAATTATAGGTATATCTGGTTGTAATTAATTTTATTATTTGTGGGTAATTAAATGTGGTACATCAAATAAAAAGAAAAAATCCATTAATCATTTCCTTTCATTTAAAATCAATTAAAAATAAAAATTGTTTTTTTTTTTTTAGTATCCATTGGAAAAAAAAAACACCGAAATTTAATTTAATTTTCATTGTTAAATTATAAAAATTGGTTTTAATTGCATAATTTTTTTTTTTACAACGACATATTCTTGAACTTATTTTTATGGTCTTTTATAAAATTTTCATAAAAATTTGAAAATAGAAAATAATTTGTTTTATTTCAATTATTTACACTTTGTACCCTATTTTTGTTTTATTTTATTAAATTTGTATCAAAGAATCGAACCATGACCTTGTTTTTTGTAATTTTGTTGTTTGAATTGTTTCAATTGGGAAAAATCCCTCCAGAAGGAAATATACAATCTAATGCGACAATGATCGAAATATGTACAATGTGTTCCCTTAATTAAATAATTGTTGTATACGTTTAAATTCATTAATTTTAACAATTGAAAAATTTATGAATGATAGATATACAAAAAACAAAAACTGAAACCTTTAATTTATAGTGGGAGCTGAAGACAAAGGGTTTAAAGTTTAAACTCAGAAATGAATAAATGAATTTGACGCACTTGAGTGTTAACTTTATGGTAAGAATTTGTCTTTTAAAACCAAATTTACACTTCTAATAAGTTGACAGTGAATCAAATACCGCCTACGTTACTTTGTCAAATAAGAAGAAAGAAATTGAGATGGATAGACCATATACTTTAGAAATCGATGGAAAACATTGCGCGACAAGTGCTTGATTGGAAACCGTAGGGGAAAAGAGGAATAGGTACACCAAAATTAACTTCGAGAAGATCAGTTGAAAAGGAAATTGAAAGTTGTGTAAGAACATGGGCAGAAATGAACTAACTGGTTTACAACAGAGTACGACATAGAAGCTTTGTGGAAGTATTTTGCCCCTACAGGGAGTTAAAAATGAAAAAAAGTGGAATAATGAACAAGGCTTTTTAAGTTAACATATTTAGACTTTCTGTGATTAAAATGACTGAATGATTTAGAATGTTATTAAAATGACTGAACATACATAAACCATGGTAAAAATGAGATGTTGAGTAACTAAAAGTTTCCAAAATACGATTGAACAGTGAGATAGAACCATTAGTAGAAACTTCTAAAGAAAGATTACTTTAGTGCAATTCAATTACTCGAAATTATTAAGTGCGCCAATTAAATTTAATTAAAAATCAATTAATTATTTAATTTAAAAGTTAATAGAAATATGTTGTAGTTGATAATGATGTGTTGTTTTGCTTTAAAATTTAAAAGAAATCAACTACAGATTGGAAGAGGGACATCAAATCATTATAAAATAATATTGTTCTAATTTTTATATGATTTTATTTTAAAGCTTAATTAATGCATGGGACTGTCATTTGCTGCTTTTATTACAATTCTAGAATAGTTTTTTCTTACGCATTTTACAAAAGATATTTTAATTAAAATAAATATCAATTATTGTCATGTAATTAATTAATTTTATGGTTTTTTCATTTATAGACAAATAGATATAAAAATATAAACATATGTTTTCATCGCTGTCTAGTTTTTAATCCGTGTAATCAGCTTTTTTTACACAACTCAACGTTTCAAATAAGTTTCATCGTAATAGTTAATTACCCCCTTTTAGATTTTCTGTTTTTCTTTGTATCTGCCTATCTTCTGTAGGTTGTAGCTACTAGGTAGCTTGATTCTAGGAATTATTTTAAATTCTATAGAATAGATCTGAACTCAAATCAATTATCCCAACGGTTTGAAAATGCAAACTATGATAAGATGCTTCTACATATTAACAAAATATCAAACCCATTTTAAAACCATTGATTTTAAATAAATTATCAATCGATGCTATTAAATCTTTCTAATTTAGCTGCTAATTTTCATGATTTAAATAATAACATACTTAAATATAATAAATTATGTTACAATGATTTCCAATTACATTTCATTATCATACCGTTCAATTAAAATTGGAAAAATTGTTACCATTCAGTATTCTAATTATTCAAACATCATTTACACTTGATTCCCATTACATTAACTTGTTCACCTTTGAAAAAATCAATTTTCCCATTCTATATAACGGTGTATCACCTACATCCTCTCACCATCATAGTCTAGCAACAGCATCATGTTATTGGCAACATATTTAATAAAAAAAAGTGTAAAACAATTAAAACAAATTATGTTTCAAATTAATACTGAAAAAAAAAATGCTGGACAACTAAATTGTCATTAAATTTCATTATCATTGACTTGGACATTGACACAACACACTAAACTTTTAAAAGAAAAAGCTCACGAAAAAAATGGTAAGTATCGATTAACCATAAAATGTACATCAGATCGACCTCTGTTTAAAAAAAATTGTATACATAAAAATAGGGTCTATGACAGTTGGATTAAATGTTTTTCGCAAAATGACGTTTCGGTTACTGTTAAATATTTGACAAATAAAACTTGTTTGCAAAAATTGTTATGTACAGAGTGTTTCTCCAATAACCTGATATTGAACTGGGGCGTTATTTTGGGAATCAAATTAAGCAAAAATTTGTTTTGGGGGTGGGGTAATTTTTCATCGTTAGAGAGATGTAAGCTATTTACTTATAATATTTTATGTCTATAAATTCAGAACCATAGAAGAAAAAATGAACTTTACCGATCTTAAAGAAATACCGTTATTTTTGGAATAAGATAGCTTTAAATGATATTTTGCTAATAAAAAGTTAATAATTTTTAGTTTTAAGCTCCAACAAGCTTTTAGAAAAGAAATTTATCAAACTTTTAATAAGGTTTCGAATAAGAATCCCTAACGGATAAGAATCAGAATATTGGTGAAATACTTTTAATACATTAATACTAATATATTTTTTAATAAGAATATTAATATTGAAATATCTATAGGTATATCGTATCTAAATGCATTTATATCTACAAATTTATATATACATACAAATTTATATATACAGTACGTATATTTATACATACTTTACATTCGCAAAAATGTTTTCGAATACAACTCTTAAAAGTGTCTACACTCTTTGCGAATTACCCATATTACACTTAGTCTCTTTTGTCAAAATGTCATTATGCCGAATCTCTTTATTCAAACGGTCTTACTCCCATAAAAATGTTATTTTTAACATTATTATACAATTTTAAAAAGGATACTCGTACAGTTATAGTATTGCTGTAAAATATTAAATTATAAACATATTTTCCTGTTTTTATTTTATATTGATACCAACTGGTACAGAAATTAATTGGTACCTACTACCAACTTTGTCTACAAATAATAACAAATAGCCCTAATTGAATGGTTTAATAACGAATAACCGCATTTTAAATGCACAATTTTCATGTCTGAGTGTACATACATACATATATCCTTATTATAATATTTAATTGAGTTTGAGTTTGTGTGTTTGTGTGTCTGTATGTCCGTGTCTGAATTTTAAAGGAAGAAGTTCTTGATTGGTATTTTGTTGTTGTTAAAAAAAAAATTGTTCGGAACTTTTTTTTTATCAAAATGCCTATAAATAAATTTTTTAATTTGTTTTTGTTTTAAAATTAATTTATTCATTTCTTTTAACCTAGGTTAAATAGATAAAGGCAAATTCGTGCCTAGTTTACAATAATAATTAAAAACATAATTTTAATAGATCAGTTCAATTATAGGATAGTTTTCCGTAAAAGGTGAAGTTTAAATAACTGAATAATGTATAATTAAAAATCGGTTGAAAGGATAAGAAGCGAACCTCCAAATAAGGAAACCAGCAGAAGTAAAGTTACCTCCTACTTCGGCTATTTCAACGAACGTTCGTCATTAAGACCCATTAATGGCAAAATGAAAACCAATAAAATATAAAGAAAATTTTTAATTAAAACTTATAACTCACAGATATACAAATGGAGATCTAAAAATTTTTATGAAAGGTCTAATACTTTCTAAATGTGAAGTTGAGTGAAAATACTGATAGATAAAAGTCAACAAGTGGAATATTATTTTTCACGATATTTTCACTTCAATTCATTAGCCTGCTTTTTGTACAATAGCTATATCTATAGTTCAGGAAGTTCTGTATTTACTAAATTGCTAAAAGTTTCTACCATTGATACCCCTTTTTAAATAAAATCTACAAAATATAAAAGAGTTTTTAAAGAGGATTATTTCCTTTCCGTGGATGAATTCCTTAATGAAATTAATTCTGCGGTTCTATCTATTTAAATTGTTAATTTTCAAATATCTATTTATCTATTAATAAAAAGTTTTCGGAATATTTTTAACTTAATGTTTATTATTTTAATTAATATTTAAAATTTCAAAGTTCCATTTAAGTTTCAAAATAATTGTTTAAAAACTGCCAATAATCGTCAGTTTATCACATATTTTTAAATTTAATCTTACCACATAATTTATCTTGCCCTTATATTTAATGTGTATAAAATTTAATGAATTGTTAATTTAAATATTACCTTAACTAGGCTCTTATTAAAATTCAAAACTTTCTATTCACATATGATATTTTAATCTAACATATTAATATTTATACAAAACACAGTTCTTAACAAATGCTTTCAACCACTTTGCATCAAAATTATTTAGAACATGTACAGTGACTTGCACACATATGAAAGGGACTTGTTGTAAATAAAATTTGATAGGGCTTTACGAATAACTATCCACAAAATTGTAATATTTTTGCACAATTTGGTTGCCTAGTCCGAATGTCAAAAATGCGAGAAATTAATGATATCTAATTAGGGCGAACTTTATAGCGTTTGTGTGGGGACATTGGTTCCAAGTCACCTGCTGTGGTACTAAAAGAGATTATAAACTGTATTCGAAAAACATATGGAGAATCTTTAAATTATTTTGACGAACTCTATATATAGCTTTTATTTGCAGAGAATGGTTCTTGATTGCCCTGCTTTGGTAATAAGAGCGGCGATAAGCCCATTAAATAAAAAAAACAGAGATATATCGAATTGGTTTTCATTAAAATGATTTTAGGGAACTCTATAGCTTTGGTTTAGAAAATATGCAGAAAGATCCCCTGCTTTTGTGCATAAGTTTTAAATCCTATACTATAAAAGCCAGGCATAAAATCTCATACGATATGTCGAAAATACTTGACCGCTTGCATTGCAAGCATACATTACACATTTATAAATAAATATTAATTAATATCTATAAGTATAAAGATTTTTAATTCATATTCTGATGAATAAACTTTTTTTTCATCTAAATTGCTGATACCCTATTTTTTTCTTTATATTCATCCTTTCATCCTATTCGGATTTTAATTAAATGAGTTAAGGTCTTCATTATATCTGAATTGGTTAATTAAAATAGGTAGTGATAATTATTAGTATTGGACATTAGCTATTCATATTATACTATATAGGTAATATTTACCTATACCTATTTATATAGGTAGGTATAAAGAAAAACTTCTAACTTTTATTATTAAAATTATTAAATAAAGTCAGGAGGCATTTTATACAACACAATCTTATATACCAGTTAAATATGTATAAACCTATATGTTTGCATATTATATAAGAATATATGTACCTATAATAATTGATGAACTATAATTATTTCTGGTATTTAATAGATACATTTATAAGATTCATTGATTATTTTCTTTTTTTTTTTTAGTTATTCAATGAAATGGACAAAAGAATTAAAAGAAAATTGAATTAAAATTGATCAGGGCAATTTTCTGAGATCTAAAAATCTAATTAGGAAAAAACGTTTTTTTTTTCAATTAAAATGGAAAACTAGTTTTTTCTTGAATAAAAAAAAATGAAAATTAAATGAAAAATCGATGACAGGAGACAAAAAATATCTATTTTTAATTGTTATAATTTTCTTAAGAATAAGAATTTTTTTAATTTTAAGCTTAAAAAGTCGGAACAAAAATTTGGAAAATTAAATATCTACAGATTATTTTAATCAAATGATTTGTCATCATAATCCGGAAATTCTTTTGTTAATAAAATTATTCTTTAATTAAATTAAATTGAAACTTTATTATATTTAAATTAAAAATAAATTTTAAATAAGATATTGTTTATTGGCTTCCGGTTTAGGGAAATTGAGTTTTAAGAATTTGTATTAAATTAAATATAATTTTTTTAATATTAGGTTTTTCAAATATAATTTAAATTATAAATCAGTAATTAGTTGATTTAGATATTGAAGATTTATTATAAGAAGAGGGGACTATTAAATACGGGGGGTTTAGCTTTCAATGGGAGTAAAATTGTAAAATTTATATTCAACTAGCGGACACTAGGTGGTGCGCGTTTCCATGGGTTGTCTCCATGGGTTTTTATTTCATGTTGGATGTTTTTGAAAAATGGGAAATGGAATTTCTGGACTTTCTAAGAATTTGGATGTAAAAACAACATATAATAGTAGTTAAATCCTAAAAGCGAATTATTTTCAACAGTTCTTAAGCTTTTGATACAACACAAATTTATTCAAAATTCGAAACATATGCATATTACTGATAGTTATTTTCGAATCTAGAATAATTATGTAAGTATAAATTATTAATATTCAAGTTCTTTCAAGCTACAACTTTTCTATAAATTGTAGGATGTCTGATTCTAGATCTTGTGTAGTGCCTCCATTCTGTCATGCATAACTTGAACCTACAAATAGAACCTCGTCAACCGTGCTTCTAAGACTTTATCAATACTATAAAACAAATTTTTAATAATATTATATTTTACGATATTCAATATATTCCAAATCCAATATAAGCTACTTACGGATTAGTATTCATAATTAATATTTGTATTTACGCAAATTTGATTTTACCTGAAATTAAATAAAAAAAAAATTAAATTTAGTATAAAAGTTTTTAAAAATTTAATTAAAAATTATATTATTAATAATATTTAATATAAAACTTTATCCTATATAATAAATTCCTCCTAGGTTAAAAAAAAATCATTATTTATCTTAACTTTAAATAAAACTTTATGTGCAAAATTTTGCAAAAGGTACACAAACCTTGGAGAAAAAATTGAATAACTTTATTCTTTCAAGGAAATCTGAATTTTATTTTAAAATCTTAAAATCCTTTAAAATAAATCTTGTATAAATTAAGATAAGTTTTTCCTGAATTTTCCCCAATACAAAAAAAAAATGAGAAGATTTATGAATCCCATGGGGCATTTTATTAAAAAGTATACAAAAACAAAAAAAAACAAAAAGTTTTAAATAAAAACTTTAAAATCTAAACTAAAAATTTAAAATTCAGGAAAAGTCTACAAAACTTAAACCAATTTTGGTTTTTTTTTTTAGTTATGAACTTATTTAATGACCCTTAAAGTAAAAAATTGAATTTTGTACTTCTCTCTAATAGTAATTTCCGTAAAAAAAAAACAATAAACAATATAATTTTATTTTCTATAGCTGGCTTTCCTCCAATTACAAAAAGAACAACAACAACGCTTTAAAAATCTCCGAATTAGTAAAGGAAAACCCAAAAGAAAATATATTATATATATTTAAAACATTTTTAAAAACACTGGAAGCAATTTTCAATTCTAGATTTTTATATTGTGATTATAAACCAAAAATCGTATCCTTAAATAATAACTCTTCTATTTTTGAACAGATTTTTTTTTCTGGTTTTTAGCATATTTTGAAAAAATTTTTTGAAAAATATGAGCCTATGTATATTGCAACTCTGTCCGTCTGTTAGAGTATTGGAGGACTTGCTAAACTGTTTTACACCATTTACACCGTTTGAAATAATGTGATTAAATTTACACTGATCTACACTACTAATACATATTCCAATAAATTAATTTAATTAAAGATTTTTTTACAGTCCCACGCCCACCCTTTACGAAGTTACAGGTCATTAAAATACTGGAAGCCCTATAATTGAATTGTAATTACACAAATTCTATAAGATATGTTTTAAAATCTGCGAACACCAAACAACAGCTTAATTCTATAAAAATAATTATAACATTAACTTATAGTGTTGCCACACGGTTATTTGAAACTTTGATTTACGGTTACTTGAAACTTTGATAGTAGAGTTAGATTTAGTTAGGTTCCTCGAAATAAGTATGAGTCATTTAAGAAGTTTACTATTTTTAAATACAGAAAACTTGAATACCTGTCCAAAATTATTTAAAGTAATATAAAAATTTTTATGCGCCAGTAAAATATTTTAACATGCGCTAAGCTTTATTCTTAATTTTGAAGGACTACCTTAAAATTGAAAAAAGTTCCACATAATTTGTTACAATACTTGCTAATTTGCGTAGTCAAATTCTAAGGAAAATTGTAAGAAATTGATATAATTTTATTTTTCAATATACCTTTGCCCAAACTTTGTCTATTATGTAATAGTATATAATTTCTGCGTTTTTTTAAAAACCTTTAGTTTTTCTCAACACTTATTCTTTTGGTGCTCTTAGTTGGCCATATACCAAATAAAAAACAACATCTTCTTCCTATTGTTATCATTAAATCTGGAAAAACAGATTTTCTTAAAGGCATGCTGATGCAAAAAAAATTTTAAGAAAATTATAACAAAATTTTTTTAAAGTGAAATTCCAAAAAAAGTTAAGGTTTATCCATTAGACACATAGATATTAGATACATATATATATTCACAAGGCACGTTGTAAAACATGACTCTAAAAAATAAAGATAACAATAGAAACCAAAAAAAAAAAAACCGCGAAAAAGAAAATCAAGGCTTGGACCAAAAACTATATGCAGCAGGCATTGGAAGAAACAATCAACTCCTAATGTAGACATGATATTTTCATAGAATAATTCTTTATTCGTTTTTGTTTTAATTTATTTGTGTTTTTTTTTTGTATTAAAGGTCCTGCATATATTTTAGTGCAACAAATTTTATTTAAATTCCAACAGCAACAACAACAATCATAGAAGCACTGGATAACTAGAACAATGATACAACAAAAGTTAAGAAGAAAAAATAGTATAGGGTTTTATAAATTCTATACACAAGAAGAAAATTAAAAAAAAAAAAAAAACGTGATCTGCTCCTGGGCTCCCGAAAGGAACATTATTTATCCGTTGGGCTGCTGTTTTTGCCACTATCACTAGCGTCTTTATAAATACATTGTATGTAATATATGAGCAAAATAGAAATTATATATATATATATATTTTTTTGGTCATAAGATTGCATCGCACAAATATTTCCATTCCATATAATTGTATATATAGGGTGTGTTCCTAGAATAAGAGTGTACATGGCGCGCGCTTTTATTTCTATTATTATTGGCGCGATATTATTTTTTCAGTTACCAGTACTTGATTTCAATGAAAATTAAAAAACTAGAAATATATTTTTGTTGTCCTTTTGTTGCTTTATTTTGTCTTTTGGATTTCTTTTGATTCCCGATTGTTATCAGATGCACTAACTTATAAGAGATTTACTTGAAAAGTTCAAGTTTCTTTTTTTGTTTTTGTTTTTATCTTTTGTTAACTTAAATCATAGGGAAACGCAGATTCAGCATGCAGTATAACGAAATGAAATTATAAAAAAACTGTAGGAAATTTTTAGAGCGACAAAATTAAGAAAAAAATAAATAAAAAACAAAAAAAACAGGATTTTGAATTCAGGAGTAGATTTAAAATAAGAAGAAGTGAAAAGATAAAATTGAAGAAGTATAATATTGTACAAGAAGAATTAAAAATTAATGTGAAGCAACATTAAAATATATTTAGTTGCACTCCCATTTTGGACACAAAGCCATAAAGTATTACAGTTTTTTTTTTTTATTTGTTTTTGCTGTCTTTGGTTTTTTGTTTTTGTTTTTTATTCGATATAAGCAGAAAAAAATAGTGTTAGAACTATCTGTAAATGACACTTGCAGTTAAATATTATGTAGAAAATTGGTGGCAAATAACAAAAATTGCATAGAATAGATAAAAGTTTTTTGTTTAGAAACTTATTGTTAGTGTAAAAATTTATTATTAAGTTTTTTTGGGAGGTAGGATTGGGTAATAAATCTTGGAAATTATGTTAAATAATTTAAAAATATTTTTTATTTAATAATCTACAATATAATGAATCCCTTTTTCTGAATACTACTTCCTTGGCGCGGATGTTCTTCCTTGAATTAAATGGTTTCCTATTTTTTTAAATAATTGTTTAATAATTTAAGAAATAAGCTGGAAGAAGTTCTTCGGGGATGCTTGTGGGTTATTCTTGCATTTCGTTTTAATGATTTGTGTGACACACATTGGTTTTCTCATCAATTTCAATATCTTCTTTCCCGATCTTCCTCTCATATCACTATTCTTCAAGTCATAAAATTTTATAAAATGTCAGTCAAAAATTATGTGGTAACTCCGATATTTTTTGAAATTTAAATAAGTCTTAAACCTGATGCAAATCTAAATATTTAAATATTCTATGGGATTTTAAACGGATTTTGAAGTTTCAAGAACTTTTAAAACTAAATCATTTTTTATTAATTTGAATTTCAAGGTATACAAGTATTCCTTTAAGCTTTAATCAAGTATAAAGTTTTAAAATTGTTAAAATATTAATTTGAATTCAAACAATATCAAAAATTTAAAGAGTTTAATACAAAAATTTAAAAATATATATAAACAATTTGAAAGTCCATAAAGATACCCACATTTAATAGCAAAAGTCCTATCCCTATCACTAAATATCAGTTTTGATATATAAGGATACCTATATGCTTAAAACCAGTCTGACACTTTAAAAAGTTTAATAACTTCAAAAGTTTAAGGAGCTTTTTATAAAAATTTAAAAATTCAATTAACAAATTGAAAGCTCATATAGCTACCTACCCACATTTAAAAACAAAAGGTGCCATCCCTATATCACTAAATATCAATTACAAGACTAACCTATTAATAAGTAGTTGGATTTTTTAAATTTTCTAGAGATGTTCCGAATTATTTATGTACTTTTTCTCAAAATATATATATATATATAATTTTGAACATATATATATAGAGAAGATGTATAGTGTTGTTAACTAAATGTTGACCAAAAGATGTTTCACAATTTTTTTTTTTTTCTTCCATAAGTTCTGAACTTGACTAGTTAAGGTGTTGGTATGAGATTTTGCAATTCTGTTTTTTTGTCATACATATATTGGAAATTTAAATTTATGGAACAGAATTTTAAGTTCACGCGACTTTTTTTTAAATATAACATACATAATAATTGTAGAGGATGATGGTGGGTTGGTTTGGATGTATCTTGGTTTTTTTTTTGTTTTATTTCTTTGGTTTATGGCTGCTTTCCTTGATTTGTGTGTGATAACCGTACATTTTTAAACCGAATGGTTTGGTATAAATTTAAAATTTTTAAAACAATAATTATTATTCTGCGATAAACTTAAACAACTTGTAATATTTTATGGTCGTTGTAAAACATGGTACTATGAAACTTTTTAGTTTAGTTTATTGAATTAAATAATGCTTACAGTTGCCCTCTATTTTGTGACAAGGGTAATATTTTTTTTAATACCTTAAAGGAACGTTTATTTAATGCATAATTTCAGAAATGAAATGAATCACTTAAGTATAAAAGAAGAGAAGTTTTTATTAAAAATAAAATGAGTAGGAAGAAAATTATTTACTGGAATAATGTTAAATGTAATCGTGTGTATACAAGAAGGCATTCGGTATTTTTTATGCAAATTTCGCAGTTTCCGCAATTTTAAAAACTTTTTTTTTAACTTTGTTTTAATTCTTTTGTCTCTTAGCCCTAATGCACGTATATATTAAAATAAATAAAATAAAAGTGAGGTTAAATAAACTTATCAGATTTTAATTCCAGTGATCAGCAAAAACTAAGTGCAATATTAATTAAAAGCAATAAAGTTCTTCCAAGCCATCATTGAGTATAATTTATCTTTATATTTTACGAGAGAAAGTCGACTCCCCATTGAGGTTTAGCTTTTTATCAACTCTGAAGTACTTTCACACAAATGAGTAGAGACAGAAAGACTGAAATTGTTCTTACCAACTGGTTTTGAGGAATGACTTTAAAGTGCTATCTATAAGGATCATTAAAGTTCTTCAAAACAATCTTTATGTATAATTCAACTTTTTATTTTGCATAAAAAAACATACACTCCATTGCGGTATCAAAAGTTTTAAACTTTGAAGAAAATTCAAACTCTAAATAGTGCCCAGACACACAGTTGATAATTACATCCGGGAACAAAATTTGATATCTATAAACAAAAAGTTTAATTCCATGCATTTTATTCAATCTTTAGCGTTAGCAGCATACTTGAAAATAAGGAACTATAGTACCGTTTAACAACCTTTCAAAAAATCAACTTTTAATTTAAATTCAACAAAATTTCAATTGCTCACTTTAAAATTAAATCTTTCATCCCATATACTAATAAAAAAAACAAGCGATGAAGCAAAACCATTCTGAAAGAATCTGATTAAAATCAACCAGTTTCCGAAACTTATTTTTTAATCAACTAATCTTTCATTTTTTAAATTGGAGGAATGAAAAAACAAGAGAAATAAAAAAAATTCACTATTCAGTATCACTGCTATTTGTAATTGCAATCAATCAAAAATGTAATCCACTGAATTACAATTCGCACAAAGAAATGAAATAAAAAAAAACTTTAGAGGAGGAGAATATTAAAAATACACAGTGAATGAATGAAAAAAAAACCAAGTGGAAGAACACACATATAGTAAAGATCCACAGAAGATAGCAGTGTAATAAAAATAGAAATGATATCAGCATTCAAACTTATTTATCACATTTAATCCTTAGTTAGTCTGGTTTTTTTTGCTCCCAGTTTCTGGTAATTTTTATCTTAAAATAATTTTATTGTAAGGATTAAGTCTACAACATATATACACCACATTGCACATCCTTATCCACATATGGTTTTCATTATACTTATTGACGTAACTTATGGTGATCCTAAGTGTTCACTTTTGAATGATCTAAAGTGGAAGTTTTAACGATCACAATGATTCTTTTAAGGGAATTTTGTAAAATGAATGGATAAAAAGAAAGAGAAGATAAACAAATAGGTGGTTGGTAAGAGTTTTAGAACTGTTGAATTTGAGATGAAATCAAAAAGATTAATTGACTACGTTTATCTGGATTTTTATAGACTATATAATAGGTAAATTCTAAAGGCATCAACAAAGAATTAACATTATATTTTACTGTATAGACATTGATAGGAGACTTCAATAGTAAATTTCATTCAAAAGAAGCTATCAGATTAAAAGTTTAATCAAATTAATGTGTTAATACACATATAGAAGTTAGGTGAATCACTATTTGCAAAACAAAAGATTTTTTTCTCCTGAAGAAAACTTTGCATAGAACAGATTTATAAAACAAAAATAGGTGCTAAACTAGTAACGGAAGTGTGGTGGAATTGCTTAAAGTCGTTTAAAAGGTTTTCGAAACTGTAAGACTGTAATTGGCGCAAAGCTTATATACCACACTCTTTCTATCAATTAAAATTGCTTTGGGTTGATGGAATTGTAAATTAAATATTCTACTAGCACTAAAAACTTCAATCATCTAGATGATATAGAAGAGACTCAAATCCCAAAAGTAGCTGCTATAAAAAATGTTCGGAATTGTAATATTTTAAAACTTGTCCTTTAAGGGCGCGTTTTGAGCCACTTAAAGCAAAGCTCATCAGTTCATAGTTCAGTTAATCAGATATCATCACTCTAAAATTGAATAGTTCAAGTTTTATCAGCCTGTATTTTTTCCATAGGTTGATGGCAATCTTCATTTAGTTAAAAGTCTCTAAAAACTAAATTTTTTAATTAAATGTTGTAAAAAAGCATATGTTATTCTAAAAACCATTAAATATAACAACACTTTAAAACCAAACAGTATATAAATTCATTTTCAATACAGGATCGTAGCACTCTTTATATCTATACCTACACTGTTAAAAGAACACCTTTATAAAATAAAAAAAAGGTAGAAAGAAATTAATATCAGTGAGTACGATTTATATTTTTGTGAATGTCGCAAAACCCACATTTAATTAAAAAAAATCTCTAACGTGTAAATGTAAAAATCATATGAGTTAAATTAAATGTAACACATTAATACAATGGGAATCATAAAAATGTAGACACCACAATAAAACAAAGAAAGAAATTTGGCAAAAGGGACAGTAGAATATATAGGCAGTGGTCCTTCTGTACTGAAATCTACAAGAGGTATTTTTGGATAATGACTTTAGCATACTAAAACCACGTCAAATATTAACCAAACTTTTAGAATAAGACCTTTGATACAAATGTACAGTTAATTTTTAAAAAAGATATTAAGGAAATCTTGGGAAATTATAATTGGAATCATCTGATGACTGTCTCTCTTGTAACATAAATTTACAAGTCTGTCTTCGATTTCTAAATTATTAAAAATTTCAAGTAAGTCTAGTTCGGATGCTATATTTTAATCCATTCGAAATGATTAGATGATGCTAAAATTCATATGAGATACAAATAAAATGCTTTTATACGCTCCTTACTGTATATATTTTGTCAAATTTATATTATAATTGCGTACATGTTTCAATTTAACATTTTTATATCCTGAGCACTGATAACATATAAGTCAGCTTTTACACTAAAAAAAGGTACACACTACATATATTACATTAATTTACCTTAACAATATATACACACACGCACACACACACACTTAAATATAACACGTATACCTTTCATAAAAAAAAATTCATATAAGACGTGCCAATTACCCCAAAAGTTTTGAAATAAAGGACTGAAAGCTTTCAACCCAAATTTATTCATACATATATACATACATACATACATACATACACACATACATAATATTATCAAAGTATATAAATTTCAAACAAAACTCGCATTATATTCCTAATAATATAAAATCGCTCGCATATTACTAATAAAAATAGAATAAAATATATACAAAATCTATCTATCTCTTTCTTCCTTTTTTTTGTTTTTCCTTTATTTTTTTTCTATGCGGTTTTTCATTTTGATAAAGTTGAGGTAAAACTCAATTTGTTTCAAATCAAATTGAAACTGAAAAGGGGAGTCATAAAATATAAACAAATATATATATATATACATATATAAAAAAAAATTACGTACGAGTAGACGATTTGTTGATCATGATAACGATGATGATATCTTGATAGCATCCATATTACATATTATATCCTTTTCTATCTATTTTATGCAGATATACCAATACAAAGACATTTCGTAAAATAAGAAAAAAAAATTAAGGATTACTTTTTACATATTAGGATAATTTTTAAGAAAAGTTTTTTTTTTCTCAGCTTTTTCCTGTCCTACATAGAAAAAAAAATCAAAAAAAAAACCGTTAGTGTCTGCATGCGTCAAATATATACACTTTTAATATTTTGAGGTTATGAAGTATAAATTCTTTTTTTTTACAAATTCTCCTTTCAGAATGGAACAAATGAAAAAAAAATAAAGAGTTACAATATACAGTACTGATAAGAATGAATGTGGAATGGTTGAAATGGGGATAATTTTGGGACTTGGTTTTTTTTTTTGTTTTTTTTTTTTTTATTTAGTATTGCACGTTACTTTTCTTTTTAGAATTTTTTATGACTGTCTGGAGAGATTGAATACCATGTTGTTGTTGTTGTTGTTGTTGTTGTTGTTTTATATAATGTAACTTTTATACCTGAAGAAATTTGAGTCCCTCTAACTTTTTTTTTTATTTTTTTTTATGTCTGTGCTTCAATATACAAATTACAAAATTAAGTTTGAGGTATATATAACTCAAAGTTAAATATTGTATATGTACATGGTGGTATTGGGTGTGATGGGATGTCTATATGATGAAAAGTGAAAGAAGAAGTAAAATATCTTATCCGTTGAGAAATTATATGTATGTATATACAGTTATATCTTAAAGATAAATTTAGTTACAAATATCCTGTCAGGATCATTTTTCGTTTAAATTTTTTGTTTTTTTTTGGAATGTTTTACTGATTTGTAAGTTACACAACTTTCACTTCCTTAAGGTAATATTCTCCTTGTTTCTTATATATCTAATATTAATTTTTTGGTTTATTTTATGAAATTTTTTTGATATTTGAAGGAATAACGTGTTTTTGTATTTGGAAAACGTTTGTAAGTCATAATAGTTGGATATAATTTAGGGTTTTACGGAGTTGGAAGTGGAATTTTGTCATATGATTACGAATTTGAATTAGAAATTCTTTCTGATCTCAAAAAGGAACAACCTAATTTCAGAAATTTAAAGTAAAATCTAAAATTGCTACCCCTTCCCGACTCAAATCTTGTGAATCACCTAAAAATCTCCTCCCTTTATTTTTTTTTTTCCTTACTCCTCTTGTGAACGTAAGGCTTCCACTTGACACCTCCATCTCACGCGATTCCGCCCTTATATTTTAATGTAAAACCTGGAGATGATATATTTAGCCATATCTTGATTAATTGTCCTGCGTCATGTGATGTAGGGACGGACGCGTTTTCTACTCCCTTGAGGGTTCCACTCTAGTGAAAGCATAACACGTATGGCATTAGAGTGGAACCCTCCCATTTTACATTTACCAAAACCTTAAGCAATAAAAACTAGAGGAAGTTTATAAAATTTTTGAATCGCACGAATGACTTTATGTAAATTGGGTTAAAGTTATTTGACAGATAATGTAAAAATTAATGCATTGTAATAATTGTGAATACAGGAAAATTGTTGTTCAGTGTTGAAAACGACCGGTTGTAATTATTAAATATTAATATCTCCTTAAAGGTTGAAATGCTCATACCTTTACACCGTGGAAATCATTAGGCGCGTAAACACACACTGTGGATAACGGAAAAACGGAAAATGTTTTCTTTGCAGTTGATGTTATTACTGCTGCCTGGTATCATTTTAAATATTTAAAATATATTTCTATCTCTGCACTACTCTATTCTACAATTATTAAAAATTCATACTGAACCTAAAAAGGAGCGTCACAGTTTGACGCTTGCGTACAATATTAGCTTACGTTTACAAGACTGCGTAGTCAAAAGATTCTTTTTTTTTTGCTTCTAAATGGAATTTTTCCATTGCGTTTTCTTATTCTCATATACTTCGATGTTTCTAATGCAAAGTATACAGGTTTATACATATAAATATATATCTACACATTTATTATATACATACAAAATACAATTTTGCATATAATAAAAAAACAAAATGAACGATAGAATGATGGGGGTTGCATCCCAAGAGACATTCTTTTAAAATACATATTTCCTTGAAGGTTTCATTATACGATTTTAAATATATAATATCTAACAGATAAAAAATTGGTAACAGAACTCAATTTTATTTTTGCGATAAGTTCGTTTTTTCTAAAAAATAAAAAAAAAAAAAGTTTTTGTATTTTTAGGTGAATATATTTAAGATTTAAAAAAAAAAAGGACTAAAAACTAAAGTGGTAAGAGAAAAGACATTTAAAGTGAAGGTATTTACAAATTCAAATACGTTCTACAAATAATTCCAAATTTTGATTTTTTTTAAATTGTAAAACAAATATTTAAATAAACTTTAAATACAAAAGGAAACGATTAGTTTTGGGTCTTTAAAAGCAAATAAATGTTAGGATTGCCCTTTTCTAGTTTTTGGAAAATTTTGATATTTTAAATGAAAATTTGATTTTAAAGAATATTTGCTCAAAACTTAAATGAAAATTTCTTCGAGGCGTCAGTTATAGTTTTTATTAAAATGTGAACAGAACATGTTTAAATGTTTCTTAAGAATTAATTCAGCTGCTCAGGTTTCCAATTTTAATTTAAATGTTTAAAAATAAATCAATTACCTATATTATTTTCCGAATTGATAATTATTTTTCTGAACAGTTGATCAATATTTTTTCAAATAAAAGCAAATTGCTCCAATGACAGATGATTCATTTCCTCCCGTTTGCTATAATCGCTCATACGCTCATGTATTTTAGGGAAGGCTATAACTGACGCGTTAACTATTTAATTCTAATGAAATTGAAGATTTTTTTCTGATTTAATATTACGCTAGACGTTAATATCGTTTTAGGAGAATCAATAGTGATTGATGTACGTTTAAATTTTGAAATATTTCTTGAAGTTGGGCTATTCTTAGAATATTTTATGAACAGAAGCTCCAATAATACTTTTATCATAGTCTAAGCTTTCAGTCTTTATTCAAATACCATTTATTTGTAGTTCCGCATGGAATATTCAAACTTGTTCTACTGACAGATCACACAATTCTATTTAATAATTCGAAATCCTTTAGTGAGCTTCTTAACTTTTTTTTCTATTTTTGGTTTTCTAAGGGACAGAAGAAAGCATCAAAAGTCTCGCACTTTAACTGTGCAGGAGCTTCTTTGGATAGTAACTTAAACGCACTTAAAACCACATAATTTTTAGCTAAACTTTTAGGATTAGACCTTTTATACAAATGTAGCCTTTTTTGAGGAAAAGATTTGATAAAGGATACTTACGGAATTGGGATTGAGAATTATGGATCATATAAGACAAAAGGCAAAATTCAGGGAGGAATTAAAGATGTTGATGTTCATCTTAAATTTCATTATGTTTTTTTACACATATTAATTTCCAACTTACGGAAGTACATGGGATGGAATATTTACGAATAAACGAATTTGCAGAAGCTATGGCTCGCCAACCTAGCAATTTTTTTGTTCAACGTTGAAGAACTTTGGAACTTAACTATGGAAGTTATTGAAAGTTAATATTAATTTATTTAATTTTATTTTTAGTTTAATTATGAATTACCGTCCAAAATACTAGAATACTAGATGGTTCATATCTTTCGAATCTATTAGATTTTAATCTTTATAAGCATTTCTTGCCTTTTACCTCTTTCCCTCATGAAATAGCTCACCTTTTTGTAAGATTCTTATATAAAAAAATTGCTAGACAAAATTTTGAGAATTAGCTGGAGAAAAAAAGAATAATTCTACCAGTAGACATTTTTTTCTGAATTATCGGTTCTATAAATAAATAATATAAAGGCACTTTTACATGTTATTTTAACTAATATTATTTTATTTCTACAGACTAGATCCAATTTTAAGAAATTCTATGGTCTATCCGTAATTTTAAAATATTTTACTTTATTAAATTAAATTTTTGAATAAAAAGGCTTTTTGTAAGTATTTTGGGTCTCTGATTGTCCATGTTATAACCCATTTTAATATTATAAATTAAGGCAGGGAATTTAAAATTCAACTGCATTAGCAATTTTTACAATACCTGAAAAGTACCCCAGTTGTAGAAGATCGTAGATATTAATTTTAATAACTAAAATATTATTTAAAAAATAAAAATAGGTAAAATATACCTTTCAAATACCCTTTATTAAATCTATTAGATAAAAATTATATAAAAAAGCAGATTTTATGCCTACTGAAATAAATATTGAATTTAAACCTTGAAATTTTTCGCGAAATATCTTATGAGTTCTCCCATATTCCCTCCACTTTCAATTTGATTATATTAGTATCATAAAAATGAATTTAAACATAGACTAAACATTAAAATTTTATTAAATTTTTACTTTATTGAAAAAATTTAACACAATACCTTAAAATATCCTAGATTCTATAAAATATATAATATTAATAAGTATCTTTAAGATAAAAAATATACTAAGTAGAAATGAAGCAACATTGTATCTTCTTTGGTTATAAAATATTAAAAAATATATTTTAAGTCATAAATCTCATTATCCCTGTTTATAAGTAAAAAAAATTTAATAAAACACTGGGTGTTCTGGGGGTTCTTTTTTAAAAAACTTTTGTTCTCTTATATTAAAGAAATTTAAATAATATTTTTTAAATTCCAATCTTTTTAATAATGTAAGAAAGACCAGGTGTACATTTATCTGGATTTTAGGGGATTCTGAGTTTTAAGTAGTATCCGCGTAGGATCAAATGACTATATCTAAAAGATAGGATATACACCGAACAGGTCGCCAGATATAACAATTTTTACAAAATAGACTAAAACAACAATGATACTTTGAAATGCCCTTTTCGTCCTTAAAGGATAATATGCACTATTAAACCTACATATGAAAGCTGGCAGCTATCTTTTAGAGATAGTCATGTGGTCCTACACGGATACTACTAAAACCTCAGAAAAGCCGGATTTTACTATTGTTAACCCAATAAAATGGAAGATATTTTTAATTGGATGAATTAAAAATACTTTCAATTAAAACTTGTAGAAATTTGTATTTTTGGGTCAATTAAACTTCTTGAAAGATCAATATCATCGTAAAGAAAATTCTAGTAGCAACCCAGATGTTATTAGGTTTTAACCCAGATGTGGAAGGTGTTGTTAAATTTTTTTTTTTTATTAACTTCCCTAACAACTAAAGTCTATTTTAATTAAAAATAAATGTCTTTATATTTTATAAATGGCTAATGAATTTTTTTTTTGGTTCGCCTCTTGTTTAAATTTATTATATGAAAAATCATATAAAATTTAATAAAAATTATTTAAAACAACATAAATTTTTAATAAATTATGTTTTATTTTATACAAAAATATCTACTATTATTGGAAACTGTGTCAGACATTTTTTAAATAAAACCAAGGTGTCATGAAATAATTTCCGAAGAAAAAGTACTTTTATATCATTTCTGAAGCGAAATTAAAGTTAAGATCACTGAATATTGATATTCCTTAAATTTGGTCTAATTACCTAATATGAATTTAAAGTGTTTGAAAAAAATTCCTGAAGAAACACGGTCGAATTTACTCTGTATATTTTCCGAAGTGAATTAAAGTCGAAATTCGCAGTTTTAATATTCTTTAAAACTGGTCCTACCAAATACGAATAAAATAATTTTTTATCTTTACTTTACTTTGCTTTATAAAAATTTTCAATATAAAGAATACTAAAATATAATTACTCAAGAAAGAAGATCAAATGGATTTTATATATTTTTTGAAGCGGGTTAAAGTTAAGATTATAGGAATTTGTTTGAAAATAATTCCCGAAGAAACACGGTCGAATCGAATCTGTATACTTTCCGAAGCGGATTGAAGTCGAAATTGCCAATTTTTAAAATTCTTTAAATTTGGTCCTATCGAAAACGAATTTGATTCACAGGGTGGTTTACGAAAATTCACAATTAAAATAATCCCCTATCTACGAAAAAAGATTACACAATTATAATTTCTGATAATTTTTCAATAATTATAAAGATATTCTTGAAAATATTAGTACTATTTCTCTGAATTGTGGCACAAATTACTATCACCATTAAAAACACATTTAATACTTATGATATAGAAAAATTCAAGAAAGAAATCAACTTATTGCTTCTAGTTTTATCATTCAATCAATGATTTTGAGTCCAACTCTAAATCTCTTCCAATGTTTGATTTTTTAAAACTCTGAGATTCAAAAATTCCTTCTAAAATACCAAAAATTCAAATCAACCATAAAAGCCCAACCCAATTACCCAGGTATTACTTATTTTATTACCCAACCCAGGTATTACTTTTTTTTACAATAATTGGGTGGGCTTTCTAAGGTTACTTTTGATAGAACATACGATAGGTGAACCCGAGATCAGGCATTATTTTTTGAAAACAGTAATAGTTTTGATCTAATTTATCTCCTCTTTTAATTTAGAAACTATATATGAAAAAAATCAAGATTTCGACTTTTAAAAATGAAATAAAACCGATTAGACCTTATTTCTTTAGACAATTTTTCATAATACCAAAACTCTTACTCTTTAAAGAAAATTATAAATTTTTTTTAAGAATTTTCTAAAAGAAAATTGAAAAATCTTCAAAGAAAATTTTTTTAAAGAAAATTTATAAAAAAAATTTTCTGTTCTCATAATATTGAAAAAAAGAAAAAAAAAAAAAAGAGAACAGAATTATAAAGAAAAACAAAATCAAGACTGTTCTTATTTTTTATTTTCTTCTTTTATTTTGTTTTCATTCCTTTGATGTCCTTAATTCAATTTATCGCCTTTTCCTTTTTATAAAAAGCCATCATGATGAAAATTTTTTAATAAAATAAAAAACAACAACAACAAGAAAAAAACTCAAAATTGTTTTCTGTCACTGTTTTCATTTTCTTTTGCCTCTCAAAGGCATTTACAAAAAATTCTAGTATGAATGATTAAGTATAAACTTTCCATTTTGTTGAATATATTGTAACTGGAATATCAGGGATCAATTCAAATTTCTTATAAAATTCTTCTCCTATATAATACGTTATTTGTATTTTAAGGAGCTGCCAGGTTATGGAATTTAAAGTATCTACTCGTACTACTGGGAGTAACAAGAATTGAGGTAAATGTATCTACCATAAAATATATTAATTTTTTCTGGTTCCTTTTGGGTCTCTTGTAATGTGGTAACTCTTCAAATGTTGGGATGACAAGGTTGTCTATACAAGGTCCTTTAACCTGGCGGCAGATCATTGATACGCATTATCTTAAAGATATTGCAGTCCCAAAGATTATATCTAAAGGTAGAAACCCTTGCATCCTTGCCGATTTTCTTCCTCCTGGCCTCTACTAGAATTAAGATTTCGAGGTTATGCAATAGAAGAGTCGTATTGGCCTATTCTACAATCTGCACGTCTTCCGCGACTTATATATGATGTGCATCAATTAGAGCGGGGGGAATGTGCGGTACATATATATATATTCAAATAGTTACAACTGATCGTAATGACTTCCACATACAATTACTACTTGTAACTATACTTAGGCCATATCACATGTAGAACATCTTTTTATACTTCGTATGATATTAGAGATATAGTTGGAACTCATCCGATTTTTTCCAAGAACTATAAATTTGAAAGATTGCTTTTGACAGCTCAAAAATTTCTAAATTATAAAACTGAAGAAAAACTGATTTGATCTTCAAAAACAACTAATAGAACACAATTTCCTAGAATTATCTGGCAACTCTTTTTTAAATAGTATATTAAAATGGGGCCTTGTAGGCAATCGAGTACCTAAACATATACATAGAACAAAAAAGCTTGTAAAATAAAAAGAAATTATTTTATTGATTGAAAAAAAACAGCAACACAAACAAGGGCAAAAACAATTCTGTTTTGATCCTTTTTAGAAATATTGAAAATATATTATTGTTGTTGTTGTTGTTATTTTTAATGATATGATAGGCTGATGGATTTTGAAGAGTTTTTCTATTATACATTATAAAGGAATGGAAAAATTTTTTTTTGTTTTCTTTTTTTATTGTAAAAGTTCATAATATTGTAAAATTCAAAATATTGTAAAGTAAAAAGCAAAATAAAAAATTAAAAAACAAAATTCAAATTGAAAAACTTTGTTATATAACATTTTACATTTTGGTAGGTATATGATTAAAATGGGTGGATTGGTGATAAATTGAGGGTGGTTACAACTTACATTATATCAGATTTTAAAATCAATATTATTATGAGTATATTATTATAAAGGTATTAACAGTATTGGGAAAAAACAGAAGAACTCCTTCGGTAAGTACGTAAATTACTCTGATTAAATTAATTGAACTTATTTTATTGAAGGTGAATAGCTTTTTAAGCCAAATTTTTGAAAAAAGCCATGTATTACTCTTGTAAATAGTTTACCATGGTCATAACAATCATATTTAGCTAAAAATAATGCTGCCGATACCATTAAACTTTCAATTCTTATATTTAATTTAACACAGGAAATACCGTTAATTTCATTAAAATTCTACTATTAGACAGACGCATGACTTTTTTTTTCTGAATCTTTTGAAAAATCGAACTGCTAGTCTTTCAACAGAGTTCGAGTGAAGTTTATTTTAAATTATCTTGATAATCAGTCCCAGATTTCTGTTGTAAGATGATTGTCTTGTGTGAATATTTAGAAAAAGCATAACCAAAAAAATCGTAAAGAGGAATTCAAATTGTAAATGCGATTAGTTTACTTATATTTTCGGTTTTTAAATCAACTTTACTTTGAATCCAGAAAACCTACATATATACAATACTTAATTAATTTTTCCCAACACTGTACCTAATACTGTGATACTGATACACAACAATAATAATATAAGCCATTAATAAAATTGAAAAATGTAATTCAATAGGTTCATCACATTACAGATTTTTGGAAAGATTATGGAGATATGGAGAAAAAGAAAATTTAAGCTCCTATTAAGGAATTCAGAGAGTTCAAAGTAAAAAAATATATAACATAATATTTTGTAGTACATGTATCTAAGAAGATCTGTATCTAGAAAGATTTAAACTTCAATGAAAACCTTGATATTAATCACTAAAAAAATTTGAAGCAAATCAAAATTTAAAAAGTAAAAGTATATCAGGTACTAGGTATTGAAATATATTTAGAGATGAAAAAGTAAAGCACATAGTTATTAAAGTTTAAGTGGTTGGGGAAACGGAATCATAGATACGTATTAGAAAATATAATTTTTTTTACATTAAAAATATTATAAAATTCCTGATTTGTTGCCTAGTGATATGCTAAAAAAATTTAAGCTTTATTTGTTAAAAGTTTAAAAGAATCCTTTTTTTATGTGATATTTTATTTTGACACGGTTTCTTAACAATTTTATCGTCCTTATGAAAATTCCATAAACACGTTTTTTTCTGAATCAAGAAAATTTAGAAAATTATTTATAAATTTTTGTAAAACATTACGTTGTTATTGACAAAATGTTGTTGCAATCATTTGAGGAATTTGATTAGAATATGAAAGGAACAGAATGTTGTATTAAAATTGATGATTTGATCGAAGGGTTCTTTCAATTATTTTAATTATTTTTTTAAAAATAAATTAATATTGTAAATGAGAAACTTAAGAGCTTGTTCTACATTCATTTCCAAAATATTTAAAAGATCGACGTGTAATAATACTGAACTCTAAAGATTTTCAAAATATTTGGTACAGTTCTTACAAGACTAGCATTTTTTAATGAAATTCTATTCAAATATTGATTATTTATTTTGATTATTTATAATGAAAATATTTTGAAGATTAGATTTTAAAATGTTCAGAATTCAATTCCAATCACTACAGTTCAATTTCTTTACTAATTGTACTACTTGAGTTATAATTAATAATAATGATAAAAATCTTGATTCGTATTTGGGTATCTGTGAGTTTTAAGAATTTATTAAATTATTTGTTTATATTTTGTTAAATATTAATATTTGTATATATTTATATGATATACAGACTGTCCAGCGCTCAGTCTTCAACGGATCTGGAGGTGATAGAGACAGTTGACACAAACTACAATTTTTTTGCTAAAGGTGGGTCTACTTTGTTTCCTTCTCAAGTTATAGGGCTTTAAAGTCGTGTATGACTCATTTTTAAGCTCTACATAATATAAGCTTTCTATTATTGCATATAACATTGTATTCTAGTTATAATTTCTAGAACTCTCTATAGAGATTTTTTATTTTAATGAAGAATTTTTGTTGAATACAAATTTAATACATTTTGGTTTAAAGCTCGTTATTTGAAAACCCGTTACGTTAATAATATGTTTGCTTAAAAAAATGCTTGACCTTTAATTTGATACCTAGAAGTCGCATAAGAATTTTGGAAATTTGGAGCCTGTACATTAATGATAAGGCAATTCAATAAATGCTGTATTGTCCAAATCTAAGCATATTATAGGCGTTTTTTTTTTAATTTGAGCATAGATTTAAGCACGCTCTGAGTAAATGATGTACAGAGTATGCTTAGAGGATTCGAATTTAATAACACAATTTGTAAAAACTGTCATATTTATTTTAGTTACGTTTTAAATTGTCAAAAAATTAAATTAAATTATTAAAATTAAATTAAAAATGGATACCTTAAAATTAACAAAATATCTTGACTTTTAACTAGTATAACCTTTAACAAATGTCAACATTTCTTTGTATTTTATTTTGCTCCGCCGTAGTCGAAATATTTGAAATGAGTACGTAGAGCACGCTCTGAGCTGGCTCTGATTTAAAAAAAATACAACCAATCACAAGCTCCGAGGGCTCAGAGCTAAAAGCAAAACACAATTTTTTTTTTGATAGTTCACGGTCTACTCACAGTTCAAAAAAACAAACGCCTTATGCATTCCGATTAATAAATGCCAAATTTTGATAAATTTTATTTGTAATAATTCTCTTTAATTTAATTGCCAAAAAAAGTCGTCCAATGTAATCAAATACAATAAAAATATACATATATATTTGTTCAAAGAAAAGTAATTCATACTTGGGAACATGACAGTTATTCCTCATTCTTATGCTTAAGAATGCATAAAAAGATGTTTTTTTGGTTTAAAATTTGGAAATGTAAATCTGAAATATTGACAATCTACCACTCAATTCATTATAATATATAAAATCTTTGAAAAGTAATCACTTCTCTCTTGGTTTTTATTGAATTTATTTGAAACCCCGCAAAATGTAAACCTTTTTTTTTAACACTTTAATCTTGTCTATTTTAAAATTCAATTCTCGTATAAATTTTGCACACAAATATATCTCATCCTAATTTAATAAACAATCAGAACTCTTTGATATTGTTCCTTTTTATACCCGTGCATACATTAATGATATCGGGTATATTAAAATTGCTCCTCCGTTTGTAATGCATCGATCTAGACGAACAAGATATAGTGTCAAGGGTACGTATCGGATCAGCATTGAAAAGAAAGTCGATCTAGCTATTTGTGTCTGTCCGTCTGTCCGTCCGTGTGTCAGCACAATAATTCAAAAAACTGAAAGGGGTAGAGTTTTGAAATGCACAAAGTCATTTTTAGACAATTTCTAGGTTCCCTAATGTTTTTGGTTAAAATCGAACCAAGACTTCGGCGGGCTGCCATACAACTTTTTTGCACCAATATAAATTTCTTCAAAACTATACATCATAATGGGTATCTAAAAGTTGACAAGGGCAACTATAATCTTCCTCGATATATATACAATATATACTTGTAAATAGATAGGATAACGAATGGGTTTACGAATGGGCCTCAAAAAAATTTTGGATTGGATTCAGTTAAAGTGCACATACATTTCAATTTTCGAAAAAAAATAATAAAGGAAATTAAGATGTTAGAAATTTTCAGATGAAAAGTTTCTTATACACATACTTATAATAAGACGACATAGAAATGACTGACACGTACTTATAGGTATTCTATTTTTTGTGTGAGTTTATGCATTCAAATACCGTTATTTTTTTTTATAAATGTGTATCCAAATATAAAACTTAAACTATGCACATATAAAAAAAAAAGGTATGATAATCGTAAGCAGATCATATACTTATTAGTTTATTTGTAAGTATATACCCATATCAAAATAAAAAGGACATGAAAGGATTCTAAAAATTTTATAAATGTATATGTAGTTTTTGTTTTACTTAAGATTTTCTTATATTTATGCATAGATTTACTTTTTTTTTTTTTTAATTTTAAAACAGAAATGCTGATGCATGCAGAAAAAAAATAAATGTTTTATTTTTGAAATAAAAAATTTCATTACTGTCAAAATATAAAGTAATAAGTGGGGTTGAATCAATTCATATACATATATGTACGCATATATACAATGTATGTACATAATACCTAATTCTCTGATGAATGTCTTCTATATAGTTTAGAAACAAAAATACTCATACAAGTGTTTTCTATTATATTTTTTGTATATATATAAATGTGTATACCAATGTTTATATGTCAAACCTAAGAAAAGGGAATACATGTCAGTTTTAAAAGTAATATTATTTATTCTGTTTTTTTTTTTTTTATTCTTTGGCAAAGAAATAGCAAACAAGATTTTCACATATATTCCACAATTTTTATTTTTAAATGAAATGTTTTTGTTAAACTTTAAAAGGAATATCATGTGTGTTGCTGCCTGCCTGTGCCTGAAATTTTAATTCTATTTACATAGCTTTTGTTTTGTAAATCATACAGTACGTAGTAATGTTGATATGTGTGTAATATTTTACTTTTATAATAAGTGAAAATATACAGTTACTTAGAAGAGTTATTCGATATTCGATGCTAATCAATTACTCAATTTTTCATTAATTTAAGCCATGGCCAATAAAAAAACTGGGGCAATGGCATGTATTGGATGGTTGAAAAATGTTAAAAATAAGCACAAAAAGAATCTTATGAAGGTTTTTGAGAATTACTGTAAGTTTCTAGAAATTTTTTAATTTTATTTAAGTAAGTAGGAAGACGGTGGATCTATTTAAGGATGTCCTGAATGGGAGTCGACTTATTTGAATGCATCGTATCTACTCGAAAGCTTGAAATGGTAAAACTACTTTATTCATTTTAACCCCAGCGGCAAAATAACATTTTCCTTCATTCATTTAACTGTTCATAAATTACTCAATCATTCGTTTAATAAGCCATGGCCAGTAAAAAATTATGGCTATGGCAAGCAAAGGATAATTTTAAAATTTCGTAATCAAATTATAACCAAATTATAAAGGTTTTAAAACACTTTTTTTAAGTTCTTGGAAATTTATTAATTTTATTTAAGTGAATAAGAGGACAATGGATCCATCTAAGCCTCCTCCGACAGTGTTTCGACTTATTTGGATAAAGCCTATTTTCTTCAAATGCTGCAAATGGAAAAAGTACTTAAATAATTTTAAATATTACAATTGTAACCTTTATATATTTTATGTTATGCCCATTGATGGACTCAAGAAGACATTAGAACATTGACAGGATCTAATTACTTTAAAATGAAAGTTAGTTTTTTTAATTGCACATTAGCCTGTAAAAACCTTTATTGACAAAATGAGTGTTTTTTTTTTAACATATTAAATTAAAGTATTTGTTTTGGAGTCATTTGACAGACATTCGTTTTATTACTACATACACAGTACACTACAGCAGTACGATATTGATCCAATTTAAATTCCATATACCAATACTTCCTTACGTTACTGTATTATTAGCAAAAAACTAATGTTCAAACCAAAATAAGAAAAATAAAAAAATTAAATCAAATAAAATTAAATTCTGGTTGAATAAATTTTCTTTAAAAATTGAATATGAAAGAAAATGAATTTAAGTGCCTTATGCACAAAAACTCATACTATTATATAAAGGAAAATTTTTTTTTTTTAATAGAAAAGAACAAAATTAAAGGAAGAAAAACTTTAGAAAATATAAGATTTCATAAATTTTCTAAGTTTTTCAAATATTAAATTTTGTGGGTTTTATAGATTTTGTGTATAGTTTTTTTTTTCCTATTAAGAAAATAGAAAAAATAAGGGAGTAAAAATATATTACATGTATATACAACCCTTATTATTCGTACTTTTTTGTTGATTAAATTCAAAAGTCATTCGAAATTCAACAAACCGTAATTTTAATTTAATTAAGAAAATCTACCAAGAAAAGAACTCATACTAAGAAAGGAACTCATGAACTACTAGTTCTTGTATAGTAAATATATGTTCGGAATTCAAATTAAAGAGGAATAAACCATTTTTTTTTTTTTTACTATTTTCTTACTTGATTCATAGACATTTGAAGTATGAGTAATATTTTAGTTATTTGAAATAAATTTAAATAAATCTTGGGTTGATTTTTGATTTGAAAACAAGTTTGTAAAAGTTTTCCTTTAGAATTTCGTGGTAATTTTAAAAGATATCCTATACCACTGTTTTAAAATTAGAATTAAAGAAATCTTTTAAGGGTTGGAAGAAAAATTGAAGAAAACCTTCAAGTTTTTTAAATTTGACTTAAATAAATTAAGGTTCCCTAAGTTAAAAAAAATTTTGCCTCATGTTAAAGGAAAAGAGGTGGAAAACCTATATCAAAATAAATAAAATTCCAGTTAGAGTTTTGTTTCTTAAATCTTTAATTATTATACATTTTAAAGTAACTTTATATAGTTTCTAATGATTCTAGAAAAAGCAGCTCTCTCACTATTGTTTGAATTAGCTCCTCTACATAAGATACATTGCTGGAAAACTAACACTTTATTGATTCCTTAATAGTAAAATATATTAACTATTGTGAATGCTCCAGTACAAAGCTTTCAAAACCTCCAGTTAAAGTTTAGTACCTTAACACTTTGATAAGTTGCTAACTCTTCATATTTAACGAAAATATAGCTACAGGTAAACTATCACTCCATTGATTGAATGATTGTCTAGCTAATAACTTTACTATTGTGAATGCTTCTACAAAAAAGTTCCAAAACCATTTTAAGTTTTGCAGTTAAAATTTCTAGCTAAACTCTTAAATTAATCGATATTTATTCATTTTTAACGAAAATTTAGCTTGTGGACAACTACATTTCCTTAAATTGGTTTGTACTATTGTGAATGCTTTAAAACACAAGGTTGCAAACCGAAAAATCGAAATTTGAACCAGTATTGGTACTTGAAAATTTTTTTAAAACTTGAACGGACACAAAAATTTCAAAGTATATTTATTTGAATTCTATAATACAAAATCGGGGCAAATCAGTCACTTCTAAATGACTCCTGAATCTAGCTAAATCGGTTTGAATGAAGAATTTCCCATTTTGCATTAAAAATCATGGTTTCAAGAGTCTTTGCTCAAAATTACAATATAGAGTAAGGAGTCGAGTAAGAGTTTTAATAAAAAACATCCCCCATCCTGTTATAAATTACCTTGCTTAAAGAGTTTAGATACAAAAGTTCCAAGACTACCGTTTTTAAGCGAACTAGTCAGGAGGCTCACTATCCGCGCGAAATGAAATACCATAAGTCAAATATGGCCCAAGCATAAGAACTATAAAAATACCTTTGTTCCAAAATAATTTAATACTCAATCTTAGAATATTTTTCATAATATTAGTATTAGATATTGCATAGGTATATATGTATACATATTATAAATTCTTCACAAATACTTTCACATCAAATACAAACTACCTATTTAATTTAATACAAAATTAATTAAATTATTTTATAATGAACATTTAATTATGAGAAAATTCACATTCACAACAAATTTAACAAATCGTTCATTAATTAACCACTTAATTAATATTAACAGTTTAAATTTAAATTCTTAATACGAGTATATAATACAAATTTATCATAAATATGTGAAGATTTAAATTAACACCTTAAACAGCTTTTCATTTAAAATTTAAACATAATTTTGAACATCTATTATTACATATAGTTTTTCTTTAAATTTATTTTTCAAATTAATTGCATCCATTTAAACTTATTAGTTATTATTTTAAAAAAAAAACAACTAATTTTTATTTAATTTGAGGAAAATAAAATTAATAAAAAAATAATATATATTTTTTTTTTTCTTTAAAATTATCGTTTATCATTTTTTTTTCAAAAAAAAAAATATATTAATTATAATAATTAATTCCTACATACATTTTGTTAATTTTTATTATTTTAATATTATTAGAAAATATTTTATTTTTTTTTTAATTTAACTAAAAACCATTTCTCTATTCCTATGTTCTTCTTCCTCTCCTTCACATTATATCCATATCATATGTCACTTCATTTCATTTCATTAACCACCCACAATTTATCACTTCCGGATGAACACCAAAATATTCATTCCCTTCACCTATAATAAATATCAAATTAACGTAATATTCTTTTCACTTTTATACTATTCTCTGTCTCTTTCGCTCCTAAGTATTAATATTTTTTTGGGATTAATTTTTATCTGTGCTTTGTTATTTATAATTTTTGTTTTTAGGTTACCAACTTCCCCCTCTTTGAAAAAAAACTGATGAAAATAAATTAGCTTTAGCCTTTGAAGATTAAAACAAAAAAAAAAAAAAAAAAAAAAAAAATATTCTCAAGTCATATACCCATATTTCATCAAAATTATGACTTTAAAAGTTTAAAGTTTTAATTTTTTTTTATTTGTCTTGTTTATGACAGACAGAAAAAAAAAAATTGAAAAATTTTTTTTTCATCCCCACCGCCCTGTAAAAAAGGGTGTGCACAAAATATGATGCATTTCATATTTTTGAAAATTTTTTGTAAAATTGTATATGACTGTCTAATGACAAAAATGTGACAAAAAATGAATACGAAAAAAAAAAAATGCTTACACTTGTCTAGAAGTTATTTTTAATCCACTTTGACAATAGAAAGAGATAAAAATAAATTAAATTTCGAAATTGTTCGCGTTTTTTTCTAGTTTTTGTAAGTTGAATGTATTGTAATCGGTTAAAATTTTTGGAATTCGGAATGAATTGTTCTTTAAGTTATGTGTCTATGTGCTTTCCGCCATTTATATCCTAAAATCTAAAAAGGAAGAAAATAGAATTTAACATGACCTTATTAACTACTGGTAATTATTAGTAAGTCAATTATCTCTAGTACAGACTAGACACTAAAGCCACAGTACTAAAGGGGTTTAACAACTAACCAATGCATGTTTAATTTTTGACGGAATGTAAATTTAAATCATAAGGAACTCGCGACTGATTTAATGACTCCTCTTAGGAATCTAAAATTGTATTTAATGATCCCTTGTACAGGCTAGACACTTAAGTCATAGTACCAAAGTGGTTAAATAACAAACTACTAAATGTTTAATTACTAACGGTTGGTAAATGTAAATCCTAAGGAATTCGGAATTTGATTTAATGACTCCTCTTAGAAATTCGGAAAGTATTTAATAGCTTCCAGTGCAGGCTTGGCACTTAAGCCATAGTACTAAAGTGGTTTAACAATTCACTATTAAATTTTTAATAAGTAAGGGATTGCAAATTTAAATCCTATGGAATTCAGAATTTGATTTAATGACTCCTCTTAGAAATTCGGAATTGTATTTAATGACTCCTAATACAGGCTTGGCACTTAAGCCATAGTACCAAAATGGTTAAGCAAATTTAAATCTTATTAAAGTAAGAAAGGGATTTAATGACTCCTCCTAAGAAAAAATAGAAAAACATGCCTTTGAGTTAGAAGTCCGAAAATTAAGTGTATGGCAAATTAGCTAAAACAGTGAAACTCCAAAATCACATACAAATCCTTATGAAGTCGCAAAGGGATTTCAATAACTTCTCTTTTGTAAAATAACAAAAAAATGTCTCTTACCGAACTAGTTGCGAGAATTAAGTAAATGTTAAATACCTGAGGAAGGATAGCTCCAAATACTGTTCAGATTCGAAACTTTATTAAACTTTAATGACATCTCTTTTGCTAGACCAGTAGGATCCTAATATTCCAAGGATATTTGAAGGCCCATATATATCAGTATATCATTCTATATGTCTTCATTCATTTTTACAGAATCTCTGATAAAGTCAAGATCAAAACAATCCTGAACCCATTTGAGTTCTAATTATTTTATAAATAAAGTGCTTCTAGAAAAAACATTTTTAGATCCCAAATCTCTGTACAGACAAGAAAAACAAAAACAACAAAAATACTTTAAATATGATATTCCTATTTTTCTGTTTTTTTTTTTCTTATTTTTTGTCTCTTTTCGGCATTCAGTGCATTGAAAAGTGCACTCACGAAACAAATTTTTTTTCGGCAGTTTTTATATATGGTATGTATTTTGTATGTAAGACCAAAATGTACCAAATGTACCGTAGGCAATTAAATATTTTTTTTATTTTTTCGATTGTTTCCTTCTGTTCTTTTTGTTTTTTTTTATTATTCAATTTTCCAATTTGCTGGCAAATGGCTTAGAAAATAAAAAAAAAAAACAAAATCCATCATCAACCCATCACAACCCACTTGAAAAATTATTTTATTTTCAAAATTTCCATTTTTTTTTTTTTTTGTTTTTTTAATTTTTTGAAATTTTAGAACTCCACTTTTATTTATATTTTTAAAGAAACACATAGAATGAATAAATAAATATAGCAGGCGGATGACATGACAGAGATGTTGACGACTACGACGACAATAATATTCTTTGGAATATTTCTATCTCTTTCTATATGATAAGAGAACTCAATTGTTGTTGTTTTTTTTTTGGAAAACATTTTAGAGTACATTGGAGGCGACATCAATTGCATTTACAATTTAAAATAAAATACAAGAATTAAAGAACACATACACATTCACACAAATTAATAAATATTAGGAAAAAAAAAAAACGAGAACAAAAATATGAAAATTTTTAGGTGTCAGCACTAAAAACTTGATAAAGAGTGTGTTAAATGTTTTGTCATTTTTTAAGTGCATCCTACAAAAACAAAATAAAGATACCCTCGAAAATAGAATTTTGAATTTTGGCTTTGTGTTATACTCTGTCTGTCCGATATTCAAGGGAATTTTAAAAGAATAATATAAACACATACTTATATAATATTTATATACATATAGGTACTCTTTTCAAGTGAACTTGGTTCTTTTCTTGTATGAAATTTGAAAATTTGCCTATTTTTAAATGAATTTGGGACCATTTACATTTTAAAATCGTCTTTTTTAAATTTTTAAATCAAACTGGTATTTTTTAAGTCATCCCCCTCCCGTTTCTTGGGATCCAGTAGTTGGATCAACATATTGGAATAAATGTACTCAAAGATTTTTTAGTAGAACCCAAATACAACAATGGAATAATTAAAAAAGTTTGACTATTAATTTCGCCCTAATTTCGCCCAAAATTAAGGTTTTATTTTTGGGACTTATCTTAATGTTTTCATCCTTTTCAGCTTCTACTAGAGAACTGGGGACTAGTACGAGACATTTTTAAAAAGGGCCAATTTGATTTGAAAATTCAAAATTTAATTTGAAAAGGACCAAATCGATGGGAAAAGAGTATATGAAAAAAATTTATACTCATATAAATTATGGTTTTCATTTGATGAATATAGTTAATTTCTGTTGTTGCGTTTGTTGTTGGCTGTCGGGTGCTTCTTGTTAGAATATAATTTTTACTCTATTTAAGCTTTCGTTGGTGAAAAATTTGTTGTAGTTTTTTTTTAAATTTAATGATATTTGATGATGTGCGTATGATGCACAACATTAGATATAAATTCTAAAGAAATTGGTCATAAATTGAACGAATTTTTATCTTGTTGAAACTTTTTTTTGTGTATTCAAATGAAAGTGGAAAACTGTGTTTTAGAAAATAGAAAAATTTAATTTGAAATGAATTCTGCATACTGATAAGTGATATGTGATGCAACAAAATCTATTAATTCACATAGTAGATTGTTATCTAAGAGCTCAATTTTCCTTTATAAAATGGTTTTAAGCTTTAATTAAGTTTGTAAAGTTGTCATTGGATCTAAATTACAAAAATGAAGGAAGATATAATGAATGCTTCCATAATGAAGTTAGGCCAAGTAGTATAATTAGATGTATTTAATAAGGCATTTTTTCATTATATTCGATTCCGATTCACTAGTTGTATAATAAATTTTTTATAGCAAGGACACGAACCAAATAAGTTCAAAATTTATTTAAGTAACTATCCAAAAACACACTGAAAACCTTGCAGATTACATTTAAATTTACAGGTTTATAAGTTTATATTTATTAGAGCGCATCCAAAGCTCATGTTATTCTTTAGGATCACCCGAATTGTAAAATCTTCAGATGGTTCCGACCTTCCTCAGATGGTTCCGATCTTCCTCAGATGGAAGATTATTTATAGAATAACGTGCAGCAGAGTTAATATACTAAAATGGAGTTCATCATAAAGTCCCTCGCCGTAATCCTCAATACAAAATCTCAAGACAAAGTGCCCAAAAGCAAAATCTCCAAAGACAGAATCCCTAAAAACAGAATCCTCAAACATAGAATCTCCAAAAAGAAAAATCTCTAATTAATATCACTTTTATTTATTATTTTATACACATGCATTTGGTGACTTTGTTTTTGGATACGTTTTCTTAGAGAGGATATAGTGTTTCATATTTTTTTTAGATTTTGTCCCTATCTTCCTAAAATTCTTCAGTTTAGAAAGTTGAGAAAATTTAGAATGGAATTTAAGAATGGAAGAGAAGTTTAATGTTATAGATAAAATTTTTGAAGATTAAAAAATAGTAACTCTTGAAATCTATTACGTGGTAATTATATTAACTAAAGTTCAAAGTTCAACAGATCCTAATATATACATTAAAAGATTAAAATAAAAAGTACCTACTAAACTTAATAAACTTAATTTAACATTAAAATAGGATTTTTCAACTTAAAATAATTATCTTCAATTATCTTTAATAATAGTATTTTAAAAAAAGGGGATTAAAAAAATTTTAAATTAAGATGTCCATTATCCTAAAGGACAACTAAAATTTTATTTTCTACAAGTTTGAACTTTGGTTTCTTTTAAAATTTAAATTGAAGTTGAGAGTTTGAGTTGAAAAGATTTTTGAAAAAAACTTTATAATTTTAAGGTTTCAAGTAAAAATTTTTTTATTTTTTGAATTCAAATAAGCAGATACTGCCTTCTAACGTACGTTTATATATACGTTAAAATATAGATTTGAAAAGTTTTCTAATAAAAAAAAATTTTATTTGGTTTAATTTGATTTTTAGTTCATTAAAGTTTTAGAAAATGGGAGTTATTTACTTTTTGGGAAAAAACTTAAAATGAAAATTTTAGATAATAAAAAAAAAACTTTTATGAACATATATAGCTTCCTTTTATTGTCTTCGACGTCACCTTAAGAAACTTTTTAGTTTTCTTAAAATAACTACATTAACTAAGTGTGATATACAGGGTGTCTGAAAGTTGAAGATATAAAGAAAGCAGACTTTAGTGTGCGAAAAAAGTAAAAATTGGAAATTGGATTAATTTTGAGAGCAGTTTCGTTTTTTTCATAAAAATTTAATAATATCTTCGCCCCTGGTAGAGATTAAAAACAAATACTTAACTGCTTATTTTTCACATTATAGCTAGTTTCAGTTTCTGGAATATCATTATTTTCAATAGCGCGTTATTTAATCGGCTCTACATAGCTATTGTATAAGATTACGGAGCAGTGAGAACTAATCATTTTATACGTCATATGTTAGTCTTATACAAGAGTTATCTAGTTTCATTTTATTTGCACGGTAGTTAAGTTGGATTAAAATCCCCAAAGCCAAATTCGCCAACGCAAAATTTTTAAAAAAATAAAGACCTTGAATATTTAACCAACTACAAAATGCCTTCCAATTCAGAATTTTGTATATACTTAAATATATTATAAATATTCTGTAAACGTCTTTAAGTCTTTGAGGATTTTAACTTCGGCGATCTTGGGCTTTGAGGTATTCGGCTTTGGGGATTTTATTTTGCTAGAGACTTTGTACTCGGAGATTTCGTACCGTTCTTCGGTATTGTTTATTTTGATACAAACTGTTACGTTATGAATTACTCCTTGCGTTAAGATCCGAAATATTTCATTTCAAACCCTGGCGACTTAATCACTTTTTAATTGGTCAGATTTAATAGTGCCACAGCATTTATCATTCTTTTGATAGCAGTTAATGCAAGATGCCACCGGAACCAATTTTTGCTAGTTTCAATCTTCCGCATATTCTTCGTGAACTTCAATTTCCGGATACCCTGTCTTTTTATTATATATTTAACTACATGTCATAATAATGTCCTCAGTTTCCGAAACTTTACCCAAATCAAATTCAAAAAATTTCAAAATTTTTTTTTTTTAAATTGAAGACATCGAATTTTTCTTCAATCACCTGTTTCCACCTCCTTCCTATTAAGTAATATCCATTTTGACCGATAGCATTCATATTAACTCCAAGGACAAAAAAGGTAACATTTGCTCACATCACCTTTTTGGTTTATGCACCGGCAAATATCTTATCACATATCTTCCAAAACTATTTGGAAATGGTCAATAATAAAAACAAGCAGCAAGAAAAAAGTCCCACACAAATACCAAAAAAAAGAAAAGTTTTTGTCATCTTTCGGTCCCAAAAAACCAAAAGAAGTTTAAAAATATAATATTGACCCTTTTCGACTTCAACCTACATAAAATATTTTTCCTTAAAAATATTTTTTTTTTTTTTTTTTTTATTTTGATGTTGAAGCAAATTTTTTAAAATAGAATTTGATAACTGTAAAAAGGAAAATCCCAATAGACATTTTCATGTCAATTTTACTTTTTTTTTTTTTTTATTTTTTTTTTTTTTTTGCGATATGTCGAAAATTGTTAAGTGCAAAGAAATTTCCCATGTGAAAAGTTTTTTTCTTCCATTTTTGTTATTGTTTTTTTTTTTTAAAAACTTATCTGTGATTTTCATTTTCATTTTTGTAAAATAAAAGAAATTTTCTTTTCTTTTTTTAAATTTTTAAAAGTAGAAGAAAAAACTAAAAGAAAATTTTAAAACTTATCCCTAAATGTGCCATTATGCACTTTTCGTTTTTTATAAAGGAAAATTTGTTTTGATTTTACAAATGGAAATAAAACAAATTTTTCATTTTAAATTTTGTTTTTTTGTAAAAGAAAATTCGTCGGAAAACTCGAAATACTTTTTAAGAGAGGGTGTAACTCTAACTCTATAGGATATTAAATTTAAATTTAAAAAAAAAATGGGAATACGGTTTTTAAAGCTTTGATGTTGCAGCTAATTTTAGAAATAGAATTGATAAAAAAATGCGATTTAGAGGAATGTTGTGGTTATTTTGTAATTCGAAAAGGTACAGGGTGTCTTAAAATAAAATTTAGATAAAAGTTTTTAAATTCTTTGGTTTTCATTTAATGCTGCCCTAACTCTAGAAATGGACTCCTTACTACTAAAGCTATTGTGGGTTGGCATATGTGAGAGGGAAGAGCAGTATATAGAGGAATATTTAATTATTCGATTAGTTAGAGGAAATTTGGGAGCAAGTAAAATGAAATAGAATTTGAATAGCTTTTTTGTTGAGAAGATGCGAATCGTAAGATAATTCGGAGGGTAAAATGTAAAAGTATATTCAAAGATTAGCGATTCCAACGGTTAATAAGTTTTTCATAACCAATTCCAAAACCTATATTAGGGTTGCAAAAAGTTCAAATTGCTTTGGCTATGGTTGGAGGAAAGTTTATATTCTTGACCAGTTTAATCCGATTTTATAGAACGATTTGGAAGATGGTAAGTTTTAAACGAATCTGAACCCCAACCTTATTTTTGAAAAGCTGAAAACTGTAAGAAAAGTAGTTTAAAAATAATCTAGAGCTTTAAGGTTAGGTTGGTATTGTTTGATGGAAGGTATTTATTGATGGCCAGTTAAGCCTGATTTTGAGTTTTGCAGGGGTAGATCCATAAAGTTTGAGTAGCCGCAGCGTGAAAATGTGAATATCGCACTGCAAGAATCTCTTAGTTTTCGTGCTTTGGAAGAATTCTCGACTCTATTTCCTTTATCTAAATAAGTTGTTTGTATTCCGTCACGGTTTGACAATGGAGCTATTCTTCAATTGTCTTTTATAATCATTTTAGCATAACTGAATTAATATATTCTGCTTTTATGCACCTTTGTACTGAAAGACTGTTCCTTTTACACAATTGTTTAATGTATCTTAACCTCTAAATACGTTTTAAATAGAAAATGCATTGGTAGACCACAGATAAAATATTTAGCAACTTATCACAATGAACAAAACATTTTTGCAAACCACAAACCAGACACCACTTTGTACAAAATACGAAAAAAACAGAAACTAAACTAAAATTAGCAAAATATTTGAAAAGTAGAAAACTAATTTCCATTAAAATCAAAAAAAAGAATAAGAAAAATAAAGGAAAAATAAAAGAAAACTCATTTGAAACGATTCAATTTCACAAAAAAAAAAAAGATGTTCTGGGCGTTTGCGTTCAAAAATTCGTTAAATTGTAGAATTCTTAGATTTTTTTTATGACTCTTTTTTTTTTTTAATTTTTTTGTTTTTAGAAATTTGAACTGAATTGTTAAAAATTTTTAGAATACAAAATCCAAGTCACAATATCTAATACTAAAAATCAAGAGTATTGAATTAGAAAATTATTCAGTATTTTTTAGAAGAAAATTTTAGTTTGATTTGATGCAAAGTACCCATTTTGTAGATGCGTGCATAAAACTTTGCCAGAAACTTTTTTATTGTTTTTTTTTTTGTAAATTTTTGATTCGTCTGGCACGATATGCGATTTCCGCGTTCATTTTCCTCATTTATAATCCCATTTACCTTAATATTGAAGTTTTTCAATTGGTATTCTGCTCTGAATTAAAAAAAAAAAAATTAAATTGAAATGGTTGGAAATCAAATCAGTTGATCGTTATGCGAAATTAAGTAAACTTCAGACCAAAGGAATTAAGAAGGTAATTGAGTTTGAAGGTTTTACTTAAAACGATATTGTAGGTGGTAAGAGTTAATAGAAGTTCATTTGTTAATAAATCAAAAAAAAATTGTAATAGGATTAACCTTCAATGTCTATTATACAATAAAAGTTTAAGGACTACATAGACATACATGGTTTAAATGAATAAAAAATTTAATCTGACATTTTTCATTGGGACCTACTTTTTAATTTTGCCATTACTATATCTTTTTGATTTTATTTCTGAATTAATTAAAACGGATTTCAATCTTGTAGATCTTGTTTTTAATCTTCATATTTTTAATTGCGTAAAAATATCTTCGTCCTACACATTTTTGTGTAATACCGCCGAAGCTCAACGAAGACAGATATTGTATTAAACGCAATATTATAAATGCACAATGAATGGTAAGTGCTTGGAATGTGGAATACTTTGAATATTTTTTTAATGTTTTTAGTTCAATTTGTTAATATGTTAAGATATAGAATTCCAGAGGTGCCTATGTGGATTAATTTGCCGCCACCAAGACGCGAATTTAGTTTTCATAGCTAAAAATTAAATGTAAATATTGGATTTAAGGCTTTATAAATCCTTTAAATTAACAAAATGAGTTCAAAAAAAGAAATAAAATGGAATAAGAACAAACACTTGAATATATACAGGAAAAAATTATTTTAGAATTTTCTGTATTTTGAGTACTTTGTATAGTACTCCTCAATACTTTTTTCAGCTTAAAAGTTCCTAGCTAAGTAGACTTAAGTTCTAGTCAGAAATTAATTTACACTCGCTCGTACGGATTGCGATAATTCGACTTTTTTATCAATATCTGAGACAGAAAATACTTTTTTTCAAGAGTTTTTTCCCTCCTTTTGGAGATTCCGAGACTTTCATAAAATGTCCAGGAAAATGCTAGAAACTTCCAGGCATATTATCATATATACACCTAAATAAATTAAAAATTTACAAAATAATATATATCAACTTTTATTCAACAAAATAACAAAAAAAATACTAATAATTCATCAAATACTTCACCATCTCCAAATAGAATTATTTTTAGTTGTTTTGTCAAATTTCAAGTTTGACACTCTAATTAATTACGCCTCCTATTCGCAAAAAATCAGTTCAAAATTTAGGGTGTATTTAATTTGTTTTCGTATGACATTTGCAAATGACAGTGCTGCCATGTAACCGAAACACAATTTTAAATTTTGATTATTCAAGTTGTTTTAAATGCGAAGTTTTAATGTTTATTAAATTACAGTTACAAGAATTTTAATATGCCTCCTACCCAAATTCCCATAAAACTTCGTGTAAATTAATATGTTTTTTTTCTAATTCTGAACATCATGGACAGCTTTTTCAATGTCTTCTAGTGAATAGAATGGTGGTTTCTTCTTAATGTAATTTCTTACAATTATTCTAAGTGATAATATTAGAAGATATAATTATTTAAACGCAATTAATATCTAATTACAAGAAAAAAACCATTTTTACATTTGCTCCGTTTTTGCGTTTACATTTACTTCAAAAACAAATTTAAGCGTGGTTAATGTAAACAGCTAACAAAAGTTTATTTTTTCATTATGCAAGCGCAAATCAAGTATTTTTTTTTAAAATTTAATTATTATACCCTACACCTATAGAATAGGTAAAGGGGTATATTAACTTTGGTATGGTGTTTGTAACCACCTAAAGGAAGCGAGCTAGATATGGAAAAGTATATATATTTGTGATCAGCGTGACCGCCTTTGTCGATATAGCCATGTCCGTCCGTCCGTCCGTCCGTCCGTAGGCACGATAACTCAAAAAATAAAGGAGCTATCTTGATGAAATTTTAACTGTAGGTTACTAGAACTGAAAGTACGGCGGGGATTGCATATGGGCGAAATCGGCCCGTGGGTTCGGATTCTGGACCTTTTAATCGGTTTCAGGGCTAACGAACAAATATAAAAAATCACGATAACTCAACAACTAATGACGCTATCTTCATCAAATTTGTGCTGTAGGTTACTAGTAATGAAACTACTTCGGGAATTGCGTAAGGTCGGGATTGGACCATGGGTTCGGAACCTAGAACTTTTTGATCGAATTTAGGCCAAACGAGCATAATTCCGAAACCAATGAAGATAGAACCTCCAAATTTAGTATCAGGGTGTCCCTTCCTATTTCCTAAGTGTCTTGTGAATTTGGGTCCCATTGGAGTAGTGGGTCGGGGACCAGCCACACATTTCCGAAGACCTTAAAGCATATCTTTAAAATTAATAAAGATAACAACTTGAAAAAATGTAGAAGCTTCCAATTTGCCACAAGGGTGTTCTTTACTATCTCTTGCGTGTTCCCCTCATTTGGGATCAATTGGAGTGGTGGTTCTGTACCCCTCTCAGACCTCCCAAGTTTTAAAGGCTTATAATCGAAATTACTAAAAATAGTTACTTAAAATTAGGATAGACCGTTCAAATTGTGTACAAGGATTAACTAGTACTATAAGTACAGCGCGGACTATATAAGGGCGAAATCAGCCCAACGGTTCGGATTCCGGACCTTTTAATCGATGTCAGGGCTAAGGAACATATATAAAAAATCACGATAACTCAACAACTAATGAGGCGAAATTTGTGCTGTAGGTTATTGGCAGCGAAATTACGGCGATGATTACGTACGGTGAGGATTGGACAATGGGTTCGGAACTTAGAACTTTTTGATCGAATTTAGGCCAAACGAGCATAATTCCGAAACCAATGAAGATAGAACCTCCAAATTTGGTATCAGGGTGTCCCTTCCTATTTCGTAAGTGTCTTTGAAATTTGGGCCCCATTGGAGTAGTGGATCGGGGACCAGCCACTCAGTTCTTAGGCCCTTAAAGCATATTTTCGAAATTAATAAAGATAGTAACTTGAAACAAATGAAGAAGCTTTCAATTTGCCACAAGGGTGTTCTTTACTATTTCTTGCGTGCCCCCCTAATTTGGGATCAATTGGAGTGGTGGTTCAGAACCTCTCTTAGACCCCCAATGTGTAAAAGCTTATCATCGAAATTAATAAAACTAGTAACTTCAAATTAAGTTAGAGCGTTCCAATTGTGTACAAGGGTTAACTAGTATTGAAAGTATGACGGGACTGCATATGGGCGAAATCGTACCATAATTTCGGGTCCTGGAACCCTTGAAAAGTTCAAGGACTAACAAACATATATCTTACAAACACCATAACTCAAAAAATAATGCCGGTATTTTGATGAAATTTAACAGTAGGTTAATAGTAATGAAAGTACCATGGGAATTGGTTGTGCTCGAGTTTAATTTCGAAGCCAAAGAATATATTTCCTATGTCCTATGTGTCTCCGAAATCTAGACTTAATTGTAGTGGTTCAGCTATGTTCAAAGGTACTTGCTGCATTTATGTAAAATTTATTTTTATATTTAAATGAAATATATGAAAAGGTGTAAATTTTTAATTGTATTTTAGAAATACATTTATTGCATATTTTGCGTTTATAAGCTTTTCTATTAGGTATATAAAATAACCATTTAAAATAATTGCAATTTTTAAAAATTTGGATTATTAAATATATTATGCTTTGATTATCTTTTTATCACAAAATTTAATAATTAGAATTTTTTCATTTTGTAATTGAATTGGAATAAATATATTTTCATTTATTTCAAGTTTGTTTGTTTTTTAATATTTTTAAATAGATAAATTAGTAAGAATTTGTAGTATTTTTTAATAGATAGGGTAATTAGAAAATGTTTTTAGTATTATACAGTTAATTTGGTTAGCTATGTCTTACGATCAAATTAATAACAGCTTCTATGGTGTTAAAATGACTTATGGATATGTCCTTAAATTTGAACCAAATAGGTGTAGGGTATTTCTAAGTCGGTTGCACCGACTGACTGTTTCTTTACTTGTTTTTAACTGTTTTATGCAAAAACTTAGGTTCTTATCTGATTCCACAATATTGAAAAATACTTTTACTTTTTATCTATCAAATTTTATATCAATGTTTTTTGCGACTGTTCGCAATAACAAGTGTTTTCGAATTGAGCTTGTGATCCATTTTACATAATTTAGCATGAATATGGTAAAATACATTCAAAAATTTTACATTTTATGTATTTTGTTTAAAAAATGTTATTACATGTGTTAGTTTTTAAAAGTGTTTCCATTTACCCCTTGTTTATATTGGGACGCATTGATCCTATTAAATAATAATATTAAAAATATCAAAATACCTTATATTATCCGCAAAATTAAATAAAAATGTTATGCATACCTGAAAAGACAGAAAATTAAAATTATTAGCATATTATTTAGAATTTAAATAGAATGTATATAATTTTATTTTATTATTAAAATATTTAAACTAAATTTAGGACAATTCCTAAAATTCAAAAAACACATAACACTCGAATCTATCTAATAAATTGTTTTTTTTTATTATTTAACCACTAAATGACAGGTTTCATTTTTATTGCAGATTATCACTAAAAAAATGCATTTATGTTGATTACTTATAGTGCATAATTTCAGTTTTTTTATCTAATCTAATACTAAAAATTAAATATTCGACCGTTGACACTTACATAAAAACAAAATTCAAAGCAAAAAACAATAAAAATAGAATTAACAATGATTTTGCTGGTAAAAAATTAAAAAAAAAAAAAATTTTATAAGATTTAATGAAAAGAAAATGCTTTTAAAATTAATTACTTTTTCAGAATAAAAAGAAAAAATATTAAAAGAAAAAACAAAACTAAAAGATACAATTTTATCTCCCCACTAATGACTATTAAAAAAAAGCCTCATAAAGAAATATAAAACGACCAAAAAATTTTTTAGAATTTTCCTTTCAATCTATAAATAAACAGATAATAAAAATTTCTTTGGTCAGGAGGATTATAAGATAATAAAATTGTATATAGAGAACTTATGTCATTTATCAGGACTTAACAAAAAATCTTAGAGATAAAAGATACTTAATCTTAAGTTATAAATTTTTAAAAATTAATGGACTTAGAGTAATTACAGTTTATAACCTTAAAATTTTGAACTTAATTGATACGCCGGAAAGCTATGAAATATGTTCAGATATTTTAATTCCTCAAAAAATTCTATGGGACTTATTTTACACGATATTTAAACATTATGGTACGGCTACCTTTATACATATGTAGGAATAGTTGGACGGAAAGAAGAAAAATAGGATGTTAAAGAGGAATTTAAGCATATGTTGAAAATAAACTGAACAACTTTGGTTTAGACTTTCTGCAAATTGTAGTATGGAACGTTATTGACATTTAGGTGAAAACCTTAATGTTTGAAGCATTTTTAAGCACAAATGTGATAGCTATCACCTTAGGTCGAATGTAGATATGGATATTAAACAAATTCTTGTTTAAGCTATATCAAAAATATGCATGTTCCATAAAATTCTTTAATTTAACTGTAAATATCAATTGATAAAACTCTCCAATCGCTCTCTATTTTCTCCATTGCATCGAAGAATTGAATTAGATACTTATTGAAATTATTAGGATATGATCAAAAATTGGTTAAAAATTTATTATTTCATAAATTATATTATTTGACATTTGACAGTTGTTATGTCATTTAGAATTTAATTTTAATACAGTTAACATACAAAAGCGATGCCTCCATTTGCACGTCGTGCAAATTAAAAAGCGATGTTGGATATTAAGTGAAAAGTGACGCTAGTGGCAAACCAAACATAGATTTGTATTATATTTTCATTTTATTTTAATAATATGGTTATAAAATACTGGAAAAATTCAACTCTCAAAATATTATAAATCAATAATGAAGTTTTAAAAACCACTTTTTAATTATTACTAAAAATAAAGAAACAACATTTAAATTCTTCGGCAGCGTTTTTGCTTTTATTTTGAAATAATCACTATAAAATAATTAAAATAAAATATTTTATTCTTTATTTTAATCTACTTTTATCATCAGAATACCGTTAATATACTTATACATATATACGTTCATTTTCATACTAATACTCATATACCTACAACAGTATGTACAGTATATTACAAGTTTATCATTTTATCTGTCAAATGAATTCGAATTTAAATTAATTATTAATAATATTTTAAAATCTTTTCACTGTTTAATGGTATTTTTTTGTTTTCTATCTTTTGTTTTGTTTATTTCTATCAGAATTCAATTTTTTATTCTAATTTAATTTAAATACAAACATAGATAGATGTATACAAACAAATATATATTTTACAAATTGTGGTTATTTAAAACGAATTGAAATTGAAATAATTATATCAAGACTACTACTACTACATTCAACCAATATGTCATCTAAAACCAACCCAATGATATTTAGATTTCATTTTGTTAGAACTCGTACGCACAAAACATCTCTAAATTAAAATTATCAAAATCCACTAAGAACCACAAATTAAAAATATATAATATAAAATAAAACAATTGTATTTTATATAATTTTATAAATATGTATATATATATATATTTATATATATATATTGCTATATATTTTTGGTTTTAAACGTATATCTGTCAGCATGAGGCCCATTAAAACTAGACATCATCGATTTGATAAATTGATTTTTTTTTTAAAAAAAACCGTCAAATGCATTCGTTATTATTATAATCATCATCATTATCACTCTTAACATTATTCATCATTTATCAATCAATCAATTATAATCATTATCATTAGAAGCAAGAACAAAAAACTAAAACAGAAATTATCACAAATTCTTAATTATAAAAAATCATTATAATCATCATCATCATTATCATTATCATCATTATTATATCATTATTACAATCATCAACATCATTATTTGATTGTCATTAAAAATGAAATAAAAACAAAACCAATTTTTAAAAAAAAACATGAAACAAAAAAAAAAAAAAATTATCCTGAATTTTCTGGTCTTCCTTAATCAAAGTACCATCAGTATCATTATCATTCACAGTACCATCAGTACCGACCGAATCTAATTGTATATTGCTGTTTATCTTTGTGTTTTTTTTTTTGGTTCTAAACTCAAAAATGATGATTTTCTGGTCACACAACAAAATTTATTTCCCTCCCACTTATTAATTTATCATTATATACAAAATTTTTTTTTTAGGTTATGGAAGGGCGGATTTTGGGGACTAATTTTCCCCGCTTTTTTTAAAAGTAAAAATATAAGGAAAAAACTACTAAATCCTTGTAGTCCAGTAATTTTTTAAACTGAAAATATAATTTACAATATATTTTTTTAAGTAAAAAAATGGTGTATGGGGTTTTTTTACCCCCGGACATTTTTTGTCTAATTATATTTTGCGGTAAGCTTTAGCTGTTACAGTGCTACCGGAATGATAGATGCAGGGATCTACAATGTATATTATGTTATAAATCAAAATTATATATTTATATATATATATAATGTATGTTTTATATATATATAAATGTATATATATACGAAAAAAAGATTTTTAAATTTAGGATCATCTGTAACTGATTTAGCGCTTTTAAAACATTGGTAGGACCAAATCGAAATATGATTAATGATAATTTGTTTTCTTTTTAAAATCTGGTCTCTTTTGATAAGTTTAAAAAAAAAATGGATTTTTTTCATTGAAATTATCGTGATTGAAGGTTGAAAGGTAGGATATTTTGTAATGAATTATTAAATTGTTCCTGAGTATTTCAAAAATCAAAACAATAATGGGATCCATATTGAAAAAAAAAACAAAGAACAAAAATGTCAATGACATAAAAAATCTTCATTAATTTTAATTCTTTTGTTTATTGATAAAATTTTTACTTAAAGTAATTAATTTTGAATTTTTAATTTGTGGTTTTTTTATATTTTTGAAGAGTTTTTGTTACCTTTGTTTTGGTACAATAACGAACAACAGCCCCTGAGTTATTCGTTATTGTTTTCTATGTAAAAAGATATTTTTAGTAAAATAATTATATTTGATTAGGGTTATGATAAGGTCAAATCAATATGGTAAGAGTAGATGAATCCTAGATTTAGAAATTTTTTTCGAAAAAAATTATTGTAGGTGATATTTATCATGGGAAGTCTATTGTGGTAGGGATATTTAATGTCCTTCATAAATAGGTTTTAAATGAAATGATTGCTTTATTAATGCAAGAATGTTTAACAAAAAGGAGGTAGAATTTCAAGATCGACTTATAATAATAAAAAAGGTAAAAACTTGGAGGGGTTAAGAGAAAAGGATTGGCTTTCAGAATCAATCTGGCCTAATAAAATTAACATATATTCGACCAAAAATGGGGTATAATAGGCACATTTAGGATTGAGCCCCTTCTACAGCACTGGGATATTTTAATAAAGTGCAAAATAGACTTACTAGTCTCATAAATGATCCCAATGTCACCTCAATGCTTAATCCACTTACCCATCGACGTATAATTGGATCGCTGACCTTTTTTTATAGATATCTTGTATAGGGGCTAATATCTTTTTGAAAAATATTAAACAATTAATGCCTCCCGTCATAATTTTCCAAAGAGAAATAAGGACAGTCGAATTGGCGCAACACAGTTTATGGAAATTCGTTTGTCATATGAGCTCATCGCGAATTTTGAACCATATCCAATCAAATGTGTCGACGTATAAACTTACAATTTAAATAAATTTAAGATCCAATTTTCCCCTTGCCCCATAATTCTATAATCCTAAATTTTGTAAAGTTCCAAAAATCCTTTACATCCCTATCCTCGAGAAAACTTTACATTTTTACCACCAGATCTCACCCTAAAGTTTAATTCAAAAAGGGTGGTGGTTTTAGTATCTCACACTACCGATAGTGCCTCACACTACGGGATTTTTTAAATGGAGCCGTTTCTTATTACCTTTGGTGTATATGTAGATAGAATTGAAGAAAATGGTTCAAGATAACAAGAGTAGAAAGCTAGTTGATTAGTAATCAAATTGATTTCTTCAAAATATTTTTATACATTAAATAAAACTAACCACACATATTAAAATTCAAAAATGTAATTAATTTTTAATTAAGTCTCAAATATTTTAGAAGACATAATAAGTTTGCTTGTGCAAAGGTACAACTTTAACTTCTACACCTAACGGTAATTCCCCACATTTCTTTTACTCAACAATTTTCCATGTAAAATATCTTTAAAATATAACTATGATTATTAGTATTTAACTAATCAATCTACTAAATATATTTCCACTTCAGTAAAATCCTAATTGTTCTATATTATGCATTTAGAAATGATTTTTAAGATTTATATGTAAGATAATCTACGGCGCCTTAAATTGTTTGTTATATCAATGTATACTAAACTTTCTTTGCTTATTTCTTGTTGTTTTTATTAATTACTAAAAAAATTATATTTCATAGCCCTTCCTCTAGTAAATCTTAATCAACTTAAATGTTACAACAGAAACTAAATTATTTCCTAGAACTATGTGCAGTCACAAATAACTTAATTACAAAATGATTTACGGGTGGAAAAAAATCAATATGACTGGAAAAAATTACAAAAAAAAAAGAAAAAAGTCTAAAAGTAAAAATTTAGCAAAAAAAAAAAATTAATTAATAATCGACCAAAAAAAAAATGAGAGGGAAATGAAGCGGCCTCCAACTCTTAGTAAATGCAAAATAATTATAGTAAAAAATAAAACAAAAATTAAAATTTCTTTATTCAATTTTCATTATGGTACCCTTTATTTTATACTTATTACTTCCATCTTGTCAAATTTATGAGTATTTTTTGTCTATATCCCAATATTGAATACCTTTGCCTCATACCCTAATTACATCCCTTTTTTCGAACTGGAGATTAAAAAAAAAATCTCATTAACTACTCGCTTTTACCATACAATTTTTACCCTCAATTAGAAAATTTGTAAAATGTTGTTTTAATGATGTTTTCACCCATTTCCTCGTTTGCGTCTATTGCCGCCAAATTAATTCTCTAGCTGACGTCCCTTTCTTTTTTTCCCTCTCTTTCTTTCATTCAAGTTTTTTTTGCAAATTAAATTGAAAAGGAAGAAAAAAATTTTGCCAAAATAGAATACAGGCATATCAGGCAATTATAAAGGAAAAGCCACAGATTAAAAAAAAACAACAAAATGGAAGAAAATTTAAAAGAAAATGGGAAAATATAATTTTCATTTTTCTTTATAACTTTTCAAAATTTCAAAGTTTTATTTAATTTCCGTCATCATTAAGGAAAAATTCTCGATATACATAAGCATAAGAATATGGTATAAGTCATATTATAATTGTATCTTTCAATCACCTTTACCTTTCCTAATTCCTATCTTTCTTGATTGGCTTTAAATGGTTTGGGACTAGTGTTTTTTTAAGGGCAACATGCTATCATTGAAACGATGACTAAAAAATACAAAAAAAATAAATAAAACTTTGATATGGGGCTATAAATGACACCATTTAGAACCTAATGAAAAAAAAAAAAAATCATTCTTTTCATAATTCTTTTAGCAATTAGCTACAGGCAATAGCTGGTCCCTTTTTTTTCTGTTTTGTTGTTGCTATTCCTTTAATTTAGAAAATTTATTAAAATTTATATATAGGGTATATAAATAATATTTTCCACCATGCCTAATATCGTATGCAATTAGTTAAAATTTTTCATTTTTTTAAGAATATTTTCAAAAAAAATGTGCTAATAATTGTTTCACACCATCCATCTGCTCGGCCAAGTGTTTACAAAACTTTTACACATTTTAAAATAAAGAAATGAAATTTTAATGAAGTGTTTATATGTAGAAATTACACAAATTATTGACCTTATGAAACAACTTTTTTATGTAATACCACCGCCTTTACGAAGGTGCAGTTCCAAAAGTCTGGAAAAACCCTATATTTAAATTATTATAGCAAAATTATACTTTAAAAGTAAAATTTCAATATGGAATAACAAACGATAGCTGTTTTTGAAAGATTTATAAAATATGTAACACAAATGTAAAGGGTTGCCATAGTTACCACAATTTACCGTTATGCGAAATTAAATTTTTGAAAAATTCTTGCCCGCCTCTATCTTCCAAGCTCTTTGGCTTAAGAAAATTTGAAATTTTGAGAGAAGTAAGATCTTAAAATATAAATGCGAGTCTTCTTAGTATAGCAATCCGTTTAGAAGCTGTAAGGGATCAAAAATTGGAAATTTGCAATATTTAAACACGTGTAACTAGGGCTTCCTCAAAATTGAAGAAATTATTTCTAGCTTTTTTCCATTTTTTGTTAAAGCTCTAAAAATCTATATATGCTATTTTTCAATATGCACTCTCTTATTTCTCTTCTTCCCTAAACTCTGTAAACCAAACATTTAATATGGAACATTGAATTAATTTTGAAAATGTGCTTTTTTAAAAACCTTAGTTATTTTCATTACTTCTTCATATATATTTTGAATTTTTCCAAAAAAAATATTTCATTCCATTCTATACTTTAGGTATATATGGACAAACTAAAAACGATCCCTCTTAATTACGTATCTTTTTCGAATGAAACATAAATTTCACATCTTTTTACCTTAATTTATATTGTTAGTTTGTTGTTGTAATTAATGTTTTCATTTTCTGTTCCTTTCTTTTGTACAGTTTTTTTCCTGACAGTTCAGGTAAATGCCAAACATTTAAAAGTCCAAAAACTATCTAAGTAAAAAAAAAATTAAAAGCTGGTTCGGAAAAAGGAAAATTTGTAAGAGAAACGCAAGAAAAACTCTTTTTCGATGTCATTAATCAAATTAATTCCGACGGCGCGTTTCTACATACACTATATATGTGTATTGTGTATGTATTTGTATATACAGATACTAGATAGTATAATATGTATTTTGATAGAATATATATAATAAACACATTATAGACAAAAGTACGTTTAAGTATATTATGCGAAAAATTTATATTTAATTGGTTCCAGTCAGATCAGGGATGTAATTGTACAAATAAATAATGGTATTTTACTACAAAGTCTTACTAAAGTTTTATTAATTTTTGTAACTTTTTTAGCGCAAACTACTTAAACAATTTTAATAAAGTTCAATTCAAAAGAAGGTTTCTTTTACATTTGAGGTTATTATCTAATATATGTAATATTTTATTATTTTTCAGGTGGAACAAATGAATTTCAAAAATTGGGTGACATTAGTAGTTCTAATAAATTTGAGAATTTTTAAGGTAATATTAATTGGTTTTAAGATATAATTCATACTTCTACAATCTCAGTTATTACAAATAGGTTATATTAAAAATTAAAAGAATTTATAAAACTAGTACGAATAACAATATACAAATCCGTTAAAACTGTTCTAAAAAATATTATTTTACTTTCAATACAAAACTGAATATTAAAAAAATAGAGCAAAAAAAACTCATTAAGTTTAAACTTTACTTAAACAAAATTCCCAACCACTCCTGAAACCCTTTTTAAGCATTTTCAATAAGACATTTGAAAAAATGAGGGCACAACTATTAACAAATCATATAACTTTAACGACCAACTAAACTATTTATAATTCTGTTACGACTCTGGCTTCCACAGCGAAAGCCGGGGTAACAAACAAATAATTTATATATATATTGTAAATTTATGGTAAAATTTATTATTAAGATTTTGAAATAAAAAAAAAAAAAAAAAACTTGAAACGATTCATGACTAATTTTCTAATCGATTTTCAAAATATTTAATACATTTTCTTATAATCAAGAAACGTCCCTGATTATACCAACTAAACAATATCACTACAAAATTTACTATACTCCGTATATTATCAAGCCTGTAATCAAAATATTAGAAAAAAAAAAAACAAAAACAAACAATAAAAAAACTAACGGAAAAATGAAAAATAAAAAAGGAAATTGCATGATGACTATAACTTATATAGTACATACGACTTGAAATTAAAATCACTTTGTCTCACTCTGACTCACTCACTCTATTCTGACTCAGAAATTTCGTCTATTTTTTTATTTGAATTTCGTATAAAATGTAGACGTCTATATTTCAAAAAAAAAAATTAAATAAAAAAATGTGTTTATTCATTATGTATATAAATATATAATGATACACAATATATAATATATTATTATATACATATATAATTTATACCAAACTTATATACGAATAAATTATTAAAAAGGGTCGGTCTGGGCTTTTTCTATATCATAACATTCATTATTTTAGTCAATGAATTCACCTTTATTTTTATTTTTCAAATATATTTTTTGATGTAGACTCCAATGTATATATGTATGTGTGTATGTTACTAATAGTTTTTAGAATTACCTAAAAAATTTATTACAAATACATGCATAAAACAGCCAAAAAAAAAAATTATAATATAATAAGTAAAAAAAAAGTTTAGTGGAAAGGTTTGGCAACCATTTCCTAATTTTTTTTTTTTTTGACATATGAATGTTCGCTTCTCGCACAGACGACGCTTAAAAAAGGAAGTTTAGCATTTTTTTTGGGTAGAATGAAAAAAAAAAAAGTTGTTTAAGTTTTCATTTTCGTGTTTGCAAAAAAAAAAAATAAATAACGGGAAATTTCAAGAAAACAAAAATTAGAAACTATTTTAATACTTTAGTTATGTATTTTTCGTATGTATAAGAAAATTTTCCAATATTTTGTGCCCCCGAACATACACACATACCTTATAAACATGAACATATTCAACTGTTCACAATAAGTAATATTTAATATATATGTATATGTATATGTAATTTATTTTTAGTGCGTGTATTAAAATTTAAATTCAGGTCATGCAAGCTTTTAAAATTTTTTTTTTGACAAGGGTTTCAAAAAAACAGTTACTTATTATAAAGGAGTGAATGAAAAATGGAAAATACAAAAAAATAACAACAACAACAAAATAGAAATTTGCGTTGGTTAGGAAAATTTGTTAAAACTAGTATCGCCCTGTGCTCGAGATTCGAGCTATTTTTGCTTTTAAATTTACATACAAAATTAGTTTTTTGAAATTTATAATAGACTAATTTAACACGAAAAATTATATTTTTTTTCCTATACGTAATAAAATATATTGCAACAATGTTGTTAACAATTCTTGCGCTTGAAATTTGCTAAAAAAAAATTTATAATTTTTTCAGTTATAAAAACGTTGTTGTATTTTTGAATTTTATTCCTATAGCTAAAGTCGTTTTAAAGAGAGTATAATGTGGTACAGTTATTGCACAAAATAAGCGATTTACATTCTAAATATAAATAGTGTTCTAATATATAATTTTCTGAAAATTTGATGATGATGTAGGTATTATGTATCCTAATTAAAAAGCTTATTCATAGAGCATAATATGTACAACAAAATTTAACATATCTATCATAATTCATAAGTAAATAAGTTAAGTACTTAGTATTATATTATATTGAAGCTGCCAAAATACAAAATAATAGTTAAGTTGACAGAAGTCGAGATTTTTTTTAAAATCACAATTTTAAGATTTATAACATATCTATATTGGTGATTTTTTCCTCCCCTTATTCCATTTTTAAATTTAGTAGCTACATACCTAGGCAAATAAGCACTACATTTCAATAATAAAATTTGAAATTTTTACTACAAATGTAGGTATGTACATATACAAAAAATGGTTCTGAATTCTTTACTTTACTTTATATTATACCTATTTGTATAGGAGTGAACTACTCTTTTTACAGCTACACCACACCGCCTCTTGAAGAATAGTAGATGAAAGGAGTAGATAATTAAATATTTATTTTATCTAAATTAAAGCATACGACGTACAATTTTTATACGGTAGTACGTCAATATGTATATCTATATATATATCCGTAAATTGATACGCGCGTACACACAAAAATATTTATTTGAATGTTTTAATTTAGAACAAAAAATTTTAATAATTTCATATAATAGGTATATATTTTGAATTTTTTTCAATATAAGATATTTTTTAAAACATAATCTTAGAAATATAAGAAAAACCAAAAACCATTTGTCAATTTGTAAACTTTAAAATCCGATTACAGTACATCGCGTTACGCGTATTTTGGTTGCTCTCATGTAAATTCATGTACCTATTTATTTGTAAATTTTTTGACAGAAATTATACGTCAACTTTTATTTAAGTTAAAGTTTATTTTTTAGTTTTTTTTTGCGAACATATTATAGATATTTTCAATTATTTTGAATGTATGTTTTTTTTAAAAAAAAATATTATTTTAAAATATTTTATTTTGAAATCTAAATAGCAATATCAGAAAAAACAATTACAATATTTTTATACGCTTTGTCAAATTTTAAAATTTTAAATTCCGAATTACAGTACGCAACATACCTACTTATTTCAAATTTTTTTGACAGAAACTGCATGCCGTACACGTTTATTCTGGTTGATCTGTAAAGAACACATCATTTTTCTTAAGAAATGTTATTTTTTTGTTTCTGCAAACATACTATAGGTATTTCAATTATTTTGAATATACATATGTAAAGTATTTTTTAAAAAAAATATAGGTATTTTTAAAAACAATATTATTTTATAATATTTTATTTTTAGAACAATAACATTATAAGAAAAAACAATAACTTTTTTATATGCTTTGTCAATGTTTAAATTTTAAAAATTCGAGTTAGTTATTCTCATGTAATATTAATATCATGTACTTAACTACTAATTTAAAACTTTTTGTTAGCAATTATACACCATAAGCGTTGATTTTAGTTAGGTCCAAAGGAACAAATCATTTAAATTGCAAATTATTTTTTTAAGAAAGATTTTTCGTTTTTAATTTTTTGCAAACATATTTCAATTATTTTGATTTTATGTTTTAAAAAAAATTATTTTAAAAAAATATTATTTTAAAATATTTTATTTTTAAAATTTAATCGTAGCAACATAAGAAAAAACAATTACAATATTTTTATACGCTTTGTCAATTTTTAAATTTTAAAACTCAGAGGTACATTACGTCGCGTATGATTTCATGTAAATTTATTTACATAACATAACAACTTATTTCAAAATTTTTTGACAGAAACTGAACGCCGTACATGTTGAATTTGGTTGATCCATAAGTAACAAATCATTTTTCTTAAGAAATATTATTTATCAGAAGTCGGTTTCTTATTTTACAAAAAACTTAACAAAAACCAACAACAATATACGATTTAAAAAAAAAAAAATTTTAAGCAAACGAAAACAAAGTACAGTACTTTTCGGTTATAACGACCATGACGGGATGGAAAATATTCGTCGTAATAAACGAATGTCGTTTTAAAAGGTTGCTGTGAATTTTGAAAAATTAGTATAAGACTATACATTTGCTAAAATTTTATTTGATGTGTCAGCCTCAACCCTATGCTTTTTCTTCAAATGAAATTTTTTTTGTATTTTTGATGCGTTATTATGATTTTTTTTATATTCAAAAATTAATAAAAAAATACTAAATTAATCACCAAGCAACATAATTAGATATAATAATTTTAAATAAAAGATTAATATCAATGCAATAAAAAACTTTCATTTTTAGGTAAAATTTAATTCTTTGGCAAAAAGTGTAAATATTACTATAATTAAAATTGCACCGAGTTCGTTATAAATGAAAACTACTGTATAAACCAAATGTATTGCTTTCATTTCGACAGATTTTTTTTCGTTCACTTTTTAAGATAAAGAAAAAACAAAAACAAAAAAAAAATTTAAAAAAATTTAAATCTCCTTGTTCATTGCATATTTGAACTACTTAAACAAAAAAAAGAAAGATATACATAAGTCGGCGCCTATAATCTTTTGAATTAGATTTAGCTGCGAGTTACAACCGAAAATGAATTACATTTACACAGAAAGTCGGCGCATAATATTAGAGTCATAAGCCTCAACTTTTAACCGCGTGACCCAGAAAAAGGATGTTTATATTTGTATGGGAAAAAATAAGCCGATTAAATATTATGATGATGATGATGTGTTAATATGTTTCTATTTTATTTTTTATATTCAGGGAAATATCTAAACAAATTTAGATAATTTTAAGTTATAAACATTTGATTTAAACGAATAATATAGTTGATTAGATTTTTTTGTAGTTGTTGTTGTTTTAGTATTTAGTTTTAAAGTATGGTATTTAATTTTTTTGTTTTTTTTTTTAATTATAACGTAGTAAATATTCTAAAATACAACATAATTTTAAGATTGAATTTTAAAATGGCAAATGATTTAAAAATTTTCGCTTGTAAATTAAAATGATTTAATTGTAGTTCTTCTTAATTGAAATTCAGACTGTTCTGAAGCTTTTCTTGTATCCGCGTAGGTAGAACCAAATGACAGCATCTCAAAGATTTTGAATATAAATATAAATTCTTAATGCTACTTTTCGTCCTTTAAGGATAAAAAAGGTTTTTTTTTAAGCGCTAACTGTTCAACTGTTAGGCTGATAAGCCCGTCCCTACCATAGGTACATGTTAGAACATGAGGTCATATTATATTTGTGTTATTAGAATTGATCTTAATGAATTCAACATATAATTTAAACATGAGATAGTACTAGGCCTTATATCATGTAGAAACGTCTTTGATTTTCAATAGATACAATTCTATTTTTGTTTATATTGTAATATTTTGTATTTGAGTTTTATGGTATTCTGTATCTGTGATTTATATTATTCAATTAAATTATTTGTTTATATTGTTATATTAATGTATTTTTTATTAAAAATATATAATTAGTAGTTATTGATTAAGCCATTAATTCGAAAACCGAGATTCGAACTTGGGCATTTCGCATGAAAGGTCGGCACCCTAAAAACTTACCACCCAGCCGTTATTTGAAAGTATTCATATTGCTTTAGTGTTTTTATAAAGGGTGTTTTCTAATTAGGTGCACTTCTCTATACTACTGCATAAATAATTATAAGTAGCTACCTTTTGTGTATGGGAACTAAGCTAGGCTTCTTGTGGTTTACAGAATATGGGGGCTTAGATAAAATTAAAATATTTATTTTATTTACTTTTCATAATTTTATTCCTAACTCTGTTTCTAGACTACTTATGAAAATTTTGTAAAATGTATTAGAAAACTTAAGAAATCGTCTTGTAATATTTTGACATTTTCTATATTTTATGGTTTCAAAAATGCGAGCTAAATTTAAAAAATGTTGAAATTTAAAAAAACTTTTTTTTCGAAAAAACCACATGTTTTATTTTTTTTGTATCTACTCATAATTACTGATGCAGCACTTAATTAAGAAACATCCTGCACATATTAAGCGTTATATCTGGCGACCAGTTATTATAGTTCAAATATCTGAATTAATTTTATAAAAACTGAATTAAAAAAAAAATTACCTGAATTTATTTAGTAAAATTTTGATTACACATAAAAAAATCTAAAACTATTTTGTAAAAATGTAAATCTTAAAAAAAAAATTCAGAATTTCATTTGTCTGAATTGCCTGAATATAATTTGTAAAAACATGAATTTGGCAACTAATGTAATATATTTGAAAAATACCTAGGTTTGACCAGAAATGCTATATTATTATACTAGTCCTCTACCTCAAAAATAAACTCAACTGATTATGTGTAATTAATTGCCTTTAAGTATGAAAAAAATTAACTATGATGTATTTAATTTTCCTGATAATCACAACTCAAGTCTTACGAATTTAACTTTAACCATTGCGACACAAATTTCAAAGCTTAAAGCTGTTAAATTGTTCACAATTTAAAACTTCAAAACTTTTAATAAAACAAATAAATTTAATCTTTTTGCAATTAATCGAGTTTTTATAAAAAAATATAAAAAGATTTTGGTTCTAAATCTAATCTTTTGCTGGAATTTTTTGTTAATAGTCAGCAGAAAACCACTATAAGACATAAAAATATAAAAGAGAAAGCGAAGGAATAGAAAAAGATAGCAATAAAAATAAATTCTCTTTTATTGCAAATGAAAATGACCACAATAGCAATATATTAATGTTAAATGGACATTCAAACTGACATGTCCTTTCCGAATGAAACCCATTCTCTCCTGTTGTTCATTCTTTATTATATGCCACATATAATTTATTTTTTAGCCTCTTCATAGATTCTTTTTTTTTTTTACCGTTTTTTTCCCCCGTCTCCAATCTCTATTCTATCATTATGTCCCCTAATATCTTATATAACTATAATTTCATTTATATATTTATGTATCATATATCATTTTGTTAACAAAGCACCCACATAATAACAATCACAACAACAATAACAGAAAATGGGAAAAAAATCCATCAAATAATGTGTAAAGAAAACAAAAAACGTGTCTACTAAAGTCTAGGCTCTCGTTATCATTATTGAAGGGGATAAAGAAACTAACTAAAAAAAAAAAGAAATACCCAGGATTTACAAAGTAAAATGTGAAACAAAACTAAATTAAACAGAAAGATTTCATCATAAGTAAAGTTTTATAAGGAATAAGAATGGACATTTGTCGTCGACATCAAAATAAAATACCTGTCACTAGGATTTGATTAAATGAACGTACATGGTTTTATATTTAAAGCCTTATTTAATAACAACACTGCTTCTACATATTTTTTCTCCTTCTTCTTATCCTAAGTTCTATATATACAAAATACACCTAATAAATTACCTGATGGATAAGCACGTGAACTTAAAATTGTTACATATATATACATAATTTTGTAATGTGAATATGTAGATAAACTGTTATGTATATGATTAATTTTACTATTAATATTTTGACTGTCCCTGCAATTTATTTTGTGCTTCCGGGTAGGAATTCTTTATTAAAAGTATAGTAATATATTCTACTCTTATTATTTTTTTTTATATAAAAATGAAAAATTAGTTGAGAGTTGGGGGGGAATTAAATTAAACTTCAGATTCAAATAATTAAAATGAAATTATGTGTATACATTTCTATTGTTGCTATGCACGTAGAAAACGTAGAAAATGGTGATGGATAGGCCACGCTCTGAGAAAAGAAGCAACAAACATAATCAGAATGACCCAATAATTAAATGCCCAAGGTAGACAGAGACGAGGTCAATCCAACAACACCTGGCATCGAAGGACAATAATTCAATTATCCAAGAGTGGGCAAACTTAAAAGGAAATCAAGATATATGGGGACGACCGAGAGCAATAAAGGAGGCCAGTTGATATCCTATGATTACCAAGAGTAAAATACATTTCTATGTTTATAGAGGGATGAAAAATTTTTACGAATGGAGGTCATGGATTTTGTAAAACTTTCATAAGCAGAATGCAGTTGGATTGTAAAAATAAAAGACTTACAATCAACTTGCGCTTATACCGTTATTTCGGTTCTTTTATTACACTCTAAATTCATCAAAAACATACTTTCATTTGGGATGGGTTTAAAAATTTTTCAATTTTTATTCAAGTTTTCCTTGATCAATTTCTTGCTTCTTTTACAATTCAAACCTAGTCAAAGTTGATGGCAGGACTCTACGTTTATTCTTCCATAGGAAGAAGCAAAGACAGTTGGCTCCGAAGACATAAACAACTAAAAATATAAAATTATGAAGGTAATAATTCCTAGCATCCTAGTTAAGTTATTCTAGTAATGATGACTCAGCTAGGATGCTACAATGCTGGGTCTTCTTAATGGTCCGATTAAACCAGGTTCAGTGAATAAAAAGTTATTAAAACTGAAACTAGTCCTTCCAAAGAATCAAACTAATATTATTACTACTACTAGGTAGCAAATATGGCCAACTATCTGTTCCAACTTTCACCTATGAGAGTTACTAATTACAAAGTGCTATTTAGTTCAACAAATATTTATTCCAAACGATTAACCTGTCGTCATTGCTATAGCAAAATCTAAATATCCTCTTCTTTCCGTTCTATTTCATTAAAACTATTTTTTATTATATTCATTTTTTTCTGAGGAAGATATCATAATACCTGTAACTCTATAACTATATACCTATTCTTTCTATTATTAAATCTAAATTTAAATATTAAGAAAATAATAGCTAACAAACAGCATACCTACTATTTAAAGCTTTACTTATACACCATGGTAATATAAAAAAAAAAAAAAACCAAAATTAAATGAAATGCAAAAATCGTCTCTAGCCATTACACTAATCTATTCCATATTAGATTGTATCCTTGGTTAAAATTAGGTTACATAATATATACATAGGTATTAAGTACATATATACATAGTATCCTTATATAGCTAATATACAATGAAATTACTTTAATGCATGTTATTTATTTAATATGTGAATACATACAAAAAATAAAAAAAATAACAGTAAATATAAATGGAAAAATTCTACTAGTATTTATTATAGGGATAAAAAAAAAATTTTTTTTTTTTTTACCAAAGGATATGGGGAAAAATTTCCATTTTGATTTTTTATTTTTTTTATTATTTTGTTTGGGTATTTTTGGTTTAAGGTAAATGTGAGAAAAAATTAATCCTGTCCAGATGAGTCTGACAGGTCATTATTCTTAATATTCCCATTGAGACTCTGGAATACTACAGAATATATACATATACATTAGAAAAATGAGAATAAAAATATACAAATAGTATAGGATAGAAAAATTAAAGAGGAGGAGGAAGTGCGGAAGAGTGAGAGAGAGAGACGAGAACTCGGGATTGGATTGAGGAATTGTAAGAGAATATAGCTTTGTTTGCTTGAATGATTTTTATTTTGTCTTTGGTTTTTTGAATCCTAATGTATGGATGTGGTGAGAATAGAAGAATGAGATGGAAATAAATGAATTTCATTACATTAGACAGGACACGATACAAATTTTTTTTTACTTTATATTTTTTTTTTTTCTAAAACGCGAAAAACAAATTTTTTTTTTTTTTTTTTACCCAACAAACTTTTTTATTTTCCTTCAAATCTCTAATTCCTTCGGTTCTTCAAAGGATTTGTTTTTTCATCGTAAATCGCTTATGATTTTTCAAAAAAGGGTTTTTTTAAATACAAAAAAAAAGGATTTTTAAATCTTCCATGTTTTTTTTTTATTTTACAGTTAGATAAGATAATAATATTTAAGCAATGACAACAACCAACCAACATAAAAGAAAAGGATTCAAAATAAGGATAAGAGATAAACTTAACAAATACAAATACAAAAAAAAAAATACAGTTATCTAAACAACAAATTGTTTTTATCATTTTTTGTTTTTTCTTAAATGCTTTTGATACCGTTAAATTATCTTCCGTCAAAAAAAAACACAACAAAAACAAAATGCACTGACATAGAATCAAATGACAGTTAAATTATACACTCTCTGTGTTTGTTTGTATTTTTTCCTTCTCTTTGTAACTGTTTACTATAATTTTAAGCTAATTTAAATGTTATTAAACCTCACTCCCATTTTTTGACAAGGTAGAAAAGAGATTAAAGTGAAAAAGAGCATTCTTAGATAAAGAGTAGGAGAAAGAGAAGGATACGCTAAATAGAAAGAGAGTGGGAGGGATGGTAAATATAGAATAAGTGGGAAAATGGTAAATATAGAAAGAGAATAATGACTATTTGAAGATTTTCAGACACTTTTATTAGGCGTTTTAGATTAGATGGGTTTGGGATAAAATAAAACAAAAAAAAAAATAAAGGTGAAAATGATAAATGATTTTCAGGAAATTTTATTTGGGTTAGAGGTGTGTTTAAAAATAAAAAATTAAAAAAAAAAAACTTTAGAGTAAAATGTTAAAGTAAATGACTTTATATAATATTATGAGAATTTAGAATATTTAGACTGTAGTGAGATATAAACTACTCAAAAAATTTTAAACCTATATTTTTTAAGTAGGGCAAGTGTGGCAATAGGTCCTACTTAATTAATTAATTAATATCTCATCACCTTTTTGTTGAAACTTATATTCTTCACTTATATTTAAGTATTTCACCAGATCAATCTTTATGAAGTTTGATAATTTATGAAAAATTATTAAAAATTCTAAAATATTATTAAAACTTAACCCACTAAACGATTATCAACGATTACAAATGTGAGAAAAAATCAGAGTTCAAATATAAATTTTAATTTTATTAAATTGAAGTTTTGTTTTATTTATAACCTTTTGGCTATTTATTAAAGTGGCAGAATGATAATCAAACTTAAATACCACACATTATTAGATATAAATAAATTAAATTTAAAAAAAAACCGCCTTCTTATTAGAATAAAAATTTTTTAAAGAATATATTGGTAATGTGATTTATCCTACATCTTTTATTCCACTGTCCTCCTATTTAGAACTTGTTTCCAAGGGGAGGTTAAAGTTTTTAAATTGAAATAAGAAAATGTAATATATGTGGGTGAATAATTTACTTTTAAATTATTTTGAAAGTAATTTTTATACAATATGATATTAATATTCTTTTTAAAATTCTAAAGATATTTTAAGCCTCCTTCACTAGAATTTTCTTTCTTTCTTTTTTAGGTTAGGGCGCCTGATCACACCATTTTATATTGAAAACAAATTCTTAGGTCTTAGGAATTTTAGATTTTTGATATATATGATTGGAATTAATATAAGATTGAATATTAAAATCACAAGTAGTTGTACCATATGTAATTTAAGCCTATAACATCTAGGTAAAGTCTGTATAACAGACCAAGTGTATAATCCGCGAAAATTAACTAAAACTTTTTGCATAATCTATAATCGTCACGGGTGGCATAGTGGTTAAGTGGTTTCATGTTAAAGGCCCTGGTTCGAATTCCAGTAAAAGTGAAAAAAAATTTTTTAGTTTTCAACTCGACTCAGCTACGTTTCGCCTTTGGGTTCAAATTAATGGCTTAATTAATAATTGATAATTATATATCTTTAATAAAAAATACAATAATCCAATAATATAAGCAAATGCAAAATATAAACTAATAATTTAATTGAATAATATAACTCACAGAAATAGAGTACCATATAACTCAAATACAAAATATTACAATATAAACATAAAATAGAATTGTATCTATTGAAAATCTAAGACGTTTCTACATGTTATAAGGCCTTGTACTAGGTATCTCATGTTTAAATTGTATGTATAATTCATTAATATCAATTCTAATAATTCAAATATAATATTATGACATTTTGTTCCAACATGTACCTATGGTATAGACAGGCTTAGTAGCCTAACAGTTAAACAGTTAGCGCTTAAAAAACAACAAAAAGAATCTAAATAAGCATCTTCATAATCCCAAATGTCATCTGTTTGTTGCCTTGCCGTTAAAGCTAAATAGGAATATTATTTGTTTCTACCATATTATACACAGCTATTTAAATACGAACATATTAATAATTCATTTAACTGTCATATATAGCACTGGACAAGTTTTTTTTAAAAACATAAAATTTATTCTAAATACTAACTTTAGTTTATGATAATAGAACTAACTAATACTTCAATATCCTTTAACTAACTACATAAACGTCAGCCGGAAATAAAAATAAAAAATCTAGTAATTGTATGTATTAGTAAAATTTGACATAAACTACGTTTAATTCTAAAACTCTTAACTACATACAGTTTTATTATTCTCTCGTTTGTTATTTCAATTATATAATTTTTATTATTTTCATTTTTTATTTCATTTTTTTTTAATATTAAATTATTTTATTTGATTTTCCTATTTTAATGTGGAGGAGTAAACAATTTTTATTTTATTTTACAACTCAGATTATAAAAAAAAAACAGGTTATGATTTTAACCCTTCCCAATTACCAAATAGTACCTAATATTCAACTAATTCTTAGAATTTTATAAATAGATTTTTATAAGCTCATATATGCTTTTTTTCTAGTTCTTGATAAGTAATTTTTTTATTATTATTACTCTTTATTATTTTATTATTAAATAATAAAAATGGAAAATAATAATGATATAATAAAATTTTAAGGTGACCATATGATATTTAATTGTTAGTTGGTATTGCGAAAATAAGATTCTAAATTGAAATAACACTTAAAAGTATGGAAATTTTGAAGATAATGGTGCTAAGCATTAGTAGATTAAAGAAATCAAAACCAATTAAGAAGATCTAAAAGAAGAAAATCTGACTAATGGCGTAGTGGTCAACATTCCACCTTCATGTGGAAATTCTCGGGTTCAAACCCCGCTCAGATCATATCTAGTAAAAAAACATCGTATCTAATAAAAAAAAAACCCCGCTCAGATCATATCTAATAAAAAAATATCGTAAAATTGTATATTTGTAGCGTAATAGTTAATAATATCGTAATATAAGATAAGATTTAATATAAATATATAAATAATTCATAAATGGCGCACAATAATAATATTTGTGTATTCGCAATCTTATACAAAACCTACAGTCGAGTAATCAACATTCATATCAGTGAATATAACAATTAAAGAAACAGAAGCCTGGTCTAAATAAACTTGATGAATGCTTTATTCTCCATAAAGGAATGGAAGAGGAATATAAAAAAAAAGAAGATCTAAGATCAAATAACTTGTTTCCTACAGGAATACTCCATATTTAGTCTTAAACTTCATTCCTCGATTACCAATTACAAATATACGGATAAATTTAGTACTTCTTGTATCAACTTAAACTGCTTTCACCGAATACGCAATAGAAGAAATTGTTTAGTTTTTTTTATCAACCTACATAGAGAAGTACAAGACAACCAGATACATTTATTAACAAAGAAACTATTTACAATGACGTCACTAGCAAGTTTGTATGTCGATTTAACTGATTCTAAATGTCTCAAAGACTTGTAGGATTATTTGAAACTCGGTAATAATTACAGATTATGTCTAGAGTTCAATACTACACACATGGTAACCATAGATATTTAGTAAATTAAAATTGCACATTGATTCATCGTTATCGCGCTAAGTTCGTGTTAACATTTTACTTTTATTTTCCATTTAAATAATTTTATTATGCTAAAAGCACTGTTGAAGTTAAAAACGCCTGAAAGAATGACTGATTACATTATTTTGTGTCTGTGATAAAAAAATAAGAAAAACTATAAGCGAGAAAAGTTCGCGTATACGGTGTATTCTTTCTTATATACACATATATATACTCGATTATAAATTAAATATATCTGCTTAACTATTTTATATTAACTAAATATAAAAAAAATTAAAAAAAAAAAACCGGCACCGGCGTTATAGTGATGTCAAGCTTCAAAACTGTGCAGAGGAAGTGTCTGGAATTATTAACGTTTATAGCTGTTAAATGCAATTTTTAAAATCACAGATTTATATATTATGTATGCTAAGTTATTATGTTGTTTGTTGGTTTTATTTTTGGTTTTGTTTTTTGTATATATATTAATAGTGTGGGCTGAGGTAACACTCCTCAAAAAATTTTAAATTAAGAAAAATTAACTTAAAAAAAATAAGAAAAACAAAAACAAAAGTAAAATTCAGAGAAAAAATTGTAGAAAAAATTGAAGAAAAAAAAAACGTATAATATTTCAGCTGATTATTTAAATAATAGCGTGCAATTATGATTTATTTCATTTTGATATCTGGTGTAAATTGTAAATTTATTAGTATAAAATAACTGAAACATGGATGAATTAATTGAAATGATAAATCATCCGATAAAATGGTGTTTGTTAGTTTAAAATTAATTAGTCATAAGAAGTTTGAAGATTTTTTATGGTAGATTTTAAGTAAAACTTTTATAAGAAAAGGAACTTTATTGATGTTTGGTTCCTCGTTTTTTTAGAGGACTTCTGACAGACCAAAAGAATAGAATAAATCACAAAATTTTTGAAAAACTTTCGCTACTTTATTGTAGACCTTTATTAAGTTAAATGAAATTTGATAGGATTTCAAAGTAATTAAATTTCCTTCATTCCTTCCGTGATCTTAAAGTATGGGTAGAGTTTTTAGCCTTAAATATAATTATATATGCTCTTCAATTCCGCACAATAGATTAAGAAGCTCAGAATCAACTTGACCTAACCCAGCATCAAAAATTTTTATCTTTTATTTGACTCAACAGACATACAATTTACTTAATTCCTAATTTATTTAGTTAATAATTCTATATCAATAATACATAATTAAATAAACATTACAATATAAATAAATGAAAAATATCAAAAAATATTTTATTTGAATAATATAACTCACAGATACTTAAATACTTCATTTTATATTGAAATCAAAGACGTTATTCATTCCATAAGAACTAGTGCTTAATATCTTATGTTGTAATTTATTGTATGTGGAATTTATTAAGATCAATCATAATTTTAAGAGTATGATATATTGGATATCTTCCCTATAAAATACCTATGGTATAGACTCGCTTAATAGCTTCATAATTGAACGAAGAATGTTAACTTTTAGAAGCTTTACGCAAATATTATTGTTAGTACGCAAAATTGAGAATTATGTCAAAAATATTAAATTTTAAAATTATATTTTTATATGGCTGAGGTTTCTGTATTTTTGAGATCTATATTTAGTTTATCCATAATTCTCTTGTTAGCTTAGAGGATTGCTACCAAATATCTTCATCTCAATTATCGCCAGCGAGCTATTTTTGTAGCGCCAAGAAATTCCTAGACAGTCTCATCTTCTCAAACCCTTCAGGACAAACTAGAGGATCAATTTATATGTAATATTTAAATGTTTTTTCGAGAGTGCGCTCTATAGACTTCCATTTTTTCTTCTAAATCCAAATTTTACACAAATCCGGTATTTAAGATAATAATGAAATTAGATGGCATTGCCTTAATTAAAAATAAAACTAGCCTTGTTGTAATTTATATGTAATATTTAAATGTTTTTTCGAGAGTGTGGTCCATTGACTTCCATTTTATCTCCTTATAATAAAAATTATATACAATATCGGTATCTAAGATTTTAATGCAATTAGATATAGCATTGCCTTAATTAAAAATAAAACTGGCCTTGTTATTCCGTAAGTTAGTGAATCGAAAAGAACCAAAGAATTACAAAGAAAAAATATATGATATCAAATCATATAATTGGAAAGGTCAAGTGAAAAATCCACTTTCCTCCCTTAACCATTCATCTTTTTACCTTAAAACAAGGTACCTTTACAAAACAATAAAATACCCTTTAAATGTAAAAATTTACCTCAGAACAAAATATAATACCTAAATTTTATTTTTTAACAATAACATTAAGAGTATTATTTAAAAAAAATTTTGTTTTATAATAACTTATAATAAATTTATAATAAATTCAAAAAAAAACCTTCAAAGTTATAAAAATACAACAACTACACAAAATAAAAGTTTTTCTTTAAAAGAAAAGTTTTTAATTCAAAAATTAAATTTTTATAAAACACATTTTCCCAAAAAAAAGAAAGAAAAAACCCAGTAAACAGAAGCAGATGAAGTCAATTATACTGTACATACATACAGTCACTAAAGTCTTACAATATCTTTTGGGTATAGGAAAAATATCTTAAAAATAAAAATCAATACATATTAAATATAAAAGATCCTTAAAGATACTAATACTATACCAATTGATATCTATAAGTATATATAAAAATGGTTCAATTCAAGTATATACGTACTACGTACGTAAGTTCATTTTGTCCATTAATTTAGAATTATTTTTTTGTTTTTGTGTTATTTTTTTTTTTTTTTTCTTAATTTTATTTCCAAAAAGGACGAAAGAAGAAATGAGAAAAAAAATAACCACACAGACAACACGTGTCCTTTTTATTATTACTTTTACCAAAAAAACAAAAATATATAAAACAGTTTTTACAGATTTATTTTCCCTCAATTACATACGTACAATAAAATTCCAACTAGGAAACAAGAAAAAAAAAAAAAAAAAGAAAATTAGTATCTAAAGATTTTTTTTTTTTATTTCATTAAATTAATTTCAAGGTAGAGTATGTGTCATGGTTTCGTTTTATTTTTGTGTATTGTGTATAGAACGGAAATTCTCTAAATACCATTCAATAAAATTCTATACAATGTATTTATTGGAATTTTGTTTAATTTATTTTTAACAATATTATATATAGAAAGAAATGAAAGCCACAGTATAGTATTCACTATCCACATGTATTTAAAAATGATTCCATTTTGTAAAATTGTTGAAAAATCGATTGGGTCTTACATATTATGTAAACAATATATTATGTTATGAAACAATATCAGAGTTAAATAGAAGTTCTATTATTTAATAAATAAAAAATAAAATCTATTATAACAATCTCAATTACTCTTATGATAATTAAAATTAAAATTTTTGAGACCCCTTGTTTCATATGGCAGAGTTTTAATAATAATAAAATTATTTAAAACATCTTGTTGACTCATTCTCTATTACTACAACTTGGTATACAGCATGAGAGCTATTCTCAAAAGTCCCAAAGGATTTTTTTGCCTTTTATACTATTTTTGACTAGAAAATATTCTAGAATATTAGTCATTATTGTAAGAATTTTCAATTACTTTAATAATGTCTATTGAAATTAACTCTGAAAATAATAATTGTCCAGCTTTTCTTTCTGCAGCTGCAGTCTAACAAACGCTTTTCCAAATAAAAGTATATCGTAAAATAATTGAAAATTAATGAAAAATCTCAATGGGCTACAAAAAAATATTTAAACAAGTGAAGAAACAGTCAGTCGGTGCAACCGACTTAGAAATACCCTACACCTATTTGGTTCAAATTTAAGGACATATTCATAAGTCATTTTAACACTATAAAAGCTGTTATTAATTTGATCGTAAGACATAGCTAGCCAAATTAACTTTATAATACTAAAAACATTTTCTAATTACACTATCTATTAAAAAATATTACAAAATCTTACTAATTTATCTATTTAAAAATATTAAAAAACAAACAAACTTGAAATGAATGAAAATATATTTATTCCAATTCAATTACAAAATCAAAAAATTCTAATTGTTAAATTTTGTGATAAAAAGATAATCAAAGCATAATATATATAATAATCCAAATTTTTAAAAATTGCAATTATTTTAAATGGTTAGTTTATATACCTAATAGAAAAGCTTATAAACGCAAAATATGCAATAAATGTACTTCTAAAATACAATTACAAATTTTGAACTTTTCATATAATTCATTTAAATATTCAAATAAATTTTACATAAATGCAGCAAGTACCTTTGAACATAGCTGAACCACTACAATTTAGTCCAGATTTCGGAGACACATAGGACATAGGAAATATATTCTTTGGCTTTGAAATTAAACTCGACCAGAACCATTTCGCATGGTACTTTCAGTACTAGTAATCTAGAGTTTAAATTTCATCAAAATACCGGCATTATTTTTTGAGTTATGGTGTTTTTAAGATATATGTTTTTTAGTCCTTGAACTTGTCAAGGGTTCCAGAACCCGAAACCATGGTACGATTTCGCCGATATGCAGTCCCGTCATACTTTCAATACTAGTTAACCCTTGTATACAATTGGAACGTTCTATCTTAATTTTAAGTTACTAGTTTTATTAATTTCGATGATAAGCTTTTACACATTTGGGGGTCTTAGAGAGGTCCTGAACCACCACTCCAAATGATCCCAAATTAGGGGGGCACGGAAGAAATAGTAAAGAACACCCTGGGCCAAATTTGAAGCTTCTACATTTTTTTCAAGTTACTATTTTTGTTAATTTCGAAAATATGCTTTAAGGTCCTCGGATCTGAGTGGCTGGTCCCCGACCCACTAGTCCAATGGGGCTCAAATTTCAAAGACACTTACGCAATAGGAAGGGACACCCTGATACCAAATTTGGAGGTTATATCTTCATTGGTTTTGGAATTACGCTAGTTTGGCCTAAATTCGATCAAAAAGTTCTCAGTTCCGAACCCATTGTCCAATCCTCACCGTACGTAGTTACCGTCGTAGTTTCATTACCAATAACCTACAGCACAAATTTCATGAAGATAGACTCATTAGTTGTTGAGTTATCGTGATTTTTAATATATGTTCGTTATCCCTGACACCGACTAAAAGGTCCAGAATCCGAACCCATGGGCTGATTTCGCCCTTATACAGCCCGCGCTTTACTTATAGTACTAGTTAACCCTTGTACACAATTTGAACGGTCTATCTTAATTTTAAGTAACTATTTTTAGTAATTTCGATTATAAGCTTTTAAAACTTGGGAGGTCTGAGAGGGGTACTGAACCACCTCTCCAATTGATCCCAAATTAAGGGAACACGCAAGAGATAGTAAAGAACACCCTTGTGGCAAATTGGAAGCTTCTACATTTTTTCAAGTTGTTATCTTTATTAATTTTAAAGATATGCTTTAAGGTCTTCGGAAATGTTAGGCTGGTCCCCGACCCACTACTCCAATGGGGCCCAAATTCCCAAAACACTTAGGAAATAGGAAGGGACACCCTGATACCAAATTTGGAGGTTCCACCTTCATTGGTTTCGGAATTATGCTCGTTTGGCCTAAATTTGATCAAAAAGTTCTAGGTTCCGAACCCATGGTCCAATCCCGACCTTACGCAATCCCCGAAGTAGTTTCATTACTAGTAACCTACAGCACAAATTTGATGAAGATAGCGTCATTAGTTGTTGAGTTATCGTGATTTTTTATATATGTGCGTTAGCCCTTCGATCGATTAAAAGGTCCAGATTCCGAACCCATGGGCCGATTTCGCCCATATGCAATCCCCGCCGTACTTTCAGTCCTAGTAATCTACAGTTAAAATTTCATCAAGATAGCTCCATTATTTTTTGAGTTATCGTGCCTACGGACGGACGGACGGACGGACGGACGGACTGACGGACGGACGGACGGACATGGCTATATCGACTAAGGCGGTCACGCTGATCACAAATATATATACTTTTCCATATCTACCTCGCTTCCTTTAGGTGGTTACAAACACCATACCAAAGTTAATATACCCCTTTACCTATTCTATAGGTGTAGGGTATAAAAACCACCTAATTATATTGTTTTGATTCCTTTAAGCTTTTGGGGCATTTAAAAATTAAAATTTAATTTTGTGGGGTATTTGGGGTATTTCTATAAATATAAATTTAATAGTGTGGGTTATTTGAGAATATAAATGTAAGGATTTGTTATATTTACGGATTTAAATCCAATCGTTCCAAAATCTAATATTTTCTTCGGTAGTTCCTACCACTTCCTAATGTATTTCCTACATATTGCAAAACATTAGTTCTATATATATAATTAAGAATTACAAAATATCTACATCAAATAATTTTACAAAAATTATAATTTATATTACATAGAGTTATCCTACAATAGATGGAAAATATCGGAAATCCAAAAATGGCAAAGTTACTAAAACTCACCCAATTATTTTATTAAAAACACCCCATTATTCTATCCCTATTAAAATGGAAAAATAATATTAAATAGATACTTATTCACAAGGCTATTAATAAAAATAGAACAAAATATATGTAAGGCGGTAACCTTTTTAAAAAGTCAAGAAGAGGAATTCAATTATTTTTCTTCAAATTTCTATATTTTGCTATATCGATTAGTTATTTTGATCAATTTTTTTTTTCCATTATTTTCTAAATATAAATAAATTTAATATACTATACATAGATACCCTTCAGATTTCACAAAATTTAAATCTATTTTTTTTGCGTTGTCTTGATTTCACATCAGAAAATGTATATTTTCTTTAGGAAAAACTTATAATATTTTTCCTGCAAAAATGGAATGAGTCGATACTTATTTTATATTTCTCAATAAGTTTTTATCTTCTTATCTATATTATATATATGTATACAGTATATATGTATAGAACTTTCCTTAGAAAATAATCTCATAATCCGGAAAATTTAAATTGAAAAATAGAAAATTTTTGAAGGCGCGCAAATACAAAAAAAAAAAAAATAATTGAGAAAATATTAAAAACAGCGTAGAAAAAGGAAAATAGAAAAAACAAAACCAATAAGATACACTTGAAAATCTATACATAGTATTTGGGATCTAACTTATTTTGTCTATTTTCTTCTTTTCCCAATCCCAATTTCCATCCCAATAAAAAAAAAATTATAAAAATTTTTAGAAAAAAAAAACTGTAATTTTCCATCTTTATTTAAATTTTATTAAAATAATTTTTTTCATTTGTTGTCATCGTTCCTTTTTTTTTCCTGTGGTATTTTATTTTTCTTTCTTCTCCTTTTTCCACTTTTTTTTCGATTTAATTAACGCAAATTGGCTTATTACATCCGCTCTTGACTTTCAAAATACAATAATACAAAAAAAAAAGTTTAAATTAATTGGAAGTCTTCATTACAGTCGTCGTCATCGTCGACGTCTTTTGGATATTGATGCCAAGATAAATAAAAATAAATTGTATTTTAAAAAACAACAAGACACCATCGTTCCAGGGAATGCAATTAGAAAATTTAAAAAAATTTTTTTCTTTTACAAACGTGTGCCTTTAATTAAAAAAATGAATAATTTGTTTTTTCACATTGATTTGCAAAAATCATTTTGAATACTTATAAAAAAATTTAAAATATTATATCAAAAAAGTAACACTGACTGATTGACAAGGCTGTTCGAAAATAGTTCCCAAGAAAAAAGTCCTCAATTTAGGGGACTCTCCTCAAACTCTCCAAACCAATTTTTTTTTCCCAAAGTTCCCAAAAGGCTTCTCCATTCTAAGGAATATTTATATATTATGTTAACGCATAGGCGAGATTCTGACTTTGAAAAGTTTTAAGAGTTAGATACAAAATCAGGATTCCATAAATTTGTTTAGCGGGGATTGTTTCAGGGAGACAACACCTTCATTATGATGTACTTTGTTGGTAACATAATCAGACCTATCGCGATTGTCAAATATCATACAAATGTGATAACTGATCAAATTTATCAAAAACCATATCGTGAGAGCTACTTATAAATGATAATTTAACGTTTATTAGTATTTATCATATTCAAAACAACTGTTGATGAAGGAAACAGATAAATATCACATATTTGAACATCGTTCACAATATAAAATTATCACATGACATTTTATTAATTTCACAATAGATATCAAATATTTTTATACATTTGACACTCGCGATTAAATTAATAAAAAATTTTGAAAATTATCACAAATTGTGATAATTGACTTTCAAGATTGGTGTGACTATTTATGAAAAAAGTGTGAGAAGGGTTTTTTAAGATTTTAATACAAATTTAGGGTTCCAATAACTGGTTTAACGGCGATTTAGAGTGGCAGTCCTCAATATAAAAAACACTTTGGTGCTTTTCAGGGGTTTTAGAGTTGCTTAAAAATTTAAAAATCCAGTAAGTTGTTTAGCGGAGGTTTAAGGGCTTAGAGAGATAAAAAAAGAATTATAATTGTTTTATATATTCTGAAATGAGCAGTGGTGAAGCTTTTTCAAAAAACCACCGTACAACCAACTGAATCTAATTATTATAAAAATTTTAAAACACTTTTAGGAACTTTTTTCATATAGCCAACTGACAACCTTAACAGCAAGAACAACTAAAAGAAAACCCAGAACCAAACACCAAAAAGAAAACTAAAAGAAAAGTATTTTTTTTTTCATGAAAAATCTGGAATTTGTTTCATTTCTTAATGAAACGAAACCGGAAATAAATATTTATATTTAATATTTCACAAATCAAATATAAAAAAAAGAAAATTTAAAGGAAAAACTCAAGAAAAATTAATTAAATTGGAAAATATTTTTGTGTTTTTTTTTTTTTTTTTTTATTTTTGAACAAATTGAATTGATGGGATTCAATTAAGAAAATGAAGTTGCAAGTTCAACATTTGTTTTTCTTTTCAAAATTTTCGCAACATTTTAAGTACAAATAAATACAAAGTATGTGTGTGTATATTAGAAAAAATATTTGATTTTGAAATTCTAATGGCAATATGTAGGAAATTCATTAATGTACTAAAGAGTGAGAGGTTTGTTGTTTTATTAAAAAAATTATAAGTTTTTTGCGATTTTTTTTTGTAATCGCAGAAGTTTTCATTAGAGTCATCATTGGTTTGTTTCATTTTTCATATTTTCATTGCCACATATGTACAAATATGAATTTGTAAATCTAATTTTGATGTGGTAAATAAAACAATTTTGTTGATTGATTTTTATTTACGAGATAAATATGATCACTTGGTTAAGAAAATATTACGCAGTCATAGTGCAGGGACGAATCCATGATTAGAACATTGCCATAGTTACCATTGTTTCCATTTTCAGTTGTTATAAAGGCTTATAATCTAATACATATATCCTAAAACACATTTGATCACATTACGATCACGGCTCGAGGTAATTTAAAGGACTTGTGAAAATGTTTATTAACCGCCGAGGGCGTTGCTTTGTGCATTGTATGTATATTTTGAAATTTTTTTTTGTAGTAAACAAAAAAGTAAGCAAGTGCGTAATATAATGTTATTACTAAAAGGGTAAATAAATACTTTCATTTATTAGATAAACAAAATTTTTTCTAAATATTAGTGAACACTTAACTAATACATTCAAAACTTGGAACATCGTTTATTTTTCTCGAAAATATTTCAAACAATTTGTCTCTCTTTCTATTATCTTTTCTCCAAGCTAGTACATAAATTTTTTTTGTGCTCAGTTCAAAATTGACTTGCGATTTCTAATATAAGTCTCACTTTAAGACAAAACCAATATTTTTTGCTGACTAACTTCATTAACGGATCAACATTGATAAATCATTCATCCTAAAGATCCATAGGCCAGCTTGAAAATCCGCTAAATTCATTGGAGATTCAAACTTTTTAATCACTCAAATTACCTAATGCAGTATTAGTGGGATTCAAGCTGGTGCTCTAGCAATTACTGAGACATGTCGTCTCTAATCCCATTTTCAACGAAGCTCCATTTAAGTAGTGTTGGTTTAAATGAATTGTTAATAAATTTTATATGAGTTATGTTTTTAAATCCTAAAAGATTGTTTTTCAATTCGAAATTATTTAACAAGTTGTCATGGGTGTTCCAGATTTCGATTCCAGGCGCGGCAGGAGTACAAAACTAGCTCCAAAGTCGGAGACAAAGTCAATGACTTGAACTCTAATGATTTCTCAGATAAAACGAATTCATAAAAAAAGATCCACTAAAAATATTTGGAACTAAAATCGGGAAGTTCACCTAATTCCTTTTTTACGCGAATTTGAAATAACCCAATTTGAAATATAGCTTCAATTCTCTTTTTACGGATCTATCGCGCAAAATGAGAAATAGATATCCTAGATTTATATAAAATTTATTTGGAACATCTTCCCACATTTATTTCTTGGAACTTTAACAAGAATTTGCAAATACATAGTTAGGTATTAAATCCAAATTTTATTTTCAAAATTTTCTTTTAAAATCAAAAATTTATCAGATTTTGGATAAAAACCTTAAACTGCTTTTCAAATCTTTTATTATTTTGCCGCAAACAAGTTGACCTAAATCTTCTCTCAAATTGTTTTTTAATATAAATCTATTTCAAAAAAAAATTGAATAATCATTTAATCTTTCATCATCATCTTGAAGACAATTTGGTGCAGTTTTTTTTTTTAGTAATACAAATCTCAAGATACAAGATTATTTTTTAAAACAATATCTGCAGTTACTTTCACTTTTTTTTTAAATTAAAAGTTCATTTTATTTTCAAAATTACATTTTATAGGGAGAGCAAAATCAAATATGTATGGAATGAAGCCAATATAAATGACCTTAATTGAATCTGGAGCATAAAATCTGGTGTAATTACAAAAATCTAACTTCGGATGAAGGAAGAGTTCGAAAATAATTGTAAAAAAACAAGAAGTAAAATTTTTAATTCAGAAAAAAATTTCAATTCATTAAAAACTTTATTTTATTCAAAAATTAAATTATAAAATAATAAGTACATATACTTAAGTATAATGTTATCTTATTATTAAGTAGTTATATTGTTATACTGCAATATTGCTGTCATTTTCAATAATGAAGTGTGCTATTTTTTTTTAAATGAATAGCATATACAGTACAGATCCACTACTGGATTGGATTATCGTGTAAGTAAAATAATAATATAAAATAATTTTTCTTCTTCATTTTCTTCTTGAATGCGAAAGTTAAATTGTAATGATAATGACCGTTTATTGTTAAGGAATTTTGTATAATTGAATATTATATACTCGTATTTAAATCCCATCAAGAAAATGTCTTTACCAGTAGTCCACAATTTTATAAAAAAATAAAATTATAAAAAAAAAAAATAAATGAATAATTGTTTGGATTAAAAATATAAGAAGAATATAAGCAAACCATGTCAGTTCAGTTACTACAATTCATCTGAGAACAACTCTCACTGCAGACACAATATTGGAATTTATATAAAGAATCGCCCCATCCACAAATTGTTATACAATAATACAAACTTTTGTTTAATTTTAAAGGAATTAATACCAACGAACATCTTTTATTTCTATTGTATTGTATTAATGTCTCTTATTCTAAATTAACAACACATTACCCCTCCTTCCTCCCCTGGAAAAGTTTGTCATCAGTCACTAATGAACAAGGGGAACATGGTGTTCATTGCTCCCCATTTTAATCCTCTTTTATTCTATGGTTTAATACAAAAATCTTAAAGTATTAATAATTGTGAATGGTGGTAGAAGTTCGTGGTGGTGGTGTTGGTGGTGGTGGATATTACAAAAATTACAACAATAATAATTAAGAAGGGGAGAAAGATAACAGAAACATAGAAAGAGAAAAATGTCAAAAAAAAGTGTAATGCATCATTTTCAAATTGAATTAAAAAATATTGCACAATGAACAGATATTGTGAATTGTGTGACTGGGGATTATTCTATTATATTATATACACATCTTATTTAGAAGCAAATTTATATAATGAATGTGTATAAATAATTTAGTAGAGCATCAAACTAAATTTTATGCCTTGAAAATCATTTGGGAATCAAAATTTTTTTTTGAGTTATATGACATACCTATAATCAAATTATAATAATCATAGTTTTACTACGTATACATATTTATTAATAATGTAGCTGCAATATAATTAATATACATTACTAATATACATTTCTCTTCAAATGCCTCTACACAACATTCGATTAATATTTTGTGAAGAGTCGGCGATATGACAAAAATCTCCGGGTAATTATAACCTCGATAAGCGAGTCAAAAGTCCCCAAAAAAACTAGAAATAACTCCAAGCTTTTCAAACATGTGATGAGTTTTAAACTGCATGAAATATATATTTGAATAAAAGCGAGACTGTATTATAGGAAGCCATTTTAAAGTTGGTTACACAATTTGAGTATTAGAAAAAAAGGAAATTCTTAAATGTAAATATTAACTTTTTTTTAAATTTTACAAAATACATAACCCATTGTTTTGATACTGTGCTTTAAATATCTCAGTTTAAGACATCAAAAGCACCAAGAGAACTTTTGGCTCATTCATTCGAACTATAATCTTTGCGAGACTTTTGACTAATTTTTTTTAAAATATAAGTTAAGTTTCCAAGGGTTTTTTGACTCCGGAACTTTTGTCATATGGCCTTAAGAGGTATTGTTTCTAAACTTACTGATATTAACTTAGAATGCATTATACATTACAACACATACAAATATACATTATTATCTAGTATAGATTCTTCTCTGTTTTTAATTTTATAAGTATTTGTAACTAAATGAAAAGTCTTCCTTTTGGCCTTCAAATATCTTTAGTTATAGAAGGGCAACAATAAACGGAAGATTATATATAAAATATATATACATATAAATACTCCTCTATAGTTTTACTTAAATTAAAATAAAAAAAAAATAATAAAATTAATCTAATTTTATTAAATGTATTCCAGGCCAGGCCAGGCTATACTTAACACAATCAATTTTTCTTTTTATTATCTTTGTTATTTTTTTTCCATTCTATGGCAGCAGCTTTGCCTTGAGTTAAAATTGTGTGTAAATATAAGGAAAAAAGAAAAAATTGAGTGGGTTTTTATTTTTCGAATATATATATATTTTTTTATTATAATATCCCACAATATATTTAATTCTATTAACAATGGATGAAGGAATTATTTAATAGAATATGTTGAATAACTACATATTATATTCTTCAACTATATATACACACACACATACTCTGTATAGGACACCAAAAAAAAAAAATACCCAACAATATAAAATGATTTCCTAGACACTGTAATTATATTGTGCTCCATTAAAGACCATCTTTAATACAAAATCAAATCATTTAAAAAAAAACGACGAAAAAACAAGAATGATCAAAATCAATTTTTATTTTATATTGTATAAAAATATCTTTAGATATTTATTTGTATATGGTAGATACACATTTATGTGTTATTGCCACTAAAAGACAGTGTTAAAATAAAATACTAAACTATTAAATTATATTTCATCTGTTATATATTTTAATGGTATTTGGTTTTTTTTTTTATTTTGAATCTCTTCAACAAGGTTATTATAAATATGTATGTTTGTATTTAAGTTTAAAAGACAATTCTTAAGATAGATTGTTTTACTAAAACCTAGAAAAATTTTACGGATATATATATAAAAAAAAAAAAAAAAACACAATTTATAAAAATTGAAATATATTTATATACATTATAACAATAACACCCTAAGATCATAATAATAACCCCTATGGGTCATTATTTTTATCCATTGCCATATAATCATCATCATCAATATTATATGCTTATATATATATTATATATATATATATATTTTACTTATGGTCATTGTTCCGAGTTTTTTTTTTTTTTTATTTTTTTATTTCTTTTTTTCGGAATTATTTTTATTGTTATTATTTTATTATTAAATATTTGTTGTTATTATTTTGATTATTTCTAAAATATTTTTTATCTTAAAACATTAATTTTAGTTATATTATATGTTTTATAATAGGTTGGAATATCTAAGAACTCCTATAGGAACTAAATAACAAAAAAAATGGAAGGGGGAACAATATTTTCATCAAGGATTTCATCAAGTTTTTATTTAAAAAATTATATGCTTAGTCATGAAACAAATTGCAATGAATCGTTTAAGTTTAGTAGAGTATTCTATAATAGAATAACTTAAAAGTAAATTTAACACTTTGTGAAATCGTTACTTTCTAATTTGTCAAATAAGTTTCAAGTCACCATTATGTCTGTTAGATGAAATTTCCCTTTTCAGTTCATGTATACTAAGTCTTGTTTTAAGCACAGAGACACCGAGGCCTGTTCAACTATAATAACAGGATAGTAGGCGACTTATTACCGGTTTCAAGGAACCTATGATAGTCAAGCCTCGCATCACATTTACCTTATATATATAAAATACTACAATTTCCATTTAAATCAGCTGAAAAAAATATCTGCTATGTGTCAGAAGCATGATTTTTATATAGAATCTTTAATTAATAACCCATTAGTGCTTTGGATAGTTGAAAACGTGTCTGGTAACTCTTCAAAATGCAACCGAATGGCCCAAAATCAAGGAAATATTTTTGGTAAGATTTAAGTAGAAATAAAAATGAAAAAGAATAGTTCTATATAGGTTTATATAGGCCATACGCTCGGTCATTTACAGGCGGTGAGGAATTTTGAAGCTTAAAGAACCCTTGTGACAGTAGAATTAATTTTAACTCGGCACTAATATTTTGAAAGTTTCTTTGTAAAAAACAGAGGTGAATGAAGCCTTGTAGCATGAGTCCTTCTCAATTGTTCTAAGTTCTCTCAATTTGTAGCCTTAAAGTGTTATCACCTAGCTTGTTGTTTTAAAATGGTATCACAAATGGAAAGTGAAATACCTTTAAAGTCTCAATTGTAAATTCTTTCAATTTGGAATTTAATATCAATTTAAAGTTAAGAAGTCCTAAAGATAAAATCATAAATTGAATCTTAAAAAAAAAAAATAGAAGTAAATTTCCTTTTTTTGTTTTTGTTATGTTTTTTTTTTTAAAGATCAACCGATATATTGATTTTGTCCACTGTTGGTCATGTTGTGATGTTAATTTAGAACAATAATTTTCAAAAAAAAAAATTATATGGAAAAAATAAAAAATAAAAATTGATGGGATAAATTTAATAACAAAATGGAGAGATAATAATTATTTATGTTCTTAAAAAAAAACAACAACGGTTGGGAACTCTTTTTTTTTAAAATTACTTATAAAAACTGTGATACGATTAAAGTCAGTTATTAAGAATTTTTTTTTTGAAAATATGGGTTTATTTTGAATCTTGAAGATTTTTTTTTTAAATTGAATTGAGGTAAAGAAGATACAAAGAATATGGTAAATACTTATTTAGAACTTTTTAAAAAATTAACTGAAATTAATTTGCCGGTATGTGAAATTTAAAATTGACCGTTTTATTTTTTTGTAAAATTCAGATAATGCGCTAAACCTGTTAACCAGTTATCAACACTTATGTAAGTATCGTAAATTAAATTTTGCTTCTGATATATAGAAAACAAATTGCTTGCTAATTGAATTAAATCGTTTTGTGATAAAAAGCTGTAATAAATAATTGGATTTGATTAGTTTGCATATAGTATTGTTATTTTGTAATTTTGCAAAGTGTTGTGTTTTGGTGTTGTAAGACTTGTAAGGTGCTTACGAATAAGCACTATTATTATTTTTAGAATTGAGCTCTAAGTATTCTCAATGTGAGTGTGTATTTTAGAAAACCTTTTCTAGAACATTTTATACCTTTCGTTAAAACCAACTTCCAACTAAGGAAATTTTATTACAATGAGATAACTTATTGGGATGAAAGAACGAACCAAAGTTTGAAATTCCTTAAATTATGATCTAAAAATAATTCTAGGGTGGGGAAGTAAGAACGTGGTAATTTTTAATACTTCAAAACGGAAAAGCTGTCTTTTATCAACTAAAGGAAGCGATTATGCACTTTCTTTTTATTTTTGGAATATGGGTATTCAAAACTCCGAAACCTTAAAACTCTTCGGGGCACGGATGTAAATGAAAGCTTTCGTGAAACGACCGTATATTTTCAATCGCAAAAGATGCCGCGAAATCCCTATAGGATTTTTAAGCAGAATTAGGAAATACTTTAAATTTTCAAATCTACTTCAAATTTTTAAAAAATAGATTCGTCCGAGATTTAAGTATTATTTTCAATAATTCGATGGAACACTTGGCCCGCTCTCCAATAGCTGGATAAGATACAAAAAAGTGCTGCTTGTATTATCAAACGTCTTTAAGTAATCACTGTAAGTTGGAGCTAATCAACTGATACTTTTTGGGGTTTCCCATTCAACCCTTTATAGAAATTTATGTCTAATCGCTACTTTCAGCCTTTATATTAGGTAAGCAGGTTAAATGTTTATGCCATTATTTTGGGTGCGGGGGGATTTTGTTTTAGTGAGTAGAAATCGAAGAAAACCGGAGGTGAAGTACCTCCGGTGCCTTTTAAAGGTTTTTCTTCCCTTAGAAAAAAGAATGATATAATATCTATAATATATAATATATTCTATTCATCAAAATATAATGTAAATTTGAAGCACCAAAAACTATATTGTATTCCTATATGTATGAAGCAATTAAATCAATATGATGTCGAAAACGAATTTAAGGTTTCTTAACTTTTCGACTTTTCTATGCAACATATTCAAAAAATTTTAATGAATACCTAATTACAAAATAAATATCGATATGGACTTTTTGTTTATTCCATTTTAATTAAAACTAGTATCGCCCTGTGCTCGAAATTCGAGCTATTTTTTCTTTTAACATATAAAATTCGTTTTGTGTAAATTACATTAGACTATATATAATAAAAATTATGCCAACAGTGTTGTCAACAATTCTTGCGTCGTACGTATTCTGTATCCTAATTAAAAAACTCTATGAATACATAATAGTACAACAAAATTTAACATATCATAATTCATAAGTTTAATATTTAGTATTATATTATATTGAAGCTGCCAGAAGTACAAATAATAGTCAAGTTAACCGAAGTCTTTTTTTAAATCTCAATCTTATGGTTTATAGCAAAAAAAAAGTTTTTCAATAAATCAAAGAATAAATATTTCCTACCCTTTTTTCATTTTTAAATTTAATAGCTACATAGGTAAATTTTTACTACAAATGTATGCCTATTTAAAGTTCTGAAAACATGCGAAAAATGATTCTGAATTGCTTAGTTTACTTTATACCTTTTTGTCTAGTTTATTTATTTAATATTTCCTAAGTTTTTTATTGACAAAAATATATTTCTATACATGGTCATGAGCCATGACTCATAAGTAAATATACAAATAAATATTATTGCTTTTATTCCTTTATGAGAAGTAAACTCTTTTCTACTCTCAACTATTGCCAGCTACTTCAGCCCTTGTAAAAGAGTATATGACAGAGTAGATAAATAATTTCCGGCAGATGGCTTTAATTAAAATTCTCTTGAATAGGTTATGTTAAATCATATTTTTAATTTGATAACCAATAAGCACTTACCTAAAAAAATATTCTTTATATTTATATCAGCAATGAACCTTAATTTTTTCACTTTATTAATATTTAAATACTATTAAATACAATTAACTTCTCAAATGACAGGTAGTTTTAAAATGTCAAATATATATATGATGATATTCTGACAATTATGCACTCCTGAAACAAAAATTAGCGTTCCATTTACAAACTACGCCTATCTAATCTTCATATACACTTTTGATATATAAAATTCGTTCGTTTTGTCAATTAATAAAAAGATAATTTTTTTAGTTTTGCAAACATATTGTACTGTAGATATTTTCAATTTATTTGAATATTTGTATGTTTTAAACTAAATTATTTAAAAAAAATGTTATTTTAAAATATTTTATTTTTAAAATTTAATCGCAGCAGCATAAGAAAAAACAATTACAATATGTATTTTTATACACTTTGTCAATTTTTAAATTTTAAAACTCTGAGGTACAGCACGTCGCGTATGCGATCATGTAAATTTTTTTACATAACTAATTATTTCAAAATTTTGTGACAGAAACTGAATGCCATACATGCTGATTTTGGCTGATCCATAAGAAACAAATCATTTTTTTAAGAAATTTTATTTTTTTTTTAAGTTTCTGCATATTTCAGAATTCGGTTTTTAATTTTACAATAAACTTAACAAAAAGCAACAACAATTTACGATTTACAAAAAAATTTTTTTTTTAGTACCTACCTACTGTATTATTATGGTTCAAAAAAATGGTTCTGAATTCTTTACTTTACTTTATATTATACCTATTTGTATAGGAGTGACCCCTCTTTTTACAGCTACACCACACCACCTCTTGAAGAATAGTAGATGAAAGGAGTAGATAATTAAATATTTATTTTATATAAATTAAAGCATACGACGTACAACTTTTATACGGCAGTACGTCAATATGTCTACCTATATATCCGTAAATTGGTACGCGCGTACACACAAAAATATTTATTTGAATGTTTTAATTTACAACAAAAAATTTTATTAATTTCATATAATAGGTATATTTAGAATTTTTTTCAATATAAGATATTTTTTAAAACACAATCTTAGAAATATGAGAAAAACCAAAAACCATTTGTCAATTTGTAAATTTTAAAAACCCGATTACAGTACATCACGTTATGCTTATTTTGGTTGCTCTCATGAAAATTCATGTACCTATTTATTTGTAAATTTTTTGATAGAAATTATACGTCAACTTTTATTTAAGTTTAAGATTATTTTTTAGTTTTTTTTTCGCGAACATTTTATAGGTATTTTCAATTATTTTGAATGTATGTTTTTTTAAAAAAAAAATATTATTTTGAAATCTAAATCGTAGTAACATCAGAAAAAATAATTACAATATTATTATATTATACGCTTTGTCAAATTTTAAAATTTTAAATTCCGAAGTACAGTACACAAAATACCTACTTATTTCAACATTTTTTGACAGAAACTGCATGCCGGACGCGTTTATTCTGGTTGATCTGTAAAGAACACATAATGTTTCTTAAGAAATGTTATTTTTTGTTTCTGCAAACATACTATAGGTATTTCAATTATTTTGAATATATATAAAGTATTTTTTAAAAAAATATAGGTATTTTTAAAAACAATATTATTTTAAAATATTTGATTTTTATAACAATAACAACATAAAAAAAAACAATAACTTTTTTGTATGCTTTGTCAATGTTTAAATTTTAAAAATTCGAGGTAAGTAAGTTATTCTCACGTAATATCATGTGCTTAACTACTAATTTAAAACACCATAAGCGTTGATTTTGGTTAGGCCCAAAGGAACAAATTATTTAAATTGCATATTATGTTTTTAAGAAAGATTTTTCGTTTTCAGTTATTTTGAATATACCTATGTATGTTTTAAAAAAAATTATTTTAAAAATATTTTATTTTAAAATATTTTATTTTTAAAATTTAATCGTAGCAACATAAGAAAAAACAAATACAATATTTTTTTACGCTTTGTCAATTTTTAAATTTTAAAACTCCGAGTACCTCGCGTATGCTTTCATGTAAATTTATTTTCATAACAACTTATTTCAAAATTTTTTGACAGAAACTGAACGCCGTACACGCTGAATTTGGTTGATCCATAAGTAACAAATCATTTTTCTTAAGAAATATTATTTATCAGAAGTCGGTTTCTTATTTTACAAAAAACTTAACAAAAAACAACAACAATATACGATTTAAAAAAAAAAATTTTTTAAGCAAACGAAAACAAAGTACAGTACTTTTCGGTTATAACAACCATGATGGGACGGAAAATATTCGTCGTAATAAACGAATGTCGTTTTAAAAGAATGCTGTGAATTTTGAATAATTAGTATAAAACTTAATATTGTAGAATGTGCGGATTCTAGAATGGACAATTCGAACTCATTTGCTAAAATTTTATTTGATGTGTCAGCCTCAAGCCTATGTATAGTGCTTTTTCTTCTAATGAAATATTTTTTGTATTTTTGATGCGTTATTATGATTTTTTTTATATTCAAAAATAAATAAAAAATACTAAATTAATCACCAAGCAACATAATTAGATATAATAATTTTAAATAAAAGAAATATCATTGTAATAAAACACTTTCATTTTTAGGTAAAATTTAATTCTTTGGCAAAAAGCGTAAAGTTTATTATAATTAAAATTGCACCGAGTTCGTTATAAATGAAAACTACTGTATAAACTAAATGTATTGCTTTCATTTCGAAGAGACTTCTTTTTTTTCGTTCACTTTTTAAGATAAAGAAAAAACAAAAACAAAAAAAAAAATTTTAAAAAATTTAAATCTCCTTGTTCATTGAATATTGAACTAAACAAAAAAAAGAAAGATATACATAAGTCGGCGCCTATAATATATAATTTGATTGAGCTGCAAATACAACCGAAAATGCATTATTTTTACACAGAAAGTCGGCGCATAATATTAGAGTCATAAGCCTTAACTTTTAACAGCGTGACCGTTAAATTCAAATTTATGTTAATTTAAAGACGGGTTTTCACCTGAAAAAACGCAATCTTCTAAAAAAAATATCATTGTCCTATGAAAACAAAAAAAACCTTTCTTTTGGTTGTTGTTTCATTAAAATTGGTCAAATAGTTTGTCGTAAAAAAGGATGTTTATATTTGTATGGGAAAAAATAAGCCGATTAAATATTATGATTTATATCTCACATTTAAACGTCTGACAACATTCTATAATAAAAATATCTTTAATTAAATTACTATACTGAAATTAATAACACATTTTCTTCAATCAAATGTGTTAAGTCCTAAATTAAAAAATCGAAAAATCGTTAAAAACTGCTGTATAGTATTTTCTCAATCAGACATTGTAAAATTGTAAGATCATAAAATTAACAAGATAAGATCTTAAATGTATTGCATCCCATATCATGTATCTGGTTAATGGTACAATTGGATGTCAATCATTAAACTGGTAATAAAATTCTATCAAATAAATTCAAATTCAATTTGAATGTTTTGATTAAGCAAAGATGTAAATTGTTTTATCAAAAATGTAATTAAATTTTAAATGGAAATAAAAAAATAAATGCATTAAAAAATCCTGATAATTAAGGATTTGATTAGCTTTAAATACACTGTTAGTTAGTTACACTTACATATTTATGATAGCCTTAGACTTTTATTACTAAATTAAAGTAGAGCATACTTTATAATCCAATCTTTAGATATGATTTGTATGATAGTAGTGTACTAAAAATATTTTATTTGACTTGGCACAATCTATTAGATACTACAAGGTTTAAAAGCAGAAGTGAAATTAACAGTTTTTTATTTGAATTTAGTTTAGAATTTAGTTTAGTTTTCGAAGGGTTCTTTTAAAATATTTAAGGGATGTTCATCTATGAGATTTTAGTTCAAGCTTAAATCAAGCAAAATTTTACACTAATTAGCTATTACTTAACATTCGAATAAAATCTGTAGCTATTCTAATGGTAGCAGTTTTTCAGAAGCAATAATAACGGGACTTCCTTAAAAATTATTTTGAAGTTTCTAGAGAAATTGCATAATATTGATGGAAAGAACTAATTAAAAAAAGTTATGCTTATTACTGTCATAAATAAATTAACAACCTAAACCATTCTAAGCCACATGATAAACCAAACCCAATAGGTAGTTATTCAAAAGGTAGAATGGTAAGGTAACTTCATAGAACATTAAACCCATATATAAAGAAATAATTAAATGGAGTAACTTTGTAGTATTAATATGAACAAATCAATGTAGAACTAGTTTAAAAAGTATAATAGAACAGACAAACGTCTCCAACAAGCTTGCTTATTAATGCCATCTATGTACCTAATTAAAAATACTTTAAAGCTAGTTAAGAAATTCTTTGCTGTATGTGAAAGCATATAGAAATGATTACTTATCTGGAGTAACTTTGTAGTATTAATAGAAACAAATTACTGTAAAACTATTCTTAACGAAGTACAGTAGATTAGACACATGTCTTCAAGAAGCTTATTTAAGAATATGATATCCCTTATCTCTTATACTATTAAGAATATAAATTACTAATTTTGGTATTTTAATGAATAAAATATTATTCTAATACAAATTTTAATGTATCTTTAAAATAATAATAAAATTTGTATATAGACCAGACACAGACACAAATTATTATCCCTAAAGTCCCTCTAAATTAAAAGCATCCGTTGATTAATTCCGAAAAACAATATTGGGACACAAACAAAGAAAAAAGGGATTTTATTCTCATTTCTGTTATATAATATGTATCTTATCATTCTATTATTATTCAACTTGTTGTACAATTCAAAAGCGATTTCTAAAAATTCCGGAAATAAATAAACATAAATATGCCCTTCCACATTCCTTCAATAAATTAGACCAATAAATTGATAAAAACTGAACATACGACCATATAGGATAATATTGGGTAGTTCTCAAATTACTGAATCCAAAAAAAAAAAAAAACACAAAATAAATAAATAAACAATAAAATGTTATATAATATAATGTGTCGCCCTCTGGTTTTAATGTAATATATTCAGCTGTACATATATTAAATGTATATAATATGCATATATTTAATACATAGAAGATAATAAATAAGTATAGAAGACTTTAATTGATTTTCTCATGAATTCTGATAAGATTCTGATTCTTTGGTTATCTTCTTTTTTATTTCTTCATTCAGTTTGTTTTTTTGGCTCTTCTTGTGGCTCTTGTTTGTTGTCATTGTCCGGAATTGCTTAATTTCCTTTTTGACTATAGCGACTGGAAACCACCATTTTTTTTCTAATAGTAACTTCTTTAGTATAGATTTTCCATGAGAAAATTGTTTTCTTTTAAATCTGATCCAGAAGTAAAAATTTAATAAAATTTTTTTAAATTTACAAGATAAAAACTAAACATTTGATACCATATTCTTTTAAAAAAATTATGTAAAATAGATGTGGACAGACCCAAGTAAAACAATTTAAAAAAAAAGAAAAATATTTTAAATAAAAAACACTGATGAAATTTGGGATATATCCATAAATTACCAGAAGATTTAAAATTGATTCAAACTGTTCTAAAAAAAAAAATGTAATTGAAAAAGAAAATTTATTATAGAAAGCGAATTTTTATTGAGAAACAAAAAGAAGAACTACTCTTCAAAAATGGAAATTAAAAAGAAACATAGCTATAATGTATTTAAAATTTATATTTTCCTAAAAAATGATACCTTATTTAAGTTGTTTTTTTCGAAGGAAATTATTTCTAGGTATTTTAATTTTTTTTAAGATAGATTCTTTTAGATACTTTATTTTCAAGAATTTTCATTCTATTTAATGAAATCTATAGATTTATTAGTTAAAAACTAAAGTAAAGAAAAATATATTACTTTAATATGTTAAAAAGATAGAAATAAATAATGGGAGACAATGTTTTTAATATTTGAATAAGGTTGAAATTTATACTTATCACTATACACCTATATATACATATATACTTACTTATATATATATTTCTAAGAAATTTACATTATATATAGTTTCTAAATTTAATGTATAAACGAGCAACAGTGTAGTAGAGTAGACTGTATCAACTCTGGGATACTTGTATGACCGTAATATAAACACAAATTTTTTTTTTATTCCTTTTCCACTCCTTTAAGAAGTATAGGGCATTCACCAAGTTTTATTTTAAACTAGGCTTCAGTTTCTCTAATCATAATATTCACCAAGCCGTTCATTACTCGTCTGTAGCTATTGTATAAGGTTGTAGCTATGAAATATGAATGCACAAATGTTAACTTTGTGCGCCATCTATAATCTTACACAAGAATTATTTATTTTCGAGAATTATATTACGATATAAACTATTACGATATAATTATACAATTTTACGATATTTTTTTATTAGATATGATCTGACCGGGGCTTCGGCGTCTTTACCACTACGCCATTGGTCATAAACATTATAACATCCGGTTAATTAAATTTGGAAAAATTTTAAATACACAACTTATCAGACTTCCAGTTATGAACAAAAGAAAATAAAAGTTCAATGACAGTTCTTCAAACCTCTTCCACAACACCGAATATATTTTATTCAGACGTTAGCCATTAAAGTTAACTGCAATTGACCAAATTTCATATTTACGAATTGTGAAAGGGGTATAATCTTTAAAACTAGATATTTCCAAGGAAAAGTTGAAAAAAGGTTTTTTTGAAATTGAGCTTATAACTATGTGCTTATTTGTACAATCACCCCAAACTCTGATAATCAATTTGTAAACTAAAAGCCAATTTAAATATTGAATAAAATATTGTCAAACTTTCAAAAATTTTTAACTGTCAAAAGTAATTCTTTTTATTAAAATCAAGTATTGTTACCAGATCATGTCAATTTGAACATTTTCATAGTTTTAAAAGTAATTTAAACTAACAACTTATTTATTCACAATAATTCAAGTCTTTTACTTGATTTATGCTGTAATCGTAATGTAATTTAATAGTACTCTTTAATTAAGTACTGATTCTTAATTCTTTTAATTAGTAGAAAAGAACATAAGAGTTGAAAGCTGAAAAACAATTGTTTCGAAAATTAGCATTTATTCAGTTTTGTAATTTATTTAATCTGGAAAAATTAAATTTAAATCAAACTTTATAACTGTCATTATACCTGTGCAAAGCCTAATAGGTATATAAACATTAAAATAGATATTACATAAATTTGATTTTTTTTTTACTTGCATATTAAAATTTGGCATTACAAGTTATTTCGTCCTTTGTTGTCCTCAGTGTGACCAGACTCACTTATCTAAAAATTGCTTTTCAACTCTAAAAACTATTTATATTAAAAAATTTTTGCAATTTTAAAAATCATTATTTTATGTTTTTTGACTAATTCGTGAAACTTTATAATTAACATGTTACTAGCTACATAATTTTACAATACAATAATTTGCTTTCTGGTTTAACCTCTTCAGGTTTTAAGTTAATTAAAAAGCTATTATTAAAATTTCCTAAATTACTGTTTTAAAGTTTTGATACAACTACCAAATTCAATTTTAATTAAGTAATCAATTTTATTTTTAAACACTTTTTTTTTTTTTAAAATAAAAGTCCAATTAAGTCTTAAAAATAAATTTTAAAATAATTTACATATTTCATCAATTAAAATATATTAAAACCTAACCTATTACACACTCCTTGGTGATTTTATGTACATTTATTTTATATGCTGCATGCATATTTTAAATTTCACTTTTTGCTAATAAATTTTTTTAATTAAAAAAAAATAACTGTTATTAGAAATTAATACCTAATAACATTAAATTTTATTTTATTTACAGAAAATTAAATTTTTTGAAAAAAAAAAAAAGATAACAAAAAGTCAATAAAAAATGTCAAAACATCAATTGAATATTATAATGCTATTGGCTCCATTTTATGTGTGATAAAATCAATTCGGGTTAAAAAAAAATCATCTTGATTTCGTTTTTTCTATCTTTTTCTTTTTCTTTAAAATCTAATAATTCAAAATTCAGAGATAATTTTATAATAAAAATTAAAATTAACCAAAATAAAATATATTTTATATTTAATTTGAGGCTATAAATAAAAAAGGAAAATTAAATTTTGTTTTTGTGTCCAAAATGTTACACATGCAATATTGATAGCATAAAAGCACAGCACGCACATTTTTTTATATTTTTAGTAATGACATATTTTTGTGTTTTTTTTTTTTTTAATGGGCACTCTTCTTATCAAAAGAGAACGCAAGTTTTAAAATTTTCCATTTTCTATGCAAGTGGTTAATGTCAAACATATTTGGTATTTTAAGTATATTTTCAAAAAAATATTTTGAAAAATATGTGGTATGAAGTTTAACTCTGTCCGTCCGTTCGTATGTTTACAAAACTTTTACACCGTTAGAACAACATTTTAGCTTCCGATAGGTATTGAAAAAAAAGGTAATTTCATGGAAGAACTTTTTCGAACTTCGGCCGCCCAAAGCCCAAAGAATTTATATATTTAAATTGCTATAACAAAAGTTGTATAAGGAATATTTTCAATCTGAAAAACCAGACGATAACTGTTTTTAGATTTATAAGTGTATGATAAATATATGCAGATCTCCTCCTTAGCCTAGAGGGTGGTTAGAGCGCAACCTTGCAATCTAAACACTGTGGTAGTCCCGGGTTCGAATCCTGATGGGAGATACCATATCCAGTAAAATTAATAATTATAATAAATTAATATATAATAAATTATAATATAATAATTCCATACCTAAAAATATAATAATAAATAATTAGTAACAAATAATATAAAAATATACCTATAATCGTGTTTCCAGCTATACTCTATAATCTAATAATTAATACTGAATAAACAAAACCTATATGTAATTGAACGACAATGTAATTGCAACTGTCATATGCAATTACAATGGCAGTACGCACCTAAAAACATGACACGGTTTCTCTACTTGACCGATAGATGACACTAGGAAAAAATTAAGAAGCGACATCTTGTAGATAGATTACAGTAGACCAATCATTTACTTAATTGAGAAAAAAAAAGGAAAAAAATGATTCGAAACATTTTTTTCGGCAGAGCCTCGGATAAGAAAAAAGCAGATGGAGATGCCTAGTACATATCCTATGCTCCCAAGAGGAGTAATAAGGACAAAAAAAAAATATATGCAGTGTAGTATCGGGTTACCCTATGGTACTTTGATTTACCGTTATGTAAAAATCGGTTTCTGCGGAATTCTTGACCTTTTCTATATTCCAAACGCTTCGAATTAGAAGCTGTTGAAATATGTTAGGTCTTAAAAAATAAGTAATGAGTCTTTCAATAAAAATTTTTAGTATGGCGCTTCAGGCACTTTTAGGAGTTGAAGGACGTCATATATTGAAATTTTCAGTTATTAAACTCCTGTCATCATTTTTTTGATGCAATATGAAAAATAATAAAGTTCCGACATTTATTTTAACGTCTGCCAATAGCTTTTCTTAAATATATAAGGGGTTCTTAAAATATTGAAGAAGAAGATATCTTCTATTTTTTTAATTATTATGAACTTTTTTTAAATACATACGCGCTACTTGCTACAATTTTTGGGTACAACTTATTCTGAAACACGGTTTAATTTTGAAAATGTGCTTTTTTAAAAATCCTTGGTTTTGTTTTTCATTACTTGTTTTTTATATTAATTTTATTTTTATAGTTCTATTAAAACTCTATTGAAATATATTTCTATCTCTTTCATACTTTGTGGTTTCAATGTTTTTTTTTTTCTTTTAATCACATATTTTGGGATTTTTAATGAAAGTCATAAAAAAAAAATATCTTTTAAAAGAGACAAATTTTTATGGTTTTTTATTTTATATTCAGTTTTACTTTAAATTTTTTTGTATCTCAAGATAGTTTTGTTTTATATTTTTATTTTTCTTGTAATTTTATCATGTTAATTTGATTTTATATATAACTAACTTTGTTTTTGTCACTCACTAGCTATTACAGAATTTTTTTTTCAAATAATGACAGCAGAATTACAATGAAATAACAAAAAAAAGGCTTTTCATATATAAGAGACGACGAAAAATAAGAAATCATCTTTAAATCTGAGTTTAGATGATTACTTAGTTGTTTTTTTTGTTACTGTAGGTTTTGTGGTTGAAGCTTCATTTCATCCTAAATTAATAGACTAAAACATCATTTTTATTAAGACATTAAAAATATTTAAGGAGGGAAATGATGAAAATTATTAGTTTTTTTTAGTTCTTTCTTGGGTATTTTTGAACCCACCAAATCAAATTAAAATTTTTTTGATTGTAGGTTTGTGTATCGTTTGTATGTATATATTATTAAAATAAAAAATCTATATCGTTATAAAAGCAGCAGTAGATTGTCATATCTCATGTCATATCTCAATTAAATATAAGGAATATTATACATATAACAGTGTATTATTAAGTGACTCTAATTAATACTAAATATATATGAAGTAGTATAATAAATATTTTGTAATTTAAAAAGAAGTAATTAGATATTAATTAATAATTTTTGCATTTACGCAATTAAATTCTGCACTTAATTAATTTCTGCACAATATTTATTTTTCAAAATAGTTTAACTTGTTTAAATTCCTAATTAATGTTAATTTCAATCTGTATGTACAAAATGGTAACATGAGAACAGCTTGAAGGTTTTAGTTTTAGAGAGCTATACTTACTAACAAAAGAGTGGGCGCTGATTTAAAAAATTATAAAAAAGGCATAACGCATAGGATGCTCAGAACAAAAAATCTGAGCAGAATAATTAAAAATAATTTTAAGAATAATGCATTTCAAATTAATTGATGTTAATAAAGTTTAATTTTATTTAAAAAAGCAACTCTAAACTAAACTTTAATTATTTAAAAAAAGATTTTAACTAACCTCCATTTACATTAATATTAACAACCTTTAACTACTGTCATAAAAATCTTTAAAATCTGTCATAAAAATATATGACAGACAATTAACAGTCAATTCTTAAAAAAAGAGTAATAAAGTTCTTAATTTGCAAGAAAAACAGTATAATAACTGTTTATAAATATACATATTATGAATTACTTGAGTACTTTAATGAACCCTAATAAAAATAAGAAAAGCTCATATTCTATACAAGTACCGCACAATAGAATGTAATCAAGTTTTTGAAAGATTATATTAAAGAATAGAATATAATATTTAAAACGGACGAAAGAGTTAATAATTTGCAACAAAAATACAAAAATTATAATATTACTCATATTCTTTTGTCCTTCTTTGATCAAAGACAAGACAATTTTTTTTTAATTCATCTCCGACCATAAATCGTAAATCATTAATTCAATCCGCAAAAAAAAAATTAACTTTAATAAAAAGACCCCAATAAGATTTGAGTGCTTTAATAAGAAAAAAAAAACCAAAAATACATAATTGAGTAATTTTAAAATTGTCTTTTTTCGGATGTTTTTATTTTTTATGTTTTTAATGCTTTTGTTCTCTTTTTTGAATTTTAAGTGTGAATGGAATGAATGTCATGTCAATCTATTGTGAATGATGATGACATTTTTGGGTGCATAACAAAAACTTCAAAATTAAAAAAAAATTGTGACTTTTGTTGTTGTTGTTACTTTTGTTATGTTAAAATTTTTATTTGTATGACAAAATGAAGACATTTTAAATAAACCTTTTTTTTCTTTTTGTTTTTTTTGTAATTCAGGATTACAAAAAAAAAAACTTAATTTAATTTTAATAGATTCGTGGTTTATTTCTTTAGTTTTGGTTTTTTTTTTCAATTTTTTTTGGATTTTTATGAGCAAATTAAACTTACTTTGTATTCATCACATATTACATTCAATTTAAATGAGTCCATTGCACCTTAATATAGTATGAAGTTTTGTTTGTTATTTTTTTTGGGAAAATTATTATTTGCACCTTTTCTGAATACAAAATCAAATCAAATTTAAAAATTTTAAATTTAAAATCTCAAAGGTATATAATCCCAAATATGGTTTTTAATATAATTGGATTTTAAATTTTATATTATATTAGTTAAGTATTTTATATTCAATTTTAAATAGTGATTACATTTTAACCGGATCTTATATATATTATTTAAAGTTAAACTGTTAAATTGAATGGGTCTGGTTAAGATTTAAGAAATTTTAATCAAAACTGAATTTGTGATTAATCAAAGTTGCACATTAATAAAGAAGTTTATACCTATCTTTAGTAAGTAAGCATTTTGTTGATAGGTAGTAAGTTATTTGAACTTTTAAATTTTCGCATGTCTTACTTGTTTTATTAATAAAAGAATTTTACATAAATTTTGTTCCAATTAAGAAGATTTGAATAAAAATACTAAGAAGAAAAATAAATTTCGTAATATTGGGTTGGAAGCTTAATTTAAATCACAATTATGTAATAAATTCAATTATAAATTTTCCCACACTCCGATACTTTATTTGGACATGGATCTACAGTAAATCTATTTAAAATAGATACTAGTTTGAATAACTGAGAGTTTTATGTAAGAAAAATGTGCTGGAAATATATTATTCTTATTCATTAAATTGTTTATTTGTTTTTTAGGTTCCATGGTACTATAAATGGACAAGGTATAGCTGTTACTCCTGTTTCCAATATGAAATGTAGAGTGCTTCTACGATATGATTTGACCAGGGTTTGAATCCGAAAATAAGAACCTTCTTTTGAGACACTGGCGTTCTATAAGTATTTTCATCTATTTTTTTTAAGTGCTAACTGTTTTAATGTTAGGCTAATAAGCATGTCTATACCATAGGTACATGTTGGAACAGGGGGTCATATTATATTCTTGTTATTAGAATTGATCTTAATGAACTCCACATACAATTTAAACATGGGATAGTACTAGACCTTAACATGTAGAAACGTCTTAGATTATCAATAGATACAATTCTGATTTTTGTTTATATTGTAATATTTTGTATTAGAGTTATATGGTATTCTGTATCTGTGAGTTATATTATTCAATTAAATTATTTGTTTATATTGTTGAATTAATTAATTTTTTATTAAAGATATATAATTATTAATTATTGATTAAGCCATTAATTTGAACCCAATGGCGAATGATAGCTGACTCGAGTCGAATACCATAGAAAAGTTTTTCACTATCATTGGGATTCGAACCCGGGCCTTTCACATGAAAGGTCGGCATTTAACCACTGTGCCACCCAGCCGTTATTATTTAAATACACAGAATACTTATGATTTTTAGGTATTAATATGCATGTAATTACGGCATTAGCGCAATCAGATCAAAAATATAATAAGAGTATTGTAAATGTAATTAGAATTTGAATCAGGATATTACGGACAAGAAGTTAGATTTCAACTTTCTTCATTCATAACTATTCTTACAAATCAATTTTAAATTAAGCACTTTCCATGAATTTACAATTTTATTACTAAATCAATTATTACCTTTCTATATAACTCAATCTTCTATTTATTCAAAACTTGCTATTAAGTCCAACAAATCATCCAAATAATATGAAGGAATATCATTATACAAGTGTACTATATTTTAATTAATACAATCATTAATTTCTATAGACCAGATTCAGAAAAATCTTTAAACCAAATAGAAAAATTTAAAATTTTTAATGTTAATTCCTTTTCAGAAATGTACAAAAAAAAAAATTTAAATAAGTTTTGCAATTCATATATGAATAGAGAGTATCCCTTTTTTAAAATGCAAACCAGACCTAAAATCAGACCCAATTTTTATTATACATTCTTTTTTACTTACTCGCATTTAATTTGCATTTCAATAACTCAATCGCCCACAACAATTTTCTAAAAATATATATGGCCATTGGTTTTCACCATTCTGGTAATGGTAACAATATAGCCCTAGTACAAAAAAAAAACTCGAAATGCTAATTTAGTAGTAAAGATCATTTAAATACAAAAAAAAAAAATAAAATGAAACTCTTGAAAGAAAAATTTGTTCCAACATAATTGAATCATTTCAACTAGAATGCATAATGAAATTATAGCTCTCTTCGAATATACTTATATTTTATCATGTGCATTTTTCAATAAATAAAAAAAAAGGTGAATCGTAACGATTTCTTTATACCTATTTTCACTTTACCTTTTCTCTCTACGTTCATCAATAGTATGTAGATGCAAATACACCCAATTGTATATTTTTTTAACATAATTTCATTCTTACCTTTTATACTACTTAATTTTTTAATGATTATTAATTTATGCGTCCACATGTTTAAGCAATTTGTGCTAATTTTATTCCATTTTTTTTTTTTATATTTTTCAAACATTTCCCCTTCCTTACATCTTCCTTACAATATGGTTTAATTCTATTTTTTGTTTAAGTTGGTTTTACCATTTTTTCGAATTTTAAAATGAAAAAAACAAAATTTAAGGTATGCATCACAGACTTACTGAATATATTTAAAAAAATTTCCTTTATTTTTTTTTAAATTAAAATTTTTACAATCAGCATGCAACCAACACTTTTTTAAATGGCACTAAAAGTATAATGATAAGCACTTTTAACATTTAACGTGGCATATTCAACTCTCGTCAATATTTGAATTGATATCCAAATATAGTTAAGACGAGTTTTAGTATTTTGGAAAGAAAAAAAATTATCAGGAATACAAAAAATAGAATATATAAGTAGTTTGATTGAAAATACTGAACCATATTGGATATAATTAAGAAAAGAATTAATATTAGAATTAGAGTGGATCGCGCATGTGCGAATTAATTAAAATTAAATAAATGGTTTAAGCCTTAGTCTTTTTCAATAATTTGCAGAAAGTAGGGGACTAAATGAAGTTGGGAAACAAATTAAGGTCCGGGATTATAAAAATTAAAAATTATGAGAAAATTTGAAGTATTACCCAAAGTAATACAAGAAAAAGAAATTATAAAAATGGTTTAAAGTATTTCTATAATCGCTTGTTTATTCCAAAAAAATTCTTCAAGTAGTAAATTACCATTTTGTCATTTAAAACATCAGATGTGAAGCACCAAAATGATGCGAGGGATCTGAAGAACCATAAGTTATGCATTTCTAACGGAAAATTTATTTAATAAATTCTATGATATATAGGAGAATAAAAACATCAAAGAGAAGTATTTTTTTAAAATGAGTGTGAGTCTTTTGTATAATTTTCAAAATAAGAGAGTGAAAACCTGCCTGGTCAGCCACCCAGATTTGAGTTCGAAGATAAGTGAATTTGATCTAGTTTTCGTTTTGGTTTAACCACCAATTTCATCCCATCATCAAAGTAATTCTTTATCTGAAAAGTCTTTGTCCTTCTCAATTAACAGAGGTACTTTAGAGTGGAATTCATTTAAACAATTTCTAATTATTATAAACCTAATAATGCCCAGTATGTTGTTCCAACATAAGTCCATTGTTCACAACGGCTGAAGTTAATCAAATCCTTTCCAAAATCATCTCAAATACAATTTTAAATTTCGATCCACACTAAGTAACATATCAAATAATTCATTATTACATTAAATTGAATTAAATTAAGCCATTTCAATTAATAGTTTTATACAGTTCTAGTTTTTATTTTCATTATATACACTACACACTTGGTCATTTTCATTTTCAATTGCCTTACCAGCTTACAAAATAAATAAAAACAAATTACAAATTCAATTTTACTAAAACTAAAAATGGTTGGGTTTTCATTAAGCAAGTTTTTCTAATGTCTTCAAGATCGTTTTAAATTAAGAGTGTTAAGAAAAAAAAAAAAAAAAAATACAACAATTTATTTTGTATTTTATGGTAACATTTTGAGTATGACAGCAGAAAATATATAAAGAAGAAGTAATAAATGGCAATGTTATTTAAATCTGGTTCTTTAATATCTAAAGTTATTTTTTTTTTTAAGCTAATCAAGAAATCTTGCAAATGCTTGGTGATGAAGAAATGATGATTAAATGATAAAAAAAAAAATATATATTAGAAACATTTTAATAAATTGAATTTTATTAGCGTTGCATGAACAAATTGATAAGAAGCAAGATAAAAAGTAGGAAATTTTTTTTTTTTAGAAAATTCGTAAATGGTAAGAAAAATTAAACTAGGCTTCAATCAAATACGATATGTCAAAAGTATTAAAATGAAAAATGCGAATAATTAAAATAAATGTATTGATTGAAGTGATTTCCTCACCACTTTTATGTTAAATTGAAGATAAAGATTTTTGGAAATAATACAAGAATAAACTATTAAAATTATCCATTGACTAGGACTTAAGGATTTTTGAAGACAAGGATTTCCAACGAAGATATGCTGAAAATTCAAAATTGGTGCAAAATGTTTAATATTTAGGTTAAAAAGCTTGCCTATACGATAGATACATGTTGGAACTGGGAAGTCATAATATTTTAATGTTATTAGAATAAATCCTAATGAATTCCACATACAATTTAAACCTGAGATAGTCCTAGGCTTTATAACATGTAAAACCGGCTTATAATTTCAATAGATAAAATTCTATTAGTTATAAATTGTAATAATTTAATTTTGGATTATTAGGTATTTTTATACCTGCGAGTTATATTATGAAATTAAATTATTTCTTTATATTTTACTTATTTAATTTAATTATTATATTTAAATAATGTATTTTCTTTTTAAGACTTATAATTATTAATTATTGGTTATGGCATCAATTCGAACCCAATGGCGATTGTTGACTGAGTCGATTTCGGAGCCTTTCAAATGAAAGGTCTGCACTCTATCCAATATGCCACTTAGCCGATACTTGGTATTAAATTAACTAATAACTCGTAAAAGAACCAACCCTTTTCACTATTCCTATACTTTCCTGTTTATAAATCATCAAAATAAAAGTATTCGGAATGATTGATTTGAACGAATTTGTTAACGCGTGGATAAAATCTAAAGACACTCAGTTTTAATATTGTATACAATTTTCTAACTTCATATTTAATATGAAATAGTGTTAAATTAAGTAACAGGAATTTTGTTTAAACAATTATAAATAAAACACCTATGATAAAATTGAATGTAGTTGATTGCGCCAGTTAACGCATATTTACAACAAAAGTGTGATTAACCTGAGCTGTATATATATTAAACAGAAGCTATAAGCCATATTTTATATTTTTTAAAAAGTTTTTTTAAAAAAAAACCTATTAATAATATTAATATTTTATTAAAGCACAAGATTTGTAAAAAAAAATTTATAAAAATTTTAATAAAAACAAAATAATAAAAATATTAATGAAAAATAAATTTCCTAACAAGTTTATTCCTTATATTATAAAAATTATTAAAAATTATAAAAAGTTGTTTAATTTTTTTTTCATTGACTTGAAAAGAATTTTTAATGAGTTTGCGCATTCAGTTTATTGGTTTGTGTCTATACTCTATAGTAATGGAGTATAGATTATACAAATTATTAATAACTTAATATTTAATTTTCAAATTAAATATAATAAAAACTTAGATATTTTTATTACTTTATTTTCAATAATTTTGTAAAAAAAAAACGAAAAAAACAAAATTATGAATATTTATTGTAATATTTAATTACTAACAGAATAATAAAACAGAAAAATAATAATAAAAGCGTTTAAATTAGGTTCGTAATGACAAAATAGTAAAATTTACAATTGTATAAATTACACTTTATGAACGTATTTATTGAATTGTAAGTGTAATGTCTCTCTTAATATGGTGTTCCCATAGAAATTATAGAAATTTAAATAATATTTTTATAATTTTAGTATTTTTTTAATTAATTCGAATTAAGATTTTGTGAGAAGTATAGAAATTAATTGAATTTTGATATTATTTAAATAGACATTAGGAAGTATTCAAGGTGGAAGAAACTTGGACATTTAATAGTCCTATTATTGTCGGATTTATCTTAATGAATTCCATATTTGATCTATGATGAATTCCATCCCTTTATTACACGAATGAGAATGCTTTATTTTTCAATTCATTTACAATTCTATTAATTATATATTGTAATAATTTTAATTCATTTCTTTGTCTGTGAGTTATAATTGTTCAAATGAAATTTATTGTCTTATACTTTTGTATTCCGTATATAATAACTTTGAAAACTGTCTATTTATACCCGTATGACTACATAATCAAAGGGTATAATAAATTTGCCATTACGTTTGTGACGCAGAGAAGGAGGGGGGTAGATATAGACTCAAGTGTATGGACCTGATCAGAATCGAAAAATAAATCGATTTAGCCATGTATGTCCGTCCGTCATCACGATAACTCAAAAAATAAAGGAGCTAGGAATATGAAATTTTCACAAATTCGTTTTTATGCAAAAACCGGAAGTGTTATTTAAATCCAACCATTTTGGTCCACGGGTTCGAGTACCTGCCATACAACTTCTAATTTTATATGAGCATTACTCAATACCTATGGAAGCTGCGTATCTGAAATTTTGCAAAAAATAGTATAGTGTAATGGCCAAAGTTACTGTAAAATTTGGTTTGTCTACTGCAGAGGCTTCGAGTAGCTGCCTTACAACTCCTTCTTTTATATGAGCTTTACACTACACCTGAAGAAGCTGGGTTTCTAAAGTTTTGCAAAAAATAGTTTAGTGTAATGGCCAAAGTTACTGCAAAATTTGGTTCTACTGCAAAGGGTTAGAGTAGCTGCCATACAACTCCTTCTTTTATATGAGCATTACTCTACACCTAATAAAGCTGAATGTTTGAAATTTTGCCAAAAGTAAATAACCGGATGATATAATGTATATGTTACGGCCATGCGGGTATCCCAGAGTTGACACAGCCTAATCTACTACACTCTTCCTCGTTTTTGTTTTAGAATGTAGATATTGCTTATAGGACTAATATGAACGCAATAACAAACAACTGAATTTAGTCGAAGTACCTTTAATTTAACTATAGACCTATTCCAAGATTAATTTTTTACATAAGTACTAGAATTCTCTACAACTTCTTTTAAACAGAGTTAACAAAGATCTACTTGAATTTTGGAAAAGTTATACGTACAATCTCTTAATTCAATTAATTTACTAAATAAATTTCATTATAAAGATAATTTGGAGAAAAACCACTTAGCAAAGAAAACAACCATTAAACAACCTCTTAACAATTATAAACATTTTATTTATTACAAAACTTTTATTAATTTAATTTATCACCTCTGAATATAAATTGACATTAATATTAAAACTTCAATTACAACCAATTTTTACACGAAAACTTTATACAATAGTTAAATAATATTAATTTTTTATTTAAATTTATATAATTTATATTATTTAAACTTTATATAAATTATCACTAATTAATTATTAAGATAACACACAAAAGACCACAAAAACAAAAAAAAACAAAAAATTATAAATTACAATACACCTTTGAAACCTCCTCTTATTACCCAATTATATTTCCCTCCTATAATTCTTTTCCTTCCTTCATTTTAATTCCGTACACACAAAGAAACTTTTATTATTATATTATTTCTCTTTCAATTAGAATAATCATGAATTTATTCTACTGTATTAAATTATAATTCATTTAAATTTACATAATTATCATAACTCTGTTAAAAAACATTAAGAAACTGAAAAAAAATTATAAATTTTGTCCCCAGTTTAATTTGTATATGACATGGTAGTTGGTACTAAGTATCAAAATATAATATACAAGAACAAGATAAACTCACTGACCTGCGACATGTTCAACGACATCGTCATCAGTGTATTTTTTCATTATTTTATTGTTTTTTTTTTTAACACTAACTTACTATAGTTATAACATTAGTCTCAAAAATGTTTTAGCTCATTAAATATTTGTCAATATTTTATACCACCAACTAACATCAAATTATTACTTACAATATATTGTTACTATGGTATTAAAAAGAGTTATTAAATACCAGTATATAATAATTATTATTACTGGCACTCTGTATATTTTCTTTTAAAGTCATTTATTTAAATTTTAAATGGGTTTAGTACGAAATTGCGATTTTACAAAATCTCGTCTTTACAAAATCGCGTTTTATAATATCTCTGTGGATAAAATCTCGTTTTTACAAAATCGTGTTTTTACAAAATGAAGTTTTTCAAAATCTTGTTTTTATTAATATGTAATAAAATTGGTTAAAAAATAATTTTTTTTTTTTTATATCGGGCTCTGCTCAAAAAACCGAGCTAACTAAATTAATAAAGCTAAAGTTAGCAAACACACACTTAAATCAAAGGTGTGGTTTCAGAATTCGTCGTTCCTATTTCATTCTTAAAACAAGTAAGTTTCTAATTTTTTTAATAAAATATATGTTAAATTATATAAATAAAATTATGCTTCATAATATCGGGAGAGTCGCTTCCGAATCCCCCGCTACTAACAAAACTATTGAAGTTAGATGTCCCATCCATTACTAGAATCAACAGAACGGTATCAGAATTCGGCTTTCCGATTTTATTCAAAAAATTAATCCTTCCTAATTCAGAATCTTACATTTTTACATAAATATAAATACTCTTGAAAAAGGGGCAATCCTGATTTTAAATTAAACTTTAAAATCCCTTCTAATTCGGGATCTCACATTTACATAAATATTAATATTTTAGAAAAAGGGGCAATCCTTATTTTAATTGTAACGTAAGCCAATTTAAAGTAAAGATAAATAAAGAGGTTCTTAAAAATACTGATTTTGTCAAACGAGATTTTGTTAAAACAAGATTTTATCCATCGGGATTCGTACCGCTCCCATTTTAAACCTCACTTCACTCACTTCACCTCACCCGTGTGTTATTGTGTGTGAGGAAAATGATACCTAACCAAATGTAACGAAGAAAATACACATTTTTTTGTAATTCAAATTGAACGTTGTTAATGAAGCGTTAAAAAACGCGTTAAAAGTTGTTTTTTTTTTTTTTCTGTAATTATTAATTATGTATATTACCCACATATCAAGTAACTATTGGTTACTAAAAATTTCATTTAGATTTTGATTATTTGCTGCTTGATTAAATCAAATTATTGCAATTGATAAGTTTTTTGTGTTTTTTTCGAAATTAAATTATGATCAGTTTTAAACAACTCCACATGAATCTTTTTAAGCATTTGAATCAATTTTTTAATCAACTTTACAATCTACTTCTTTAATTTTTTTTATAACCATTTTTATGGTATTAATTTTCTTTTCGAAAACTGAATTTTACTGAAATTTAACTGAGTTTAAAATTTAAATGGATTTAAGAAGTTTGAATGGTAATCTGTAATGGTAAGAAATTAAAATTGAAAACAAATAATACTTATAAATTAGAGTTGAAAATTAAAGAAAATAAAATGTCAAACAGTATTTTTAGTTTTTTATGTCATTTATTTTAAATGAACTTTCTTGTAACTTGTTTTTGGTTTTTTGTTTTTACGAGAGTGGAAAATTAAATCCAAACTATCTAATAAAAATTAAAAGTGGACCCATCATGTTACCAATATTTTATTTGCTTTTTTTTTTTAATTTCATTTTGTTTACGAATATCTCAAGTTACAATAAACATTTTCACCTAATACCAAACAAATGGACATTAAATTAATCTAACTCTCTTGTTTTATTGTAAATTATAGTTAACCATTATTTTAACGCAATTGTGATTGCAGTGTAGTTAAAAAATAAATATGAAACAGTTGGGATCAGTTTGAACTGTATAGAGAATAGAGAAATTACAGAGGTAAAAGAGTCACAAATTCAATAAAAATCCAAAGATTATAGTATATAAAGGCCATTAAAAGGCTTGCTTAATTATATGATAGTTTTGAATTTGATTGATTTTGGTTTTGGAAACTTGGTTTGTGTCTTTACTAAGTATCGGCTCAGGCGTTTCCCGATTTCGATAGTTTATTCTTATTCTTACTTATAATTAAGTCAATTTAAACCTTCATAATTTTTTTTAATTAAAAAAAATATCGTTTCCTAACAGTTTCAATCCCGCTTGCCACAGTTCGATTGTTTATCCTACGGCTATGGCTCCGGACAAAAAGGTTTTATTGACTAAAATGCTTTTAGAAACTTTATAAATTTTACATTAAGTAGATATTCGGACGATTTTTACTAACTAAAGCTCACAAACGACAATATTTGCTTAGTTTTTCAGTTTCCCTTTGAAGGACACCCAAACCTGTTTAAAGGAAAATTAATTGTATAGGACAGAGCCTAATAGGTTTAGAGATAATTTTTAGAATACTTAAAAAACTTCTGAATTCATCCGACGCTTTTCTATAATGAAATAAAATCCGAGAATGTTCTATAAGTGCTGACGAATAATTTAAATGAAGTTGTATAACAAGAAAGAGTGAATGAAGTTGTATTCTCTTTCACCGATTTCTAAGAAAAAGTGCTTTAAACCGTTATTCTTAATTTTTACGACGGATAGACCGAAAGTAATAACTGTAATATAAATTTAATTAAAACCCAATTTCAATAAAAACCTTAGCCATTTTAAAATTAGGTACTCTAGAAGAAGAAAGTAACAAATATTCCTAATTTCACTTTAAATTTTGAAAATTGTCAAAAAAAAAAAAAAAAAAAAAAAATTGAAATACGGAGACCCCAATAATGAAACAAGATAAGAAAATAAAAAAAAACACCAAAACAAAACCACTGTCTGGATTCACTCTTGTTTTTGACGGCATTTTGGTGTGTTTCTTTTCTTAACTTATTACAATCCAAATTTGGTATTACATATTTTGTTGTTTTTTTGATATCCTATATTTTTTTTTTTTGTTTTTGGGATTTAAATTTGTTTTTTTTTTGTAAAATTTTCAAATTTGGGTTTTTGGTCTGTAGTTTAAAAAAATTTTGAAACACTTAAGATACTTTTAATAGAGCGTGGAATTTTTGTTTTTTTTTTTTTCATTAGATAAAAAATGAAAAATAATTTGAAACCAGCCGCGATATCTTGAAATATGACCATTATATGTAATTTTGGGTTTTTAGTATATCGATTTTTTTATGGATCATTAAAAATTACATACTTACATATACTTATTTTGTATATTTACATATACATATACTCGTAAAAGGAAAAGATGAAAGAAATATTGTATCTTAAATAATAAAAATATATTTGTATTTGATAAGTATAAAGATGTGACTTTTAAATTCGGTAGAAGAGATCAAGATTGTAGTTGAGATTAAGATCAACTATATGATCGTTTCAAAGGGATAATTTTGAAATGGATTGGGTACGAAATTTCAAATCACAAATATTGTAAACACAAAATTCCGGATTAAAGAATCCCGCCATATTAAAAAATCTCAAAAAATTGTATAAACTTATTGCAAAATCCCATTGTAAAAAAATTCCAAATTAAAAAAATCCCAAATTGCTAAATTTTATTTTCGGATTGGGTACGAAATTCCAAAATATAATTAAAAAAAAAATAAATTCCAAAAAAAAAATTTTGAATCCAACCCTAAAATCTATTCTAATAAGATTTCCTACAAAAGTATTAAATTTTGACATTTATCCATGAAAAACTGTCATTTTTGTTAAAATTTTTTTTAAATTTTGAGGATTTTTTAAATGAAATAAATTTTGAAAATTATCATTAAAAATTTCTAATTTTGGTATTTGGGATTATGTGATTTGGCATTTTGTAAATTTACGATTTTGAAATTGTGGGATTTTGGTATTTTAGGAATTTGTGACTTAGGATTTGGATACGTAATTTCGAAATGATAGAATGGATAAAGAACTATTACTGAATTTAATTAGACTGAATTTCCACTTATTATTTTAAGCCACTGCCTTTAAGTTTTAGAACAATGAGACTAAATTGAAAATATATTTAATTAGTACTCGTTGATAAGCTAAATTTTTTAAAATTATTCAACTTCAGCTAAGTTTAAAAAACAAATATTTGTAGGGTCTTAGAGAAATACTGCTTGAGTATAACTAATATCTTAACTATATCTCACACTTATATAATATTATTTGGTAATCAATATTTTTTTAAGATTTTAATAGGCATTTTAAAATTATATATGGTAATAACTTACATTATGTATAAATTATGAAGAAAATGAATATAGAAATATGAGAAAATTTGTAATAAAATTAAATAATTTTTAACACTTTAAAATATTTATTTGGATTTTATGATGCAATTTCAGTTCAAGAATCTAATAAATGTATCAATATCATAAGATATAAAATAAATTTTATTGTAAAAATTTTAGAATACAATATCTCGAATTTTTTTATCATCTTAAATATAAATTATTAGGGTTTTAAACTTGATATAGTTTGATAAATGATAAAATAAAAGACCATATTAAAATTCTGAAAGATAACGAAATTTATTTAAATTAAATAAACAATTCATTTAAATTTATTTCTTATTACTTAAAGTGAAAGTTAAGGACTTGGGAATCGTCAAGTGGGGCAATTTGAAAAAAAATCTTATTCCCATTAATTAAATCTTTCATAATATTTATTAATAGCCTTTGTTTATCTTATGTTGAATAATTAACATTTTAAATGTCTAATCGATGGGCTTGGGTCTTATATATTTGTGTTGAATGTTTCTTAAATCTTATAAATTAAAAAAACATAAAAAATGATTATGAAGTAAATGAAACGCAGATATTTTTTATTTTATTCCAGACTTGATCCAAATAAGTTCTCAACTTTATTACAATTAAGAAAGTTGGGAATATGAATGTAAATTTATACAGCTCCCTAAATTCTGCAGTCGATTGATAACAACTCGAATGGCAGCCGAAGTTCTAGTTTTAAAATCGATGAGTTCATTTAATATAACAAAATTGAGGATCAATAAAATCTTTTGTAATCGATTCGTTAGGTCACAATGTCTTCGAATGTACTTAACTTACAACGATTTGTAAGTAATTTTTATGTATCATTAGGAATTTTCGCTTCCTTAAAAAAACTGCCTCGGAAAAGTAATGAAAATCTTTTTGTTAAGTACATTAATTACTAATTTTCAAAATTGGCATTTTTCAAATACCAGTACAAGTCAAATACCAGTCCTGATACTGAAAAAATTATTCAGTAAAATTTTATTACTGTTACAAGTACTGGAGAAAACCAGTATTTTTACTGGAGTTATTACTGATAGTACTGGTTAAATACTTTTAATATACTGGTTGGTACTGGTAAGTACTGGTAATGTAGTAGTTTGTACTTATAAGTACTGTTAATAAATTGGTAAGTACTGGTAATGTACAGGTTGATACCAGTAACAATACTTACACTTTACTGAATATTTTTCGCAGTAATAATACTGGTACTGGCTTATTTGCTTAAGTACCAAAGTACTGGAATTTCGCCAACTCTGCTAGTTTTACCTTAGATTACTAAAGAATAAAAAAAAGCCTTTATAAAATATCTTAAATTTTAACCGAATTCTGAATACCCTTTACTATTGTTGAAAATTTTATTAATTTACAAATTACTTGATAATTATTTTAATAATTATTTAAAATCAAACAAAAGAACTTTTATATGCCATAAAATTCAATAAATTGATTCTTATTAGGAAAACACGGCTTCAATTTAATTAATTTTTTTAATTCCATTGTTTAAATTGTACAATTGTGAAAAATTCAAAACAATTAAAAGTAATAAATTCCTAATATATAAACAAAGTTGAATTCATATTCATTATAGAACTATTAAAATTATATTACTTTAAAAAAATATTACTCATTGTTAATAAGTTAATTTTAATTTAAAAGTACAGTAAAATTCTATAATCAAAGTTAAAATTTAAATTACTTAAACAATACTTGTTTTTACATAAGTACTTATTACAACAGTTGTCAGAATTTGTAAACCCAAAAAAAAAAATCCATAGCTACCTACAACAAGATTAAACATATTTGTACTTTCATTCAAGCTTCAAGTACATATTTTGGTTTTTCATTAGTCTAACAATAGACTCTCAAATTCCGATATAACCTATAGGTAACGAATAAAAAAAAAACTTATCAAAATAATAAATATGGAGAAAAACCATTAGAAACCTATATTTATCTTTTTAACATTTTAACATTTAACATTTATTTTTAACCTTTTTATAAAGACCAAAGTCTCTTTTAACTCTTCAACTTCAAGTCTGGCAACAATGGGATACCCTATACGAACAAAATGTTTGTACAATAATTTGTTAAATAATTTTAACACTTAGTGGCAGCTACTCGAAGCTGTTTTACCAGTCTAACCAAGTTTAATAAATTTGAAGTCCAGTTTTAGATTATAATAAATCAATTGTTCAAAACTAATGACAACTTATCTGTCATAATTTGTAATTCAAGATATAAATTCGTAAATATTTTAAGAGTTGTATCTTTTAGTTTTTGAGTTAAAATGCGGACAGACACAGAAGGACACATATACCTTATTTGACACTTATCAATTCTATTCTAGTCGTTCTAATTATAATCCACAAATCTGGCAGATCTTATGACAACTAATCTGTCAAAATCTGTTATTCATGTAAATGACTTGCAAAAATTTTTGAAAATAACGGAATCCAAGCTCTTATCATTTTTAAACTTAAAGTTCGAACACACAGAGGTATAACAAAATCAACTCCCTGGTCGATCTACATACTTCACTTCCGATTCAGATACTTAAATTTTTATCTATCTCATTCCCTTCACAGCATTATAAACTTTATACCAAATTAAGAACACCATTTTAGATACGTTCCCTTGGTTATAAAAATTCTTAAACACAAAACAATGAATTTAATAATAAAAAAAATATTATCCTAGACGCACCTAAAGATTAAACTTATCTATAAACAATATATTATTGGAAAAATATACTTAATATATACATATATATATTTAAAAAGTATCTATAGATTTTTTTTATATATCTTTTCTCATTAATAATTCTGATCAACTCTTTCAAGAGACACTATACTATAAACTGATAGAACAAGAGAATAAAAATAAATTTTTGGAAAAAAAAACGAATTCTTTAAAAAAAAAAAGGTTTAAAAAAAAAACAATATAAGAAAAAAACTTACCTTTAACTACTGTTGATATCATAACCAGGTAATAAATAATTAATAACAGAAATATATGTTTAAATCCTGACATTGAATAATAATAGCTGCTGTTATTTTTAATATTATTTCTATATATATTATTATTATTATTATTTTTATACATTTTATTATTAATATTAATATTACTACTACTACTATTACAAAACTGATTATTAGATGTATTAGTTGAATGATGATCATATGAACAACATTGTCGATTTAAAAAATACCACCACAACCACCATCTATTACTATTATATTGATTTATCGTTCTTAAGATACTATTATTATTATTATTATTATTATTATTATTTTTACAAATTTTATTAGATTCCATTGAACTTAAAATAATTTTATTATTATTTATATTATTATTAATATTATTTAAGTTATTTCTTATATCTAATGGTTTATTATTAATTTTAGTAGTATTATTTTTTATTATAGTGGTGGTTAAATTACTAGGTGTTGCATTTGTAGTTGTATTAGTTGTAATAGTAGTTATTTTTGATATTTTTATATTATTACTAATATTATTAATATTTAAATTATTAATGATTGTTGTTGTTGGCTGATGATGATACACCGATTTTATAGGATTCGTTGTAGTTGTTGTTGTTATTGTATTTAATGACGTAGAGGTCAGTATCGAATTAGAATTCGAATACCTCTCTAATGGATTCTCAATCATTATGTATATATATGAAAATTTTTTACGGATTTCGTTATTTTTTGATTTTTATTTTGTTTTTTTTTTTTTTTAAATTAATTTTCGAGATTATTTAACACATTTCTATATATATATTATATATGTATATATATTTACAATTTTTCATAATTATATTTTACACTTAATAAAAATATGGGTTTTTTTTTTAATTCGAGCGATTTTTTGTTTTTTTTTTTTAATTTGTGCGCGATTATTTTTGTGACGTCATAAATTTTACTCCACTTTTAAAAAAACAAAATAGGGATGGCACCTTTCGTTAATTTTTTTTTTAATTAATATATTTAAAAATTAATTTTGCAAATGCATTTATAACGGCTGTGTGTGTTTGTAATTATAAAAACTAAAAAAAAAATTAAATTTATATTAGCACCAAATTTAATTAAATACAAAATATATGAATTTTTTTAATTAATAATTTTTCAAATTTAATACTTTTATTTTTAATTTAATTTGATTATTCAATTTAAAAAAAATTTTAAATACGTTTAAAAGTTCATTAAAGTCCCGCGTGACATTGAATATTATTTTGTATTTTTTTATTATTTTAACACTTCTATTATTGTAATAATCCTTCAATTAATATCCTGAATAAATTTTTTAATTTTTATATGTGTATGCAATTGTATTTAAGGACACATATAAAAAATTAAAATTTTATTTTTTTTTTAAACTCCAAATAATTTATAAATTTTTTCCTTTTTTAATTTTATAACTTTATTGAATCCTTGAACCTTGTTGCTACCGTATATACTTAGGTATGGCTATGTGTACTTTATATCCTGACTATAATTTTGTTTTGTATCTATAGCCAGTCATTCAATTTAAGTGCAACTTTTTATAATCAACATTTGAATGAAAATATCCTGAATAAAAATAAAACCATAATTTGGTTTTGCATGTTGTTGTTGTCCTTGATAATTTTGACCATTTCATATTTATATAATAAATATATTCGAATATTTATTTTATTTATTCCTGTTTGTATATGTGTGTTACTTTATTTTCAAAATCCTTACAGGACAATTGCAACAGGAATAAATTGTAAAAAAAAACCAGTCCCAGGATTATAAATGATGAATAAAATAAATTTCAAGGATAATTTGTAGTTTTTTTTTTTTAAATTTAATTCGATTTGTGGTCAAATGTATGCATCTATAAATTTTATTTTCACCTCTTGTGCATGTGTTGGTTTTTTTTTTTTTTATATATTTTTTTCTGAATATTATCCTTGAATGTAATTTATTGTATACGTTATATATTACTTCTTCAACTTTTTGTATTTTTGTAATTTTTTTTTCAAAAAAAATATTGAAGAACGTATTGTGGCTCTTGAATCCTTAAAAATGCATCTTAGGTTCAAATTCAGAACCTCAAAAAAAAAAAATTGTAAATTACTCTATTTTTTGTTATTTGTTTTTTTTTTTGAAAATAAAATATTTCTTAGACAAATTGCATAACGTATATATACTATATATATATATAAATATATTTACAGATTAATGATGATGTTGTATATAGAATATTTTATATTGAATGATATTTAATAGTCATGTTGCACTCAACAAGCAGCAAAGAACAACTGAAAAAAAAAACCAAATTGAAAACGATTTTCTCGTTGAATATCCTTTTGAATATCCTTTTGATTTCTTCTACTATATTATAATAATATAAACTTGTGTGTCCTCTGGTGGATATGATTATGTTATGTTACGTCAGGGTCAGAATAAAATTCCAAATTTTTTTTATTTTTGTGAAGTACACCATGTATTCAACTTATACATACATGGGATAATAAAAATTTTTGTATTATAAATATAAAAGTATATTAAAAGAAATAAGAATAAGAAAATACCAGAAAAAAGGTCCCAATAGATTCTCAATTGATGTTGAACTAATCCAAACTGTATGTGTGTGTGTATAACCTTTAAAGTTCACAACTTATGTTTTGAAATTAAAAAAAAAAATATAGTATCTGAAGATTTACTTTTTTTTTAATATTTCTTCTATGTTGTTGCTTTGAATTGTTTAAGGATCGTTGATCCTTTTCAGATAATAATGGTTTTTTTTACTGTAGTTGATGTTGTTGTTGTTATTATGATAAATATTTTAAATGAAAATTTTTGCCCGATAAATAATATTTTGTTGTTGTTTTTATGTTTGTTGGTTTTTAGAACAATTTTTCATCTATGGAAAAATTTGCAAATTGTCTTGGGTTTTTTTTGGATTTTTTTTTTTTGTGCTGATGCTGTTGTGCTTCTAATCCTGATCCTAAGAAGAAAAAAACTATACACTTGATTTATAATAGATGGTTTTTAGTTGTTGTTGTAGTTGTTGTTATTGTTGTAGTTATTTTTCAATGTTATAATATGCAATACACAAAATAAGTATCTATAGATGAAAATGAGTTGATAACACGTCTTCTAGACGTTGTCTCAATGATGTTGTTCTTGTTGTTAATATTTGTAAATGTTGTTGATGATGATGCAAGGATATTGTCGATGCATTTAAAAACAAATTGAGTTTTCCTGTTTCTTAAGAAAATGGTTTTTCTTTTATCCCTTTTTATTTTTAGTTTATAACTTACTGTTGTATATATCCAGTCTTAAAGATGAATGCGAAATAGTTTTTTGCCTTTTTTGTGTTTTTTGTTTTTTGTCTGGCTGTACATGAAAAACACAAAAAAAAAAAATGTCCTGAAAGAAAAACAGAAAAAAAATTTAAAAATTAGAATCTTTTTGTACAAAAAAAAGGTGATGGAAAAATTGGAAAAACTTTTTTTTTTTCAATAAAAAAACTGAGAATTAAGTATATAAATTTTCTTAAGAAAAGTTCATTGATGTGCATATACATTAAGTGGAAAATGACTTAAGAAAAAATATAGATAGGAAACAGATGTGCCATATATATTGACTAACTGTTTTTTTTTGTATTGTATTATAGATGTTTTTTTTTGATCCTGTTAATTTTTTTTTTTACTGCTATTCTTTTTTTTGAGTATAACCTGTGTGTTAAAATGAAAATTTCCATTTTAAAAAACATGAACAATATGTTGTTTTTCATTTTATGTACTTCACAAGTAGTTTTTTTTTTGTTGTTTGATTCAATAGAGTTTACAGATTTTTTTGTTTTTTGCATGTTATCAGTTTATAAAAGTTTTGTGTTTTGGTTTTTTTTTTCTGAGTGTGCAATCACCTGACTTTGATTATTACCAAAGTTAGGGGTTTTTTTGTTTAAAGTTGTGAAAGGAATTGTTTAAATATTTTATTGATTGTTATAGAATTTTTTAATCATGTTTGAAATTCTAACATGTAAGCAGTATCTAAACTTAAATTCTTTAAAGTTGTCCCGAAACCCAATTTAAGAAACCGTTTTTTATTATTAAAATTATTGAAAAGTTTCCTTTCGAATATTAATTAATATTAAATATTTTATTTATATGATTTATTTTATCAAATAACAATATTACATCGAAGCATGTGTCAAATCAATACGGCTATATGGAAGCAAAACATGGCTTGTATCAAGAAACAACATACAGACAATACAAGTCTTTGTGAATAAATGTCTTTACGAATAATATGTCGCATATTCTGGCCTTGGCGAATAATGAATGAAGAGCTTAGGGTGATGACAAAATAAGAACCGATATGGGTCCAAATCAGAATAAGAAATGGAAGTGGATTGGTCACATTCTAAAGCAGTCACATTTATTCTAAATACCATCAGTGGTACCTTAAGCCCTAGATTAAAACCCACAAGGCAGAAGAAATGTGGGAAGACTAAGAACAACTTGGTAGAGAACAGCCCAGAGAGAAACCTGGCCAGAAATAAAGAGACTAGCGCTAAATAGGGACAGTTGGAGAGGCTATGTGGAAACCCTATATATGATTCCTAGGGGAATAATAAAAAAAAAAAAACCTATTACAATATTATTTTAATTAACATATTACGCATCTTAAGAGCGTCATTTCTACGCTTGTTTTTATGATACGCGATCGGCGTTACATAAAAATATTTTCAAGTTCTAATTACGTAATAACTACACGCTTGACGCTTATTAAAAAAGTAATGAATCAAAAGCTACGTCTATAAGATTAAGGAGATTTCATCGAAGTTATCATTGTATTATAACTTATATGTGCATATAATACATATAAATATAGAAAAATATTGTTTTCCAGATGATGATACCTATCTATCTCATTCTATTAATTTTTTAATTATTTTGTTATCAGAATCTAATTATTTACTTTGTTTGTGAATTTTTAACTTTGCTACAAAACGTTTCTAAAACTTAATAACTTCACTTTACAGTTCCTTTAAACTTGTGTACTCTACTTTAAACGTTATCGCTTCGCACACGTGTATTTGCAGCTACTTTAAATGCATCATTATGTTTTGATCAGAATTTAAAATTCGAATCGAAAATTCAATTAAAATTCCAAGTTTTTGATATTAGTAAAATTGTAACGTTATAAAACAAATTTGAAGACATTATTCATATTATTCCAATTACTATTTCCAAAACAGTTTGAGAACATTTCATATTCAATTTGTCATTTTGGCATTTGACAATTCAAATATGTTGAAAAAATGGTTAGTTATTATACCCGTAGGACTATTAGTCAAAAGGGTATACTTAATTTGCCATTACATTTGTGATACGTAGATATAGACTCAAGTGTATGGATCGGATCAGAATCGAAAAATAAATCGATTTAGTTATGTATGTCCGTCGGTCCGCACGACAACTCAAAAAATAAAGGAGCTAGGATTGTATGTTTGAAATTTTGCCAAAAGTAATTAACCGGATGATATAATGTATATATTACGGTCATACGGATATTCCAGAGTTGACACAGTATACTCTTCTACATTCTTCTTCATTTTTAATTAATTTTAAATTTCAATTTCATTTATTTTTACTTTAGATTGTTGAATATAAAAATGAAATGATAAAATGAATACAATATTGATGATATTTTAGTTGATTAGAAGTTTACAAGGTAAATAATTTCCTTTTTTATATTTAATTATAAAAATTTTTTATTATTATTTATTTTTAGGTTAAAAAGCAAAATGAAAAAGTGTTATGAAGACTTTGAGACAGAACAGAATCAATGAACTGATTTGAATCATTTTTCAAAAATAAACACTTTCAGGAAATATAAACCTTTAGGTATAATTTCAATGTTATTTTCTTTGAACTTTAATTCGTGTGAAAGAGTGTAGACATAAAAATCGAAAAATTATATATATTTTTTTAATCACATTAAAATCTGACATTGTTGCCATTTAATACCGCACAAAAAAAAACCAAAACAGATTATCAAAACTGAAGTACAAGAGAATTTAATTTGTATAATTCTTTCATGACATAACTATTAATACCATCTTGTTCGTGGATCAATTTTTTTTTTTTATTCTTAAAGATTAAATCCGCCACAACAGTTAATGAGCAAATTTCATTTCTTTTATATGCAATTTTATTTTTTTTTTTTTTTGTGGTTTGGCGCCACTAAGATACAACTGAGAGGAATAGAATCTTTAGAAAGATTTTTGATTAATTCGAATTATGATAGGATGTTAAGTTTTTTTTTAAATTAATGTAAATAGGGATAGGGTTTAATGATTTTTAATCTGTTTTCTTACTCGATTTGTTTGAGGGAAGAAGAGTACCATTTTTTAAATTGCACTCTCTAGAGATACTAAAATATTTTTTAAAAGAATTAGGATCATGTCTGTAACTTATGATTTGTAAAATGTTAAAATACTCATTCAAGAATTTTAAATTATGCAAAACTTCCTGCAGATCTAAAAAACGTTCAATACCATTTCAACTAGGGGTGGTAGCATTGAAATAATATTAATCAATTTTTAATATATTTATTTTTTCATATACAGGCCCCCTACCATTTTTACAAAAGGTAACCATTTTTTATTAGATATGATCTAACCCGGATTTGAATCCGAGAACTTTCGATTGAAAGACCGATGTCCTAGCCACTCCGCCATCGGTGGTATTAGTATTTTTTTAATATACAAATTTTCCTAATACCATGTTTATACTCCCCACTGTTCAAAGATGCGATCACTCAACCAAATAAAAAAACCTTCAAAACATAGTTATAAACGAAAAACATCATTCATAACATTAGCTCGATTTTTTAAACAATTAAAGCCAACTATTATTAAAAAAAAAGTTTAAATACATTATTAGTCTTAGGTGCAGCAAATATTCTTAACTTCTTAATTGCATCAAAAACCCACCTGTACAACTTAAATTATATATTGCACCAAATATATATATGCATATACATAAATATATGTATATTTAAATATATATTTAAAATTAGAAACAGAAGAAATTAAGATAATTAATGATTTAACAAAAAGAAGGTGAAAAAAAACACAGAAGACTGCAAAAAAAAATTCATTATTTACTTATGCAAATGACTCTGCACCAAATTATGATTTTGAACACCTTAAATGAAAGTGAGAAAAAATTAATGTTAAGATTAACTTTTGTATTATTTTATTATAGGTATATATAGATATAATCGCAGTGTATACAGTTGCCGAAAAGGCAAATCTCAGGTTAAACAAGTTTTGATCCAAAGAATCATCAGCAACATGGTATTTTTGCATCTTAAAGAATGCAAAAGTAAACGAAGAAATCATGCAACACAAAAAAGGAATGTTATTTGGTTCATTGTTTTTTTTTTTGTAGGGTCATGTCATCTACATCCAATTATTTTATTATAGGTCTCAACCCGCCATTGCATGTTTTTTTTAGCAATTAAACCAAAAGAGTGACGAGGAGTCGAATGGAGAAGAGAAGCATTAAATCAGAAGAGAAGAGTAAAATAAAAAATAAAAAACCATTTGATAAAGTTCGCAAACATTAATATGAGATGAGTATCATAAAACTTTGATATATGTGATAATTATAGTATTTACATATTTTTGTGTTAATTTTACGAATTTGGAAATTTTTTTCAACCAACTGCCAATTTACCAATTTAAATGCAAAGTAAATAACATATTAAAGCACTTATAAATTGTATTTTAGGTTTTTTTTTGTAAAATGTTCTTAATCCGCTTTTTTATGTTCTTTTCCAGTTTACGTTTTTTTGCACGATGAAAATATGACTTTTTTTTTGTAAATATCAATGGCACGTCCGTAAATTTAAGGAACGTTTTCGTTTTGGCTCATCAGGAAGATTCATATTTTGTTGTTGTTGTTTTTATTTTTGTGTTGTACATTTTAATAGCAGATTTATTTGTATTGAAAGATAACGTAAAGTCATAATTTTAATCTTAAAAATAAGTAATGAAACAGCAGTAAGTCAATGCAACGAACTTAGTAATACCCTACATCTGAAAAATTTCACTTGGCAGTAATTACAAAAATCTTACTTCCATTCGTCGTAGATTTCAAAAGCATTAAGCAAATTGGACTAGCTACCTTACAAAAAATACAAATTTTCTAACTTTATTAATTTCGAACATATTATATACATGTTAGATCTCAGGAGGTGCGTGGAAAGTGTCTGAACCACCATTTTAATTCATCCCAAATTTCGGTAATAAAATGAAAATATGGCAGAACATACCTATATACCAAATTTCAAGTTCCTATCTAAATAAAATTCGAAGATATATATTCTTGCAATATTCCGGGAGTTGCGTAGGAAGTACCTGAACCACCATTTCAATTCAATCGAAATCTTAAGGATATAATACCAGCTGGACAAAACAACCTTATTCCAAATTTCCAGTTACCATTTTTATTAATTTCGAAAATAAGCTTTTATGTCCGAAACATCATTCCATTTGTTCCAAAGGTTAGAAACGCAAAGAAACAGGACGAAACACTCTTTTATCCAATTTTAAGTTTCTATCCTCTCGAAGATTTGCTCGTGCACCTTTTGTTCTAACTGAAGTTTCCAGACTCCGGTCTCGCCCATTTGCAACCCCCTCTTTATTTTAGTCATTATTAACCTATAGCGCATAAATTTCATCTAGACATCACTAGTTTTTGAATTACGTGACGCATTGTCGGACGGACATCGCTAAAACAATTCAGAAGGTGACGCTTGACAAAAATTTATATACTTTTCTGTAACCAGGTATATTCCAGTTGTTGAATGTAAACACCCTATCAAAGTTAATATACGCCTATACCTATGTTAGGTGTAGGGTATAACAAACCAAATATTCAAAGTCACTCTCCTCCCATTAAGTGTCCCTTCTATTAACTGCATATTTCAAAATGATAAAAAAATTTTGTATATTGGTTCAGGTTTAATAATTTTTGAATTTCGTAGTCGAATATTAGTAGAAACTTTTCATATTTACTGATTCCTGTTAAATTTTAGTTGCAATTTAGAAAAAATGTCCTACACTAGTCACTACCCAAAAAAACGAAAACGAACGTAAGACCAAAAGTAATAATTTAGTTTTTTTTTTTTAAAAAAATGATATGTACATTGGAAAATAAGTGTATATAACGTAAATTTATGGTCATAATTTGTGCAAAGTGCTTGGATTATTACGTGATTCGAATTTTGGGAATGTTTTGATGCTCATTTTGTTTTTTTTTTTTTGTAATTCGCTACACATTTCATACCAACACACAGAAACTCCCAGATAAAAGAAGCTCGCAAGATGAAGTACTTGAAATTATTTTATTTAAAATTTTTAATACAGAAGGAGAACATTGTGGTGACTGGACCGATCTAAACTCAATCTTATTTAATTTAATTCGTTGTTTTTATTTTTCAAAAAATAAAAACCCAAAATAGAGTTTATAGTTGGTGTGGGGTTAAAATGAAGTGTGGTGTAAGAAGGGAAGATAAGGTGAGAGTACTATATTATATATAAGCTTAAGGGGTTTTCTTCTATAAAAAGAGGACTACAGGGAAATTAAGGGAACAAAGAATAAAATTCAATTTTTTTATTTATTCCATATACGTAACGTGGAGTATGTAGTTAGTTTGGTAATTGGTAGCTTGGTAATTTAGAAGTTCAGAGTTGGGATATGTGTGTGTGTGAAATATGTAATAAAATTATGATGAAGTTTCATTTTCAAATTTTATCCAATTTTGTTGAAGTTGTTGTTGCTTCTCAGTTTTTTCCTGTAATAATTGTGTTATTTTGTTGAAATGATATGGTGGAAATCTTAACAGGCGAAAGGCGGTATTATAATACAATATTTTTAATATTTTGGGGTTTTTTTTTTAACCTAAAGATATTTTTATAAAAAGCTAAAAACGTAAAACTTCTGTCCACTTTAATTAATTGTAATCTTATTAAAAATTAAAGAAAAAAATAAAGAAAGAAAAAAAAAAAAAATCTTAATTATAGGTAAAGTGTCTGAATGTGAATGCAATTAAATTGGAAATTGTTGAAATTGTTGCACTTTAACAAGTTCAATATTTTTTCCTTGGTTGTTGCATTAATAGATTTTGGGTCTGAGTTTTAATTATGAAGATAAACATTTTATCTGAAGGACTTGGGTATATGAAATTGAAGAAATAAGGTAAGACAACTACCGATATTATTGCTGGAAGGTTTAATGTAGTAACTGTATATAATAACTATATCCAATTTTAAATTTAGTGTAATAATTATTTTTGTGGCAAGCAGTAGGTATATAAAAAAATTGAAGCAAGATTGAAATTGTTTAAAAGTTTAAAATTTAAAATTTTGAAATCAATTCTTTTTAATTTTTAGGATGCAATTTGCGGCGAATTCAAAAAAAATTTAAATTAGGTCATATTTTGAGGTGAATTTTTTAAGGTTTAGTATTATAAAGTAAGATCTGGTAATAACATTGATAACGGTTAATATTCTGTACATATTTTTTTAATTTAATAACTGGTAAAATATTTTTTCGAATATTTTTTAAGAACTTTATTAAGGTATTATTATTTTAGAATTGTAATTTAATATCTAGAATACGGTAATAAAACAAGAGTTGAGGTATTGCAATACATATAATATATATTTCTTGCAATGCAAGTTAAAATGCGATCATAAGTAAGACTGGGAAACAAATCAATTAGAGTGATAATGTAGATAGATTGACATTAGTGACGCTAGTATTCTAAAGCTCCGCTGCAAAAAAATATTAAAACTGTAGATATTTCTAGACAATTGAGATTTACAAGGTAAAATCTAGCTATTAATTAAGAATGTTATAGAAAAAGTTGTAAATAATATAATGAACCTCTACCATAACCAAGAGGAAAATTACTAGAGCATCAACTCTCTTCTTGAATGGAGAGGAATATCTATCAAGGAAGACTCAATTAAATCGAGACATGTTACCGAATTAAGCGGATCTTACAATAAAAAAAGGAATTACCGTTATATCATGTTTTACCAATTAGAAATTTCTACAGTGAAATTAATTTCTGAAGACTTCCTATAGATATAATAGAACAAGTGACAGTATCAATTACCAGATAATTTCTATAGAAAAAGGTAATGAAAAATATTTCGACGAATGCTAAAAGATTATTTTAAGATAGTATAATGAAGTTTGCAGCACAAAGTAATAGATATACTTCAATTTGGAAATAATAATAAATACAGATTTTACAGATTCCTTAAAAACGGTGTTCAAGTCGGTGAGGTCTTTTGCTACACTTCAATAATATCTTCAATACCAAAGTCCAATCAAAATCTGATCCAACAATCAAATTCATTTAGAATACAAATGTTTGGGACATAATACTGAGTTCTTAAATTCCAATGAGAATATTAAACATTCTACAACCCCTTTATACTGAAACTAAAGTTCCACAACCAATTTTCCCATTCAACATAAACTATTCTCAACAGCAAGCCCCTAATTATCAAATTTGTTCACTATTAATGGAGCAGATGCCTTAGGGAAAAATCATGAAGTTCTTCTCTATAGACACATTCGAACAATAAATCTTCGTGTGAAGAACACAATTAAAACGTACTATTTGCTTCATCAAAACTGACAGTCAACTTTAATTAAAACATTCAAGTTCACCAGGTCCTTGAATTTATATTTTAAAAAATTTTTTACAGGTGTGTTATTAAATTCAATGAATTGTAATAACCACAACATCTGTATATAAAATAAAAAAACATACATTTAACTTTTATACATTTTTACATTGACCACTATATTTTTTTATAATCTTTCATATAGTATGAATTTTAAAATATTATTAACCACATTTTCAGATTAACTATAAAGATTAAATCATTAATCCTTACATTTTTTTTTATGTATAAGATACTTGTATATTGTATATTACGAATTTATGGAAATTTAATGTATATAATGATACAATGTTTTTTTAAATAATTCCATGACAAGTCAATCATAAACCACGACTTACATTATGCATTATCATTTAGTTTTTTTCCCAATATTGTGGCTTCCTTTTTTTTAAGTTTTTTGGAAAAACATTTACTTTGTTGCATAATAATGAATACTAAGTAACCACATAAGATTATTTTTAACTCCTGGTTTAAATGAATGGTAAAATTTTTAAAATATTCTATAAAATGTAAATTTAAAAAAAAAACCAAATTTCTAATATAAAATTGTTATGAATTTAAAATGAAGCTATAACATAACATGATGGACAATAAACACCTTTTTCTTGTTATCCTGACTTTTAAACTTTTTAAAAAACATTATTACAATCTTTTGTATGATAATATACAATATTGTAAATAATCGGAGACAATGGCATGTGGCATTCTAGTGGAACTTTTTTTTTCAATGATATAAAATTTTTTTTAAGAGGACAGCTGGACAAACAATAGAGCACACTTTATCATTTTTGTTTAATCCAAGTTGGTTTAGTGGTCTTCAATTTTTTATAACAAAAAGTATTAATAATCCGAAGTTAAATCGGCAACGTACAATAGAACCCGGGTCATAATGCCCTTACTAGCGGTAGGAAATATTGCCCAAATATTGTCAGGGGAATATAAACAACCAATGGTGAAATACAATACTTCTGACAAAAGTAATGCTGAATGGGTTTAACATTGATGGGCAATATAATCAATCAGCTATGAGTCAAAACGCTGCAAAATTTTTAGGATCTTATGACTTCCCAAACATTGAAGGTTTTTTTAACAGCTTTTATTGAACTTACTCATGGTTAAAGGATCGAGGAATCTTGTGAGTAATTTTTAAATTATGTTAAGAAACGGCAGGGGGAAATGGCTGGGGGAGAGATACTACCGGAACATTTGATCTAAGGGCGTTATGGTCCGGGACCATATGACACGTCGCCATTTGAATCTCTGTATGAGCTTTAGTTTTACTCTTTGAAAAAATTATAAAAGTGGTACCAAGATTTCATACAAGCACATAGTAAAGTGTTGTGGCTTTATGTCATACAAGTCACTATAAAGCGTTTTAATATCATTCAGAATTTCAATTGTATTTTATATTCATGATTTCATATATTAAAGAAACCCTTTTTCTTTGGTATATTATATACGTGAGGGGATCAATTTCAGGAATTTAATAATATATTTCTATTGTATAATATAAAAGACGGTTGTTTTTCTGCTGCTTCTTGCTTATGCTCTTCATAATATAATTTTGAATTGAGGTCCTTTTGTATGTCCTTTGTTCTCTGCTTTAGAAAGTACAATTCACAATTGTCTGCTCTGTTTCTTGTTTTTATATAAATTTTATCTTAAATTGTATGACATTTTTGATTTCATTCATAATTTGATAAGGTAAAATTGTAAATGTACCGCAGTAATATGTAGGTAGTTCAGTATTTCATTTAACGTCTGGTCTGGGATTCCATTATGCTACTGGTTGTATACTCAAATAAAAAGAAATTAAACCGGAAGCCACACATTTTATAAGATCTGAATTGATGTGTAGAAAATCAAAATACAATAAACTTATAGGCAAGTAAAAAAAAATGGTATATGTATACTTGAACAAAGGAAATTTATACTTGCTAAAGTACTAGTATTCTTAAGTAAACCGCGAACTAATTTAATACGCGCAAGAAAAATTTAATACAATGAATTATTATTTTCTTAAAAAAAGTCATAATTTCAACGTTTTTTAGTATTTTTTACTTTTTGCAATTATTGTAAAAGATTTATAAATTATTAATGAGTGGAATTTAACAATAATATAAAACCCAAGTGCTTCTAAATTGGTTCTAAATAATGATTAAAGTTGAAATTCTTTTTTTTTTTAAATACAACAAAAATTACAAAATAAAATAAATATGAATCTAAACTACAAGTTTCAATCAAGCAAGTTGCAAGTTTCAAATTGCAAGTTTGAAATTGGAGGTTTGCAATAAAAGTAGCTTTTAAAAGCAGTACAAATAAATGCGTCAAATTTAGATCCACACGCATGAATTTGAGGACTATATATAATCGACTGGCTTAAAAGTTAAGTTTGAATTTTACAAAATCGATTAATATATTTCGATAGTAGCAAGGCTTCCTTTTAAGGGTTCCCGTTTAAATTTTTTTCAATATTATACAATTAAAAATTTTTAGAATATTTAAGTAGATACGTACCATTTTATCCCTTGATAGTCTGCGTCATTCTTGAGGATTCTTATTCTAATGATTTTAAAAGCTCATTAAGGTAAAAACGTTTTAACAAATAATGTAAGGTTAGTACATTCTATTAATTGCTTTTCAATATATTCCGTTACTTTTATGATCTAAGGGCGAAGGGAGGCCTTGATTATTTATTAAATTTATACATCTTTACATATTTGTCTTCACCCTTAAGCTTTATAAGTGTTAAACTATAATAATTAATATTTAGTTCTCCAGAATCATACTAATCATACTAGTCATACTAATCATACTAATCAATACTAATTTTAATTAACACTTAACAAAGTTTTAAGAATGTAATTAAAAAGATATATACTTTAGATATAATACTTAGAAAATAAGTCAGGCATAAAGTCAAATGGTCAAGAGTCACATATAAAATAAAAATTTTGATACTCACCGAAGCTAGACTTAAAAGAAGACTGAAAATATAATCTAAATTTTTTTGTTAATCAATTTCTAGCTTTAATCCAAAAAAAAATTACATAATTTTATTCAATTTCCTTCTAAGATTCATTTTAATCTCTGTGGGAAATGCCTTTGAGTAAAAAAACACAATCAAAAGATATTAAAATAAAACCGACAATTTAAATTCTAATTTTATTCTTCTTTACACTATTTGTATTTTTTTTTTTTAATTTAAATTTACGTGTTAAATATACCGAAAGTGTTAATACAAGTACAAGTACATTTGAATATACGAATATGTAATATACCTAATGTGAATATCCAAATTCTATCATTCTACAACGAAATATTTAAATTTGTAATTTAGATTTTGTTGTTAACTCTTATTATTCAACAAAGGTAAACTTTTTGCTTCATTACTTTGTTGCTTACACAAAAAACGCTTAAATCGTTCTAAGCGTTTCTACTTAAACTTAAAAAACGAAAACACCAAAAAATATTCTCAGTTACTTTGAAATGAGCTGTATGAAAAAAGTCTTGAAGTAATTAGTACCCAAAACCAAAATCTTGGCGAAGTTTGTGGAATTTAAAAAAACTTTATTTTGGGAAATTTTTGCTTAAGAAAATCACGCTGAAGAAATTTTTGGATTCCTCATTTTGTAACCAACTCTAAAAGCCCTGCCAATTTTTTTTTGAAAATATTAAGTCTGCAACAAAGCGTTTAATATAATGGATTCTTCAATCTTTGATGTAGCGTTAAATATAATGGGAGCCAAGTCCCCACTGAACATTTTGTTGGATTCCCAATTTTGTAAACAACTCTAAACCCCTCCTAACTGTTTTTTCATAAAAAATAAATCAACAACAAAGCGTTTAATAAAATTGGGTTTCTATCCATAATGCAGAGGTTAATATAATGAGAGCTTTCTTACGTTGAAAAATTTATTGGATTCCTGATATTCCGCTAAACAATTTATAGTATTCCCGATTTTCGAGCCAACTCAAAAACCTCTCTAAATCTATGGGATTTATTACAAACTTTTTTTTGTAAGTAAAAGTCAACAACAAAGTATTTAATAACGGTGGATGCTGCCCCCAAATCTCCGATAAACAAATTATTAGAACTTTGATTTTGTTACTGACATAACAAAGCATTAAACTTGGAAACTTTTTTCCTTTCTTTTGGAGACTCACTGCCACCCCCAAACCGCGCACTGAACTATTTATTGGATTCCTGATTTACCGCCAAACAATATATTAGATTCCTAATTTTATGACTAAATATGTCATCATAAAAACCATTTAAATTGAACACTTTCATCCTTTCTTTTGGAGACTTGTATGAAATGTGTATTTTGGAGACTTCTTCATTTTAATTTTAGGGACTTTCTTCGAAAAGCCATCAAAATTTTCTTCTACTCTTTTTGTTGCTTTCATACACATTTTATTCCTTTTTTACTTCTTTAAAATGTTGTCTTCTGCTTTTTTTTCACCTTATTTGGTCAGGTGTTAATGAAAATGTTTTTTTTTTTTTTATTTTATTGTGAATTGCAAAAAAGGGTAAAAAACTTACATGGAATAGTTTTTAACTAATCATCATATTCTAAAAACTTTTAATATACCATATTACCATTACCATTGCTTTGTTATATAATGTGTGAACAAAATCATGTATGGCAGTGGTGTATTTAAAATGTAATGGGAACAAAGAAAAACAGCTGAGGAACATAAAATTGGGTACGAACTAATGGGATATCGAACGCAGGAAGAGATATTCAAAATAGTTAACAACATAGTATAAGTATATTCTAAAATGAATGCTACTTAAGAATACTTTATGAGGTGATAAAATTGACTATGTTAAATTGTATATTTTATATAATGAAGATGAAGATATTGAAGAGTGGTGAGAATGATGGTATTTATGCAGACCATCAATATTTATCTACCACACGAATAGACAAAAAATAGTAATTTCTGATGGGTGTGAATGATGAATACTAAAAGTTTAATGCCGGTAGTTTTTATTTTCGGATAATAGAAAAACCTTATACAATTTCTATATTTTCCTTGGGTTTTTTTTACTTCTTGTTTTCTTTAATGTATTCTATTGTGACTTGAATAAACTCATTTTTAGGTTATTATAGACACCATATAATATAAAGTTATATATGTATACGCATTTATAGTATTTGAAAATAGATTTTTTTAATGAAATATCTATAAGTGTCTAATAATATATTATTGTTATTATTAGTATTAGGTATCAGGAAATACTCTAATGATTAAATTTTAGTATAATATTGAAAAAAAATACATTAGATATATGTGCACATATATATACCAAAATAAGTATTCTTTAATGGGAGATAATATTTGATAGAAATCGAAATATAGACGTGAAAATTAATTTTAATTTAGAAAAGAAATATAAAAAATATTTCCGACTCTAAGGTATCATTAAAATGTGTGATATGGTGGTAATAGAATATTCTTATAGTGAACGTGATAATGAATATGAAATTTTGTTAACGTTTCGTAAATAAATTTTTCTTTCAAAATTGCTTTTGGTTATTTTGCCTATTGTGAATGAATTTTTTTTACCGAGTATCCCACAATTAGTCAGTGAATTAAATCAAATGACAGGTTCAATTTGATATCAAACATAAGCTATAGTGAAATTGGTTTTGAACTACTTATGTAGGACTTGGTGGTGTATTGGGTAAGCATTTGGTTTATTAACCGAGGGTGTGTAAGTTCAATTCCTTTGTAAATTATAAAAATATTTAATTTTAATATAATATTGAAAAATCATTTTTCGGTACAAAATCCCCATGGTAACCAAATATAATTTAAATATTTATAGCTTATAAATAAATAGAATGTATTCGAAGTGGGATGCACATGCACAACGGATTTCTAGGTCTGGGTGTTATGATGCCAAGTGCTGTACCCTATACAAGATAGTAAAAATAATAGTCCTTGTTTTGCTCTGAATAATATTTAGTAACCATAGTGAAGAATAATTTTTTTTTTTTTTTACTTACCAAGAAACGTTTTTTAACCCAGTTGGGTATCTTTACTAAAATTTATTAAGAAACAAAAGTCCTTCGATATTTTAAATGTTGATTAATTGTTTCAACTCCTTCCACTAATTTATATTTACTACTCTCTTCCTTTAAATTCCCTGTACAAAAACAAATCGACTTCTAAACCATATTTTAATAGAAAAGTTTGAATGTTAAAATATAAATTTTGGATTCATATACCTTTTAATGAATAGGACTATATTTCCCTTAAGATAAATGAATAATTAATTTCTTAATTGAAAAACACAATGTCTTTTCAACATTTCTAAAGACGTCGATAGTGCTTATTACAGCTTTAAGACGATATCTACCTTAAAATTAAAATAAATTTTTTGGCAAAAGTTTCGCAACGGGATAAGAGCTGGGCGAAAATATGGTTTACTTTTAAACAATTATTTGATGATCATTTTTAGACGCACGAACGAATTTTTGACAAAACCAATGCTGGGTGGCACAGTGGTTAGAGTGCCGACCTTTATACGAGGCCCGGGTTCAAAACCCAGTGAAAGTGAAAAAAACTTTTAGTGATCCGATTCAGATAATACTCGCCATTGGGTTCAAATTAATGGCTTAATCAATAATTAATAATTATACATTAATATAATAATATAGACAAATGCAAAATATAAACAAATAACTCACAGATATAGAATACCATCCCATCTATTGAACATCTAACACGTTTGTACATATTTTAAGGCCTAGTACTATCCCATGTTTAAATTGTATGTGCAATTCATTAAGATCAATTCTAATAACACAAATATAATATGACCTCCTGTTCCAACATGTACCTATAGTATAGACAGGCTTATTTGCCAAATTAGCGCTTATAAAAAAATAAAATAAAAAATGTCTATAGATTTTTAAAATAATTGCACTTTCTATATTGTTTAAACGATCTATGGTTAAACGTCATCAATGCGTAAGAGTTTAACTTACGCTTTTTTTCCAAAAAATTCAAAATATAATTAATATATAATATATTTTTAAAAATACTCGTATTAAAATGGGTTTTAATACGTTCAACTTTTAAAAGAGGTGCAACTTCTGTCATACCAAAGTATTTTAGAAGTTATGTGTGATAACTTAATATTAATAATCTTTCATATTGTCGTTTCAAAATATGTTACATACTTAGCTTAAATCTGAATAAATATTTCATTAAAATTAAATATAATATATTATGATATAAATTTTAATTTAAAAAGTTGTAACAATTGGAATAAGAATTTGGGAAAACAAAGGAATCGTATTCATATGAAATTTATTCATAGGAAACGCATGCTATTCGAAAACTTTTACGTTCATTCATTAAATCTTTCCTAACAATTTAGGAATAATAAGTTTCATAGGGACTCATTTTAATTCAACTCCTTACAAAATCCCATTTTAAAAGTTATAAATATTATTGTTTTTTTTTTTTAATATTCTAGACTTTTCTAAAATTCAAATTTGAAAAAAAAAATTTTTTAAATTTAATTAAAAAAAAATATTTTTAAACAACATATGGGATCTGTCTAAAATAGAACACACCATTTTTTTATTTTTATTTTAATTAAAGTAAAAATAACAATTAAAAATAACAGAAAAGAAACAAGCTTTCTTAAAAAAAAAAAACTTTGAGTATAACTGAACTTATGGAAAACAAATATACTTACAGTAAAACAATTAAATGAAAAAAAATTCATTCGTTTTTACCCTCAATTAACTTTAACCATACAAAAAGTTTATTAAAACTTTTAAAGCTAAATAAAAAAATAAATTTGTTTTTTTTTATTGAAAACTTCTTACGAAATAAAAACTTTTGAAAAAAAAAATTGTGCTCATATAGTGTAGCTTTTTCCGTCTTTCTATCTGTGTGTCCGTCCTCCCTTCCGAATTTTTACCGAACTTTTATACCGTTGGTAACAAATTTATACAACAATTAAATATAGCAAATCAATAGATTTCATGGAATTATACTTTTTTTTACAATGCCATGAGCTACAGCCCTACACAGTTCGGCAAAAATCCTAATTTTAAATTCTTGTAACACAATTTCTATGAGGTGTTATTTCAATCTATAGAAATGTCAAATGATATGTGCCAAACGACAGATGCTTATAGTAGTTTTATAATTTACAGTTATGTTATGTGAAGTTCAATTTTTACATGACATTTGACCTTGTGTTAACAATTATTCTAAAAGGAAAAAGTTTCCTTAGAGATTGTGTCTCTTGATTTCTTACATTTGCTAACCTGACGTTTAAAATACATATTTCTTACAATTCTTTAGAGCTCTTTAATGTCAATGTCAATTTAAATGTCTTAAATGTTAATTTACTGTCTGAGAACGAAATTCTCTTCGAATATTGTCTTGACAGTCCATTTAAAGTAATAAACGAGATTAGAAGGAATTATGTGTTAGCGCTATTTAATTATTAAAAAAATATGAAGAGTTAAACAAAAAAAAAGGATTTAAAAAATAAGAAGAGATTATTGGCTACCTCCTTTATAGTCCAAAGAAGTACCTGTAGTGGAACTAATGTCAGAAAAAAACGCCTCTCTCTTAAAAAAACAACTTCTACTTTTTTTTATTTTTTGATTTTTTTGACACTTAATATATGATTTTGAAGTGCAATTGTTCAGGCAGCGCTATCTCAGATTTCTTTTAGCCAGGGCTGTCAATAGTGCTGTCTGTACAAGACAGTACGGTTTTTACATTAGATAGCGACTAGCGGAAGCGATAGTACGTAAATGCTAAGTTATTTAATTAAATTCTAAGAAAAGTTCTAAAAAATCATTTCAAAATAATTTTTTGATACATTTTTTACCCAACCCCATTATGTGCTTTTTCATAAACCCTTGCTTTGAAGTTCCACTTCAAAAATACAAAAAATAAAAATTTTTGACGTATGAACGAAGAAAAAATGTTTAATTAAAAAATGTTCCCCCTTTTTTTTGCCATTGTTTAAAAATTCTCCAACAAAATCAATAATTAAAATAAAAGTTATACTCCTATAGAGTACTTATATGACTCCCCACAAATCTCGTCCTGCTCTTTTAGAAAAACAAGTTCTAATTTTAAACTTTTGCAATATAAGATATTCCAGAGTTCCAGTACAATAGTAGATAAAATGATTTGGAGAACTATGAAAATAATGATTTCCAGTCCATCTTAATTTCACACGAAATTACACCAAAAAAAATAAAATATTTTTTTATTAAAAAACAATTCATTTTTTTTTACGTTCAGATTTCAGAGTTCTGAAAAATTGAAAAATTCTTTAAAAAAATAATTTTTTTCTTTTTTTAAATCCACTTCATGTTCATTTGTAAAAAGCTTATATAGCAGCTAATAACACACATGTGATGTTATCCATCACAATTCTGTTCTTCAGATGTTAAATCAGAAAAAAAAACAGAAAAAAAAAAATTTCAGGACAATTTTCGCTACTTGCAAAAAAAAAACAGAATCCGAAGAGTATCTGAAAAAAACAAGAGAACGCAGACCAGATAAACGAAATCAAACTGACAGAAATAAATTTCTGTTCGTTAAGATCCAAAGCAAAAAAATGTAATTTTAATAGCTTCATCCATTATTGTAAAACATCAGGCCAATATATTATATATAATATATAATATGCACTGCATGTACAAAACCAGATGAATATACATATATACTCTTTTCACATGAACTTGGTTCTTTTTCACATAAAATTTTCAAATGGATTCTAGTCTTTTTCCAAATTAATTTTTTTTTTTTCAAATTAAATTGGTCTTTATACTAATCAATTTGATCTTTTTTTTTTAAAATGGTCCCATTTTCTGGAACCCAGAAGTCGAACTGATATTATTGAAAAGCTAAATTCGCAATTCTGTGATAGAAACTTAAAATAAGTCCATGAAATGGCAATGACATTAACTTTTGGGGGCTAGTTTTTCGGGCGGGCTTAAGAGTCGAACTCTTTTAACTTTTCTTGTTGTATTAAAGCTCTTCTGTAAAATCAGTGATTCCTTGTTTTCAATATATTGATTATACAGCTAGATCTCAAGAAAACGGGGTTGATTAAAAAAAGATCAATTTAATTTGAAAAAAGATTAAAATATTCAAATTTCTTCTAAAAAAGGATCAAACCCATGTGAAAGGAGTATACATAAACATATACAACCAAATATTATATACCCTGAAAAAAAAATGAATTAGATGCAATTCCAAAATATTTTTAGATTTTGTTTCTTTGTGCAATGACGATGCGAGCAATGCATCATGACAAGGAGATGAAAATGTTTCATGAGAGATCTATTCATTCGCTTTTATAAAAATTAATTTTTTACATTTTGTTCTTTTTTTTTTGGTGTCGTCTTGTTCTGATTAAAACGGTATTTTTTTTTTTTTTTTTTTTGCCTATACTAGAATGTATTAAAATTGCATCACAGCTGAAACAGTTCGCGTACAATAATAATGCAACGTTGCAGGGTGCCCTAAAACTTGTCTAATCTAAAACAAAAAAAAAGTATAAGTACACTGAAATGTATTTAAGTTTTTATTTTGCCAAAGTGCCAAAATGAAAAAAAATGGCAATTATTTTGTCAAAAAAGAAAAAACTAAAAAATCTCAACAACAACAAAATGGCAACATTTTGTTGCAAAATAACACATCACAAATATTAATTTCTTTTTTAAAAAAAAAAAAAAAAACTGCAAAACTAGGAAGGGATTACATGAAAATTATGTTGTTACATATTGCGATAAATTGCATTTTACGCGCGTATCTATAGATTATATGAAAAATTCAATTTTCTTTTAATATCGCGTATGGCACAGATAAGATACATTTGGACACATTTTGTTGTTGTTGCTATTGTTATTAAAAGCTAATTTAATGCTTCTTTCTTTTTTTTTTTGATTTAAATTTTATTTATGAAAATGCATGCGTTTTAAAATTAGGGCTTCCGTATATGCGTTATGATTTTGTAAAATAACTGTATAATTACGTTTTCTATTTTTAAATGCGAGAAGTGAGAATTCATTGTGGTGGATTTTTAAAACCACTTTCATAAAATTTAAAATAAATGTGCAAAATGATTATTAAAACTGATTGGAAAACCATTAGGTGTTTAATATACGAGTATATAGCTGGGTGTTGTATAATTAGTGTTGAAATGTTTATCAAACTTAGTTCCTTAAGGCCTAGTGAAATAAGCCCAAATAAAACAGCATACAATTTCATATTTTATGAGAAATAACTCCAATGCGTCTTAGGTATTGAGTTGGAAGAATTTTAGAATTGTATTCTCAACAAGGGTATTTCTTTTTTTTAGATTACTAATAGTTAGGAGAGTTTTTAATAAAAATGAATTGGGAGAGTTTTTAAAGTTGGATTCGAAATTTTGGAAAATTGAAATATCTACAATGTTTTTGAATCTAAGTGTAAAACCTATCCTGAATATCATTTATGAAAGAGAACTAACTCCCCAGGACTTTATTTCTCATATTTTGTAGTGTCATTTCTCATTGAAAAAGAAATAAACCTTGGGGGCTTTATATCGGAGTAGTTTATTTCACGTTGCCATTTTTTAATTACATGGTGAAATGCTTAAAAACTGATTTTTGACAGCTGATAATAATCCGTAGATAATAAAAGAGTTTCTTATGACAATACCTATATCTATTTCGAAAGTAGAGTTTCTTTGTTAATAATTTTATTAAATCTTTGATTAAATACGAAGAATATGCCATTGTGAGTACTATCGCAAGTTCTAGTCAGTGATAAGATAACTTGGAATAAGGCGTAATTTATATACATATGTATATTAAAAATACTAAAATTTGATAAGAACTTATCATTTCATATTATTTTAACTAAAACTTACTTAATAGGTAATTGAGTATTACGAGAATTTAATTACCAATGAAAATTAAAGTCGTATAAAATTTCCGCAATGATAAACGCTAATCGATTACTAATTTCTTTGTTAATAACAATTTAATTATTTTGATAAAAGCAGTTATTGATTAATCAAAATTCGCCAAAACCTTAATCAACATTAAAATAAAATCATTTCGTCTGATAACGAGTCATTGACCCCGGAAACAATACTTTTAAAAGTTAAATATACAAAAATGTGCATTATATAACCTCAAAAAATTTTTAAATAACCTCAAATTTCTTTTTAATTTGAAGGTTATGTGAAAAAATTTAATTGTATGAGTCACAACTTTGTGTTATACATTTTCTAAAAATCAATTTTTCGTGATTTTTCATTCTAATTAAATTTTCATTATTCTGAAATCTTTTTTTTTTTAAATCAATATTTTAATTTTAAATTTATCAATTCAAATATAGATACTTATAAGATTATTAGATGCAGCTACTATTGAACTGATTAAAATAAAAATGTAAAAACGTTCCGCTTGAAAAATCGTGATTCCAATATTTTGAAGAAAATAAACAAATTTACTCTAATTAACTAGACAACTATTAAGAGTTATGTATAAAAAAAAATGGAAGTTCATCCGTCTGAATTCATTTATTCTGTATATATATATAATATATATATATTGTTATCACATCAAATTTAACAATAACTTTAATTTTCATGTATTTGTTATTTGAATAAAAATTAAAATGAAAAAAAAATTGTAACAACTAACTTTAACATTTTAGTCGTCATCACCATCTTTTTCAAATACTTAACACCTTGAAACATAACAGAGATCAAATTAGAAAAATAGAATTTCACACCATTTTTCTATAGAATTTTTATTTTTTATTTGGTTTTTCTTTTCTGTAAAATGCTCTCTTCTAAATGATATCAAGTTTGGGTTCAATAGTATACAATATCAGTTTTTTGAGTAGCAGTTTTGAATTGTATTATATAATTTTACGTTTTGAAGAACTTGGAAAAATTTCAGTTTATAAAACGAAAAGGAAAAATTAAAAGACTTAATCCACTCTAGTTTAAGCTTCAGTTGAAGTCTAGTTCCACTCAAGCTTCAGTTCCACTCTAGCTTTATTTCTATCCACTCTGGCTTTAGTTCTTTGTTTCTACTTTAAGAATCCAAAATTTGGCTCCTGTTTTCTATTAAAACATCTTTTTTTAGAAGATCTCTTCTTAAAATTTTTTTTTTTTTACCTCCACTGAAATTGTCTTCTTCAAAAAGCAATTTGTCTCTTGATTAAGATTTTTTTAATTTATGATTGTCGAACTTAACTCATTAAATACAGCTTCTTAATGTTTCTTGACAAGAGATGAAAGCTTTTACAGTTTTATTTTAAGATTCAAAGGAAATATTTTTATTTCTTTTCTTTTCACCAAATTTGCCCCTTAGATCCTTTTTTCGAGATCACACAGTTAAATCCTTCCATTAAAACTCTATGCATCATCACTAAAAATTTAAGGTTTTACAGTTATATTTTCAGATTCAATAGATCCTTTCATTTGTATCCATTGAAATTCCGTTGATTTATACATTAGAAGTCGTATATATCGTTGCTCTATAAAGTACAATTATTAAAAGTTGGAATTGTACTTTATAATATAGTGGTTAACTCTTAATAAGCATTTACCGGTTGGAAAATCAGATATTTTTAGTTCAAGGGATGGAAGGTGTATGTATTGATATTATACTAAAATGAATTAGTTTATTAAAGCTGAAAATCAAGAATTAGTTGTCTACATGGAATTTAATATTTTAGATTATAATTATTCATTAATTTCGTAGTAGTGGGGGATTCGGTATTTTTAGTTGTAATGTTAAGATTAAGGCAAATATGGATTTTTTGAAACCATTTTAGTAGCTCTGAGAGTAACAATTAAGATGACGTTAGATTTCTCAGAAAAATTAATAAAATTTAATATTCAGAATGAATCTTGTGGAATTAGTTACCTTGAATTTTAATAAGAGTAAAATATATAATAGCAATAAATCACGTCACAATTTCTTCAATTTATTTGAAGTCCTTATATAGAATATACACATAATAATCTTAAAAAAAAAATATATTTTATTTTCTAAAATTTTTTATAAAAAAATGTTTCCTATCATTTTATTTATATTACTTTATTATTTCTTGGTTAAAAAAGGGGAAACTTTACACTGAAGTAAAAAAAAAAAATCAATCTTTGCACTACATACTCCACAATACTCTAAAAAATTGGTACAAGAAGCAATTGCTTCAAAAAAAAATCCTAAAAATCACTACAAATATTTCTTTTGTATAAAAAAAAAAAAAAATTAAATAAATAAAAAAACGCAAAGGGATAGAAAGAGATGGAACAATATAAAATGTAAAAAATAAAAAACGGAGCAAATTGGATACGAAAACGTGATTTGCTTAAAAACATTTTCCGCGTTTTTAAATTGAGACAAAACCAAAAAAAATTTATATATATATACATATAACTGCTGATTTTTTTTTCTACTGACTGAATTGGCATGGCATTTGCTGTCATTGGCAACATAATAAAACAATATCAAAACAAAGAACTAAAATCAAAATCATATTCAAGAGCTGCTATCTAGCGGCAAAAAACATTTCCTCTTCAAATTTTTTTTTTTTTTCTTTCTTATTCACTCCCAGTATGTGTAGAGTGAAAAAATATAAAAAAATATTTAATAGTGGCTTTCAATTTGCACAGGAACTCGATTTATTCAAGGAAAAAAATTTTATATTTTCTTGCCTTAATTTTCTTTTTTTTCTTTTTTTTTATCAACTGTTCATATACATTTGCTATTATTGTTATTATATTATTATTATTGAAAAATCAACCACATTTTTGAATAAATTTAATAAAAATTTACAATAAAAAAAACTTGAAAAAAATTTAAATGCTAGGAAAAAAATTGGAAAACTATTTACTGAAAATTGTTTACATGACATGAGACAGAACGTGAAATAAATATAAAGTTGTACCCGGATTATATAAGATTATATTTTTTAAATCAAAAAATGTATTAATTGAAATTCAATAAAATGTTGGTTTGTGTTAAGCTTATATATATAGGTGCTTAATAAATACTATTATACATAAAAAGTTTATACTATAATCTCACGCAAGGAACGTCTGTTCCGCACTTTTAAAACTAAATTAGTTTTAACTAATTATATAATTCAGTCATTCTGAATAACTGTCCTAAATCACCGACCAATATCATTTCTTCATATCTCTTCTATATGATAAATTTGTCCAGGTTACTCCCTATCAAGATTAACAAGTTCAATTCCTTTATTAAAGCTATTTGTTTCATCACTAGTGATTTAAGCTTTTACAGTTATAATATCTGATTCAATAGATAATGACCTATCAATTTTTATTAATTACTATAAATTTTGCTCTATAGGTTCCTTTTATAAAGACGTTTGGATGTTATTCTACTAATTAAGCTTCTCTATGTTTCTTGACAAAAAATGAGGGGTTTTACCGTTATTCTCTCAGATTCGAGCAAAACTTTATCATTTATTTTCAATACAGCAAATGTATTTGGTTCAGATTCAATTCAAAATTTTCAGATCAATATTATATTTGACATTAATTTCTAAGAAAATTCGGTTGGACTCTTTGATATCGTTGCTCTATATAAAGTACAATTTCTAAGAGTTACACTAAACTTTTTAAAATTGAGCTCTGGAATAAATTGTAAATATGAATGTACTGTTTGGAATCGGAGATGGGGATTGCGAAGGAGGTTTATGAATTAAAGATTAGAACCTATAGTATAGGTTTGATAAGGGGGGAAATTAAGAAGAGTTAGATTAAAAGTGAATTCTTTAAGTTCAAAACTTGATAGAAAAAGCTCTTTTAATTTAAATTTGTTACCCTGGAGTTCCTTTATTATTTTTCTTAACATTGCATAACCTACAACTTATCAAAAGTTTCTTAATCTCAGACTTTTTTCTGGTCAAACGGTTTATGATTTTTGCATATACTTCTCGTCTTTGGAACATACTTCACTGAACTTAAAATATTTAAAAGCCTGTTAAAAATGGAAACTGGCTGTCCGCAAACTAAATTAAAAATAAACCCATTTTGAAGGATTCATAACATAACTGAATCTTTAGTAAAGTTCAATGCCTGATACATTTTAATAATCATTCTAGACGATACTTTATCTTAATTAATTTAAAATATAAATTTTAAAAGTGTTAAAAATTAAATTCTTAATAAAATTTCATTATCTTTATTACCATCAAAAATTTTAATTTATTATTCGAATAATTAAAAACAACAATATTATTAAAATTAATTTAAAGATAATATATTTTAATAAATTCAATCAAAAAGTTTTCGTAATTAATTTTTTTTTTTAAAATGACAATTTATTATTATATTTTATATCTGATTAAAAATTGCACAAATGATTTTTTAATAAAAAAAATTAAACAAAGAGTTAAACAATTAAATTTTGAAATTATAAAATTCATTAAAGATTAAGAAATTGAAGATTAGTGATAAAATTAAATGTACTTGGAATTAATTTTTAATAGATAATTATAATTAATGAGGTGATAATTAATATAAATCAATCAATTATATAAAAATGGAAATTGTATGGCATTCAATTTTTTTCTGACAATACCTACTTATTAAAAATAAGTACATAGCTATTATAAATTTTTGAATGGCCTTCATATAAAAGGTAGGTACTTAAAATATTTGTTAATTTACCAATTCTTTCAAATGAATCCGTTAAACTGTATTTAACTCTAAGAAGCTTTAGTTAAACCTAAATTGTTTGGTAATTTTAATTAAAATCTGATACTAGTCTTAAGCTTGGTATACAATAATTAAGGCTTAGACCAAGCAGTTAAAAAATTCCTCTCATTTGTAAGAACTCCTTATACAATTATATCTTTTCTTTCCCTTCTTTTTATAAGTCAGGTCGATGCCAATCAGTAGAATTTAAGAAACTAAGTAAAGTGTATGGTACTACTTTCTTTATGACTCTCTTAATTTATTTCATTTCAATAATAGAAGAGCCTAACAACTATATTAAGACATAAGAATACTATAAGACTCTTATAAGAATCCTATAAGGCTAATTCAATTTCATAACTTCTGGTTTGTTATTTAATGTTCCCCTAATACTTAATGAATATTTCAACCACTTTTGATGTTAAGGAGTTAAAAATATATACATAATTAATTTAATTTCAGGTGGAAAGGTTCAAATTTGGTGAAGGACTCGAGGTGTAAACTTAAATCGAGATGTAACTATTAAAAGATCGAGGTTAAAAATAAAATTGACATATTCTTATATCAGTATTAAATATTGGTATTATAAACGAAAACACTGAACTGATAAAAAAAAACACTATCTAATCTAATATTTTATTTAAGAAATAACAAAAATTGACATGAGAAAAACAGTAAAAAAGGGGAGGAGTTGAAGAAAATTGAAAATAATAACGGAAAGAAAGTGTGCAAAAAAAAAAGGAAAAAATACAAAAGACAATACAATTTTTTAGCAAAATAATAATAATAATAATGGGAAAATAGATGGAAATAAAATTCAAAAAAACCGAAACAAATCAATGGAGACCATTTTCCTTGGTGTTAAAATTTACAGTTAAATATTGCACCCCTAAAGGCAAAGACAAATTTTTTTCCCCATTTTCTTTCAAAATTTTTTTTTTTTCTTACTCTATGTTCACTTTTAACTTGCAATTTTCAATTATTGTGAATTTTTTCATTTTTATTTTCTGAACTGTTATCGATGAGCACCACTTTTACCGTTATTTTTTTTTTTTTTCTTATTTTTGAGTTGTTGATGTTTTTTTTCAGTTGTTAGTGTCGTGTTTAGGAGGATAAACGTTACCATTATTTTATATTATTTTTTTTGTTGCTGTATTTTTTGACTTTTTAAGAATTCTGCCACTATACTGCCAGTGGATTAAAATGTAAAATAAGTTTTATTGAAATTTTCTTTAAAAAACAAAAAAAAAGGGAAAAGTTGTCAACTTTTTTATAGTCGTGCAAGTTGTCAATATTATTTTCCAAAAATTTTTTTTTTATTTTAAGCATCCATGGAGCTTCGGGGGTTAAGGGGAAGCTTAAAAATAACTTTAAACAACACACAAAACTTTTATTTTATTCCTGTCATGATGTTCAGAAATATAAAAAAAAAACAAAATTTGATGATTTGGTTGGTTTGAATTATAACGAAGTAATAATTTTATATTTTTTTTGATAATAAATTGAAAGTTTTTTTTTAATTTTAGTAAGACTTCAAGTTAAAAAAAAAATTTAAATGAAAAACTTAATAATATCCAGAGAAAATAAACAAGAAAAAAAGAAGAAAAAAGAAGATGGAATGGACTGTGACAACTTTGGGATAGCCGCACGAACATAATATAAACATGGAAGGTATCTGAACCCTAGCTTAGTGGTTGAAGTGACGGGTTCTCAATTGAAAAGTCTCGGGCTCAAACCCTGGTCGGATCATGTCTAATAAAAAAATATAGTGTATATTATAATAGCATAATATGAAGTTGAAATGCAAATGCCAATGCCAATTAACAAATAATGCCGGCATTATTTACTATTGTCTGGTACTACAAATAAATAAATAAATAAATAAATAAAATGGAAGGTGTAAACTTGTATTCCATTGTCTAATTTTCGGAAAAACTACTCCATTAGACCGTAGGTATAGGTAGGTAGGTAAGGAGGTGACCTTCAAGGTGTTAATTAGCACTATATTGCACCATTTTCCTTCTACTACACTCTTGCAAACTGCGTTTTTGATAACGGTTCTATATCTAATCCGAAGGATTCAGATACGAAAATAGTTCTTTGATTTTGCATTCAGAAAACTCGTTAGGATTATTGAAGAACAGAATGACAGAAACCTAACTCTGGGACACCTGTAAAGAAAGTGCTTGATATTTTTACTTTCAGTTACTTCTTTAAAGCTCTTGCAGGAGGTCTTGTAAGAGATTCCCAATTTGCCTTTATGATGCCTTCTGACCAGTTACCAGTGATATTTAATTAGACCTCAAGGTTAAACTAATAGCGTACAAAATAAGAAGTTGTAAGGAACAATTTGAATCTAATGCATTTGACTTAACCAAAGTATGTAGAAACGCTGGACTTCATATTTAACTACTTTTAGCAAAAATTTCGAGACTGAGCTTTATATAAACAAACTGGTTCAATTTGAATATCAAAGACGAATGAATTTATGAAAATTTCACAATTCTAACCCTCTAGTTTTTAACACTTAATGTGAGGAGAAACGGATGGACGAACACGCATTGCTAGATCAACTGAATTTTTGTTTCTGATCCAATCCCATCTTCTGAGTTTATATCTACTTCCACATTCGCTTCTTCCTTCTCCTTTATCTCAAACGAAATAGCAAATTTAGTATACCTTTAGAACTACATTCTAAATTTTATACGAATATATAAAAGGAAATGTCCACAATAATGACAACAAAAAAAATTAAATTGAGAAAAATTTGATGATGCTGAGAAAGTTTTGTTGGCGATTCCATAATTTTTCTTTTTTGTTTTTTTTTTGTGGCTTTGTAAAAAAAATTTTTTTTTTTTGACTTAAAATTAAATGTTTTTTTTTTTTTTGAAATTGACTTTCAGGACAAAATTTATTCAAATCACGTTTATGATTGATGTACAGGTATATATTTTTAGTCTTCCTTTATTTTTCTCAAGGAAATTTTTCACACTTTATTAAAATGGTGAAAATATAAAATGAAAATATATTATTAATATTTTCACTTAAAAATTTTTTTGCAATTTTTTGCTATTTTTGTCTTTTAATGAAAATATAATCAAAAATTGAATGAACGTGCAATAATAATCAAAAAATTGAAAAAAAGTTATAGTAAACACTGGGCTTTTTCCACTTTAATGTTACCGTAAAAGTGAGAAATTTTTTTTAAGAAAAAACAAAACAAAATTGATTGGTTCGACTTTTAAGAGGAAATAATTAAATTAAAATTAAATCATTATGTATGGGTTAAAAGTTTTATTTATGGGGAAATTTGGAATAATAATGAAGGGAGAAACTTTTAAAAATATACCTTGATTTTGGAATAATATGAAAGTTATTTAGTAGAAAATATTTTATAAAGAAATAATATTATTTTTAAATTTCAATTAGACCCAGGGACTAAACCAAAAGGCTCAATCCATTAACTTGTGTAAAATATATTCTGCTATGTGTAAGAAACCTTCGAATAGTTTTCTCAAGTTCTCGAAGATTTTTTTAGCTATTTAAGCAATTGAAAGTCGTACGTATGGCCAATCAAAAGTCCTAGTTTTTAAATGGGAAGAACTTCTGTTCTAATCGGGAACAGATCATATCAAATAGTAGAACAGTTTTATATTATCTTCTTCTCTCTTGTATTCCCTATCAATAATTGGATGTCAGCGGTATTATGATATTGGCAACGAAATCCTGAAGATGTTTCGATCCATTGCTGAAGGATTAAATCGCTAATGTTTCTAAAGTCTGCCAGTCTCTTATGTTGCGCAACTATGTTAATTATTTCCTTCCTATGCCACTTTTCCTTCAATATTGTCTTGAACTATTAATTGAAGTAGCTCGTATTTGTTTCCGCGCATAATATGGCCAAGGTATCATGTTTTTGGTTCCTTTAGCCTCAGAAGAAATTCGTTTTCCGTTGTTCCACGAAATTTGTATAATTTCCAACTCTCACAATATCCACACTTCAAAAGCTTGGAGTTTATGTTGAGTTCTCTTACTTTAAGATCGATGTTTCTACACTATATAGCCGTACAGACCAAACATAGCATTTATAGATTCGTAAGGGCAAACCCAAAATCCATTTCTTACTATTACGTAGTTTAATATTGTACTAATAATATTCCACTAATATTCCATAATTCCACCTCCGCTATAGTTATTTGGAATAAATCAGAATAAGCCATTATATTGGCTAAAGAACTATTACATGAAGCCTTAACAAATTTAAAGCTCAAGTCTTGATAAATTTTATTGTACCTAAACGCTTGTCGTTCTTTTTGATCTCTCCATATTTTCCTAAAAAACAACTTGATTTCTAGTTCTCTCAAAATTTTAATACAAAAATTCCAATACATCTAAGAAATGAACTAAATAACTGATTTTATTAGAAATACCAAAATTAATAAAACTATACTTGATATTTGAAATACCTAAACTCTATTTAAAAAATTCCTATAATATATTTTTTCCTATTCCTATATACTAAATTAACATTCCACATTATTAGAATATACAAGCGGATATATAAAAGATTCAAACCATTTTATACTTTTTATTACTTTTTTAATAAAATTAAATATTTTTTTTTATAAATCTGATTTTAATTAATTTAATTTAATTCAACAGCTTATTTAATTTTTTTTTTTTTTGAATTTCAATTTTTATTTCCGATAAAATAATTAAAAATAAATTCTTAATTTGCAAAAGTTTCATTCTTAAGTTGTTAAATAAAATCTCCATTATTTTTTTTAACTTTTATGACCAATTTAAACTGAAACCAAGCAACAATTCAAGAATGAAAAGAAATAATTATAAAATTGCCTTAGCATTCATACGAATGAATACAATATAATAAGCATATACAGGGTGTTTTTTTATTAACAGCCCTCTTATGTACTACTAGACTAACTACACTATACTATGTTCTACTATCGACTACTAGACAGATAAAGAGTAAAACTTTTTTTTGGAAAGTTTTGAAGAATAAGATGAGATAGCTTCTAGTTTCGAATTTATTGGGCACTTAAATGAAATTTCTATATTCTTTTGGTTTTTATAAATTGACACCTGAAACTATTATTTTAAATTTTTTGACCTACTATAACCCTTAACCTCTTTTCTAGACCTCCAATAACCTTGTAAGAGGTTTCATAAATAAAACTATTTGGGACTAATTTTTAAGAGCAAAGTGTATTGTATAAGCTTTTTTTCCTGCATAATGTGGTCTGTGTTGTAAGGTCTTTAAGTCTGTTAATATTTCCTGTCAAATTTGGCTATTCCACATGGGCCCCTCGACTCCCTGTTCTAATTTTACCCATCTGCGAAGCCGTTTTTTTTTGACAAAATAAGCTTTCATACCAAATTTCATTAAAATCGATTGAGATTTTGACGAATTATTAGAACTTTACATTCCTCATAGAAACTCATAGAATCTTTAGACCTCTTCATACTGAAATTAATGAAAGATACTCTTTTTGGGTACTCACCAAAAATCCATGTACGAAGATTTCCTGAAATGTCTGCGAGCCTCCCGATTCCGTATTCCAAATTTGCCTTCTCATTTACGGAATTAGCCTTACTATTGAGGAAGAAAGCATTAATACACACAAACAAAAAATTTCAGATTTACAACAGATGGAACAACATTTTTTTAGGCCAGAAAAAGTTCTATTTTTTTTTTATTCTGAGGAACTTATAACCTTTTCTGCTATAGTCTTGAATTTGCAGAACAACTCAAACAGAATTAAATATTTCATTTTATTGGAAAGCACCCTGTATACAACATAAGATGCATAAATGGGGATACAGATAAACTATTATAATATATGCAAAAATTATATTTAAATTGCTTAATTAAAATGACATTAACTACTTTAAGATGAATTTTAATTTTATTTAAATTTAATATTAACTTTTTGTTGTTGTTGTTGTTGTTAATGATCCGAATTTATTAAAATTTACATATTATTAAAAACAGTTTTCCTGATGTTTTATTTTATTTAATGCGGTCGTAATTTCCTTTTGGAATTTTAATTTTTAATTTTTTTTTTTAATTTTCACCTGAGTAGTTTTCAATTTAAAATTTTTTTATTTTGTTTTTTTTGTATTTGTTTTAAATATTTAAATGAATTAATTGTATATAAGGTGAAATCTGTTAGAGGTATAAAAGTTATATGTGACTTTTTAGTTTGTATTAAAAAGACTAAAAACATTTTGCTGGTTTTTTTTAAATTGATACATATTGACATACCCGTATAGTTGTTAACACGCTGTATTTATGACATTATTCATATTATTAAAATAAAATAATTGAAATTGAAGTTCAATTTACCTGTAAAGAAAAAAAATTTATAGGTTAGAATTAGTCAACTGTATAATATAATAAAATAAATTAATATGATTAGTAACTTAACTATATTATAATAATTCCTATATATTAAAGTAAAACTAAATATTTAATAGTTTTCTAACCTCACTTAAATTAACTATTCAAAATGATATAAAGTTAAAGCTCATTTCAATGTACCTTACCTGGGTTGCTATTGCTTTAATTACTTGTCACTATTACGGTATTAAAACCATATTTGAAAACAAGTTATTGGTGTAATGGAGCCCTGTGAATCGGTTCCTCTAACAGAAAGTGTCAAAAGTATAAAAAAAAATGCTAGGGTAGAGGGGTATTTGACGCATGACGATTAAATGATGCATCTGTTATACTCTTAAAATTATTTTTATCTTGGATTTTTTATTCCACCGTGCGACTCAAAAGCAAAATATATGCAAATTTTTAATTCGTTTTTATATATCACAAATAAATAAGTATTCTTAGTATTCATCTTAAATTTATTATTGAATTCCTAAGCTTATTTAACTCGACTCAAATATTTTTAAAAACTCTCATTAGCAGCACACAATATCTGGAGATTCTTCAAAAATATTTTCAGGGTAAATAGTGATTTCGGTCAACAATACTCTAAGAAACTAATGGTGCATCTGTTATACTCTTAAAATTATTTTTTCTTGTATTTATTATTCCACCGTACGATACAAAGCAAAATTAAAGAATTTTTTTAATTCGTGTTTATATATCACAGATGAGTAAGTATTCTAAAAAAATTATTAGTTATAACTAAAGGTTCAGCTTATTCTGAAATATGTTAAAAGTGATTACACGTCACAAACGGTCATTAACAGCAACACATCTGGAGATTCTTTAAAAATATTTTAAATAATTTGTATAGGAATCGACCTAATAACTTAATAAACCGCTAAAATTCAAAAGAAGTAAACCTAAAAACAAACTTGTAAAACAACTGAATAAAACAATCTGATCTTGATTAAATTCATTTTATCTCCCCTTTTTTTTAAATTTTTAAATTTTTTCGAAATAATAATAAACCCCTTTTCAAAACTATACAAATCTACATAATAAAATAGGTAACCTCCTCTTTCTTAATAGTTTAATCCAAATTATTCAAATAACTATTAAATGAATTAAAGAATAGCTGTTTTATTACGATATAAATTTCAATTAAAAAAATATTATTATTATTTAATAATGTTAAATTGAACTTCTCAGGAAACGCGAAGAAAGAACAACTCTTCAAAAAATTATGACGGGGAAATAACAAAATTTCATTTGAAATCCAGCCAAAATTTTAAAAAAAAAATTTTCAATTGCTTGTACTTACATATCCTATATATGCATATTTTAACTTAATATTCATTATACCCGTATGACTATATAGCCAAAGGGTATAATAAATTTGCCATTACGTTTGTAACGCAGAGAAGGAGGGGGGGTAGATATAGACTCAAGTGTATGGATCGGATCAGAATCGAAAAATAAATCGATTTAGCGATGTATGTCCGTCCGTCCGTCCGTCCGTCCGTCTGTCCGTCCGTCCGTCCGTCCGCACGATAACTCAAAAACTAAAGGAGCTAGGATCTTGAAATTTTCGCAAATTCATTTTTTTTCAATAGCCGTCATCGCTATTTAAATCCAGCCATTTTGGTCCATGGGTTCGGGTAGCTGCCATACAACTCCTTTTTTTATATGGGTATTACTCTGTACCTATTATAGCTGCGGGTCTGAAATTTTGCCAAAAGTAGTTTAGTTTTATGGCCAAAGAGTCTGCAAAATTTGGTTGATCTAGTGGAGTGGGTTCGAGTAGCTGCCATACAGCTTCTTATTTTTTATGAGCATTACTCTCCACCTAATTAAGCTGGGTGTCTGAAATTTTGCTAAAAATAGTTTAGTGTAATGGCCAAAGTTTCTGCAAAATTTGGTTGGTCTACTGCAAAGGGTTCGAGTAGCTGCCATACAACTCCTTATTTTATATGAGCATTACACTACACCTAATTAAGCTGGCTGTCTGAAATTTTGGCAAAAATAGTTTAGTGTAATGGCCAAGGTTTCTGCAAAATTTGGTTGGTCTACTGCAGAGGGTTCGAGTAGCTGCCATACAACTCCTTATTTTATATGAGCATTACACTACACTTAATAAAGTTGTATGTTTGAAATTTTGACAAAAGTAATTAGTCGGATGATATAATGTATATGATACGGTCATACGGGTATCCCAGAGTTGACACAGTCTACTCTACTACACTCTTCCTCGTTTTCTTATGTTTTAAAGATTTTAATCTACAATTCCTCAAAAAATATCTTAAGATTCAAAAATTCTTCGAAGAAATAAAAGGGAATTTCTTCTGGAGTAGGGTATATACGTACGTATTATTCGTTTTATTGAATGATCGCATAACTGAGATGTCTAACTATCGTAGTGAATTTAATGGTATTATTAGCACATATCCGTTACAACTTTTGGCATTTCAAGGAAAAAACACAAGTATATAGTGAATAAATACATTTTTGTAACGAAGTCATTTTTTTTTTTAAATATTTATTTATTCAAAAAAAAATGTGTTTTTTTTAATAAATTACAAGCAATTGAAAGCGATTTTTTTTTCTGCTTCTTAAATTCAAAAAAAAAGAATAATAAAAAAACTAAATTAAAAAAAGTTTTCAAGTGAGTTGTAAGATTGAAACAAAATAAAAAAAAAAAATAATATTTTGAATTTTTAAGATTTTGAATTTATTATTTTTGATGAGAATTTTTTTTTCAAGTTTTTTTTTTCTTTTCCTGAATAAATTTAAGAAAATCAAAATTAGGCACTTTTTAGGAACTAAGGTTTTGAAAGGTGTACATTTTTTAAAAGCAATGGAAGCATTAATTGGATTACATATTTTTTCATTAGAAAATTCTGAAAAAGTTGAAGGGATACTTCCCTTAATTTTAAACTTGCTTCCTTCCGTCCCTACAAACTTTATATTAAGCAAATACCGTTATTAAGTCGAATGTTGTGTTTTAAATGCTCTAAAATTAAAAAATGCGTTCCCTACAAATATTATATTAAGCAAATACCGTTATTAATTCGAATGTTGTGTTCTAAATGCCCTAAAATTAAAAAATGTGTTCCTTAATAGCTCTAAAAGAAGTGACACTTCCTTTAATCCTAATCCTACTTCGTTCCTTAATCTTATAAATTCTATATGATTAGGAAATACCGTTTATAAATCGGATGCTGCCTTCTAAGTGCTCTAAAATCAAAAAAAGAAATGTGTAACTTTAAACTCTTTATAGAAATGACAGTTCCCTTAATAATAATCCCAATTCCTTCCTTAATTCTAAAAACTTTTTATTCTAAGGAAATACCGTTATAATGCCAAAAGCATTATTTTAAGTGTTCTAAGATATTAAAACGCTTAATTTCAAAGCCATCATAGTTCTAAAATGAATTAATGAATGAATTAAAAAAAGTTTTCCAAAGCAAAATGCATTCATACGTATTGAAGATCCTTTCTTTCCCAAAATTTAGATTATCCGCTCCTAATATATAAGATTGCCGTTTGGCATTTTCAGATTGCAAAAATATGCTGTAGAACGTTGGTTGCATAGCTTCTTAAATAATCATAAGCCTTTTCCCAACTTTAGACTTTATAGAACTGTCTGAACTGTCATTCTGCAAACTTCATAAAATTAGTTGCTCAACAAATTGTTGTACGTTTATAAGGTAGCTAAGTTTTAAAATTAAACATATCAATCTGTCAAAAACTTTCTAGAAAAGTCATTTAAATTGACAGACGAACGGACAGACGGAGTAAAAGCATATTTTTATAAACTTTTTCTTAACGTAATGTACTTTTGTGGTTCTTTAGTGTAAAAACTAAAAAAAAAAATTAGTTAATATAGAATTGAATTCATTATTTTTTTTTATTTTGTATTTATTTGATAGGAGGACTCTTCAAGACAGGAAGATGAAATTCGTGACACGTGTTTATATATTTAAGAATAAATAGTATGTATACCTACTTTGTTTCTTTAAAAAAAACATTTTTTTTGTTTGTTCGTTCTTTTCCTCTGACATTATTCAACATTTCAACATATTTTGTACTTCATTTTACTTTATTTGTTTATTTAAAAAAAAATTAAAGAAAAAAAAAAAAACTCAAAGTGAAGAAAAAAAAAAAAAACTTTTTCTTCTTAGAACTTAAAAAAAATTTATTTTTCTTTTACAAAGTTAAAAGTTGAAATTTGAACAACCCAATTTTTATTTAAAAAAAAAAAAAACAAAATAATATTACACAAAAAACTACTTATTATGTATTTAAAAATTATATTTTTAAAAAGCGGAAACTTCTTCTTAAAAAACTTTTCAAATTAAAAAAAAACAGAACTTAAAAAAAATCAGGAGGGGGTAAAAATAATATTTGAAAAATTGACTGACCATTGATTGAATTGAAAAAAAAGTTGACTAAAATAGTTTGAGGAAGCACTTCTGACATTCGTTTTTTTTTAAAGATAAATATCTTTAAAAAAAACAACATTTCTAAAGTATCTTTAAAATAAATAATTGGTTATTTAAATTTTTTTTTTTTAATTTTATTTATAAGTTATGACCATACTTTTGAATTAAGTTGGATTGGACATAATATTAAATATTATTTTATTATGTATTATTGTAATTTATTAGTATTGTATAGAGAATTTTGAAAAAAAAATTAAGTTGTCAACTAAATTTTTTTTTTTTTTCAAATTGTTGAACAAAATACTTGAAATATTTTTTAAATACAATTTTAAATGACAACTTCATAATAATTTTTGTCAATTCATGACAAAATCATTAAATGGCCTAAAAACTACAATTGTGTTAAGTTAAATACAATAAAAGTTTAGTAAAATAATGTTTATGAACATTTATGTAATTATAAGATACTTGAAACTTTAAGATACACGACATAAATATTGAGTTTAGTTTATTTTAAAATATTCAATTTAGTTTGTTTTAATGAATTCATTAGTATTATAATATTCAATATTTAATTTTTTTAAGTACTAGCGAATGTTTGTTTGTGTGTAGCGTATAAACTTCTAAATCAGCTGATTATTATACAAATTTGTATAGAACTTTTTTTAAGTATGCGGTGTTTTTCTAGGCTAACAACTTTTCTCTAACGAACCGTCAAGTTTGGGCTATGATGCAAGTTTTTAAACTTTTTTATTCTAAAAGAAAAACTGTTTGACCCGTGGACTTCAAATTCTGTACAACGTGAAGCTTTTTGGCTATGAACACAACATTTGGTTAAAAAAAACTTTGGAAATGAATTACGACAAATTTTTTGAAGTGCTGCTTTGACCTAAAATAATGTTCCAAAAAATGCTTGTTGCTTTCCGTTATCCAATTGCGACACAACAACTTTTTAAAGATTTTTATGTTACATGGCTCTAAGTTATAAACAATTTTATCGTTTGACTTCAGAATTTGTTTTGCTGTTTGGATAGAAATGAGGTTAACTTAGAATTTTTTAATAAAACACATATTGGGACATTGATGGAAAATGGTTTTTAAAACAATTACTTTAATAGTTTAATATATTTTTGAATTAAAATTTATACCTTGTGTAATGTTTCGTTTTTTATTTTTGTTTTTTTAATAACATCAACTTTTAGATTAAGTGGAGCAGCAACACGTACCGGGCATTAGCTAATATTGTTATATATTAATGTATTTTTTATTAAAGATATATAACTATTAAATATTGGTTTGTCAAGAATTCGACCCCAATTGCCAATAGTAGTTGGGTAGACTCAAAAATCAGACTAAAGTTTTTTCACTTTTACTGATATTCAAATCCTGGACTCTTAAAAGATCGGTTCTCTAACGATAGCCGTTTGCTTGGAATGAAAAATTACTCAAAAAGGATTCAGCATGAGATTGGAGCTGTTAGTAACATCAGATGTCAACGAATCAAAATATTAAAATATCCTAAATGTTTCATTAAGAAAAAGACCTCTAGTAAAAACTCTTTTCTCAGTCTAGGTTACCTAAGACTCTTCGCACGTAGCTAAAATAAATTTCACTCCGAAACTTTTTCTAATAATTTTATAGGACATTTCATATTATTCGTAAATTTTATATAAATTTTTCTAAAAAAATTTCCAAATTTTAAACTATAAAGTTTTTAATGAGTTAATATCATGATATATTTAAAAAAAATATATTTTAAAATAATTAATAAAACAGATTTCAACAATTTTGACTCAATTCATTAATTAATATATAAAAAAAAAAAAAGAAAAAGTGGTCTTAAAATTATTCCCATCTGTTAAAATAATATAATTAAAAAAAAAAAATTTTGAATTTTATTTTATTACAACGCGCTTTTAAATTCGAAAACAAAATATTTTTTTTTTAAAAATTATTGAAAAATTAATAACAAAATGTTCAAATATACGAATAATATATTATTTAAGCTGTAATTCAGTGGTTAACGCGGATGTAATTAAAAATGAAATCCCATCGAAATCAATTGTCAAAATCTGTTATCTTTTGTAACACATTAATATTATATGAATATTCGAATACATACATAATAATATATAAAATTAAGTACATACAATAACAAATTGGTATGTTAAAAATCATTTTATGAGGAAAAACTTTTTCATGTTTGTATGTATGTACATAATTTAAATAATTAATGCACGTCTAATTTTTTTCTCATATTTTCAATATGTTGAAACATAATTAATTACATCATATTATGTAATATATAGAATCCAAAAAAAACCCATTCACAATATGGATTTGTTAACTTTTTAAAATTACACTTTGGATTCACTTGGAAAGTAATGAATGTTATATGTATGTTGAAAAGAGACAAAATATGTAATATCTAATGATTAATTCAGTATTCATTTAATGTTATTAAGTTATATTAGAAAATTGAATGTGAGAATTTTAAAATTTAAAACTACATATTTACATACATGAATGCACATGGAAATATTATTTTATTCTATCCCTTTAAAAATAAATAAAAAAAAAAATTTGTTCTAATCTGTTTAAATTAATTCATACATAGGTACTCAATATTATGTTACTAATAATATATAATTCTTGTGTATGTAAGTATATGTTAAATATTTAATGGAGTTTATAGTGAATATAGTATATAAGTATATAGTGACGTTCATAATAAATCACTATATTAAAAAACAGACTATATTTTAATTATAAATGCATTTTTATTCTATTATTTCTAGAGGAGCTAGAATTAACAGTTACTTGATTTTAAGTTTATAATATTAGAAAATAAGCTTCGAGAAATGTAAATTTTAATCCTTAAAATCCTCATTAAATATTTAACAGACAACGGTGTCGATAATGTAATTTATCAAGTAATTAATTTCATAAATCTTATGCTAATGTTGAGAATTGGTCCTCGTGCCGCGTAATACCTATCTTTATTGAGAAAAAGTACATTTGATCCAAATCGTTCTTAGACTATAATACCGTGGGTTCTAAATTAATAAAAGCTCTTTGTTAATGAAGTTTTCCGCTCTTTAAATTTAGAAGTTTTTTAGGGTAACGCTTTCTGTTCCTTTTTATGAAAAGCAGGAAAAACTGGCGTAGCGGTGGTGAAATAATTACGAAACCGAAATAAATGAAAGAACGCTCTTGGTACCAACAATAAATAAAACAAACTTAGTTTTTTGACTAATATAACTAAAACCAGAAAATTAAATTAACAAATATCTTTAATTGCAGTGGAACTACTTGCTCATATCATTAAATTTATCAAATCCTAAATATAGCAGGAAATACCGTTATATGTAGATATCTGCTTTAAGTTTACCATGTGTTTTGCTTTTGTACTAAAAAATTAATTCTTTAATATCATTTTAATTTTAATTTATTTTTATGTTTTTTTTTTAGCCATTTATTATGTACAAATTTTAATTTTTGGGTAGAACTAATCAGAGCTTAACTAATTTTGTTCAGCATAATTTCCTCTCTGTTTTTTATTTTAAATATTGTTTCATTTTTTATCGTATATTTTTTTGTTGTTTTATTATGCAGTCAGTTTTTTAATAATATTTTGTTGCTATTGTTGCTGCTGTTCTTGTTGTTGTATAGTAATGAACAAATTAGCCAGATCATAATGACAACAACATACTGAGTACTGACTACCATTCTATAGTTACGGGTAAACATATTTTGTTTTTTTTTTTTTTTGTAATTTATTTCATAATGACATTTAAACAGTGGACATACTTATATATACTCAGTTTGAATAAAACGCACGATACTAAATATATGTACATACATATAATATTCACATTTATAAATTTATTATTACTATATTTTTTCTATCTTTTGTATTTATTATTAAAAAATTCCCTGGTTTAGTGTTAAGTCTTTAGACACAATTCAAAATTCATTTACACTCGTACATAATTTATAACCGTAAAAAATTGTTCCGTCGGCTACTAATATGAAAAATATTTCAAAAAAATTGTTCTCCCATTGAATTTTTGGTATATTGTAAATGGAAACAAATGGAGTAGAAAGGGAAGAAAGGGAAGCAATTTTGAGTAATGCAAGTGTATAATTTGAAAACTTGAGCTAAACTGAAACTACTACGTTGGTTACACGAATACGTAGACATAATACAAGCAACCGAATTACATTTTATGCTCTTGAAAACATTTATAATTTACACCAATACTGAAACCTAGCAAATTAATTATGAAATAGATGTCAGCTATAGCTATGATTGATATTTATACGGAAAACATATTTCATTAACAGCTTTTATTTAAGTACGTACGTAAAGTTGGTTGTAGCCGTCAGACTAATTGTTCGATAAATTAACTGTAATTAAAAATTTAAAATCTATATTAAGTAATTTCAAGGTTAGATTGAAACAGATTTTTTTTAATGTAAAACTGATATGACAGAAAAAGAAACATCAGTTAATGATATACATAATTTCACGAAAAATAACTACCAATCCGGAAAAATCCAGACTTTTTTATATTTTGATTGAAATTTAAAATTCGTGAGTAGCCGAATTCATTATGTACTATTTAATCAATAAATCAACACTTTTATTAAACTCTTTATGTCTCCGTTGCAATGAAATTAAAAACTATAATTAGCAGGACGCATTTCAAGGAAGAATATGACTGATACAGGGTGGCGCAAAACGACCGATATGGTTTGAATCTTTAATAACTTTTTAAATTTATTTATATTTTTAATTTTTATTTCAGAATTTTGTGAAGAAAACTTGAGGAATTGGAAATGGAACAGTACACAACAGAACAGCAATCAACAATTACGAAAAGTTTTGAAAAATGTACTGGAAAGAGCACGAATGTGCGAAGCCGAAAATGGTCACTACTTGCGGGATATAATTTTTCTACTTAAGCTAATAATATTCCCCATTAATAAACTGTATAACAAAAAAATAATAATAATAATTAAACATTAAATAAAAAAGTTATTAAACATTCAAACCATATCGGTCGCTCTGCGCCACCCTGTATATTAAAAGACATATTATGTATGCTAAAAATTTTTGGCGAAAATTTTTTTCACAAGATTTCAATACTTTTCCTGTCAAAAACAAAAACTACTTTAACCATCTCCTGTCCTTTTTCTTCATTAATTCCTCCTTCACTTTTACCATTTTATATCTTCACGTTTAATATATCAAAAGCAAGTAAAATTTAATATCCGGCATTTAGTTAAGTTGACATTTTAGAATAAAAAAAAGAAAAACTTATAAGCCTATAAACATAAACACATAAATGCATATACAATATTACGTTAAGCGGCATAGTGTCACTGTCAAAAAATATTTGACGTATTATGATCGTTTTGTTTTAAAAAAAATTTACGCGAAACTTAATTTTCCCTATTTTTCTCGGATCTCTCACAAGGGCGGGGAAAGATGAAGGGCACAATTTTTAATGCGTAAATAAAAATTGTTCAATTACTATTTCTTGTTTGTTACCATTTTCATTTCATTTTGAAAAGAAAAACTTAAGCTGGACCTAATTTGATACGCGTATTTTTTTTTTGTTTTTTTTTTTTTGTCACTTCTAATTCATTTTTTACACATATGTTTGTTTGTCTGTATAACTATTACATGTTAATGTAATTGTCTACCCTAATGTACATTCATTCATACGTACATTTTTTATTACTATTATTATTTTATTTTTATTTTTCACTAAACGGCATGACGAATGCCCAAACAACATTTGTAAATGAAGTCTTGCCTTTTATGATGTCTTTTATTGTATACATTTTATACTTGCAAGGTTTTTTTTTTTGTATTCTGTTAATTTGGGGCGGCTTTTGTCGGTACAAAAAAATTTGTTTATATTTGTTTCTAGTCTACATACCAAACTTATATCAATATGTATACACAAACAATTCGTATGTTAGTGCAAAATATTATAAAGTACGCGGTGCAGTGTAATAGCAACTATCAAGTCGCAATATTAAATGATAGCAGTATATAGTGTAATAGATGATGCTTTTATTATTATATTGATAATGATGATGAAAAATGGTAATAATAATAGTGATGATGATGATGATAATTCATTTTACAATATTTGAAAATGGGAATGAATTAATATTTGAAATAAAATTTATACACGCATTAAAAGCAAATATATGTATGCATAGACAGACATATTATGTACATAATATATGTAGCTTAAATACCTATAGTCTGGTGTTAGGCAGACACATTTTCATATATTAGTGGTGGCCTGTTGGTGTTAAATGATGTAGGTTGGGATTTAAATGAATTTTTAAAAATTATGTTTGGGATTTTTGTTTTTTTAAGCCAATGTGCACAAACAATGTTCACACACATACATATGGAAGAATTTGGAAATCATTAATTCGCTCAAATATTATTCAAACCTACACCAAAGAAAATGCTTGCTTTAAATTTAAGACTTTTTTTAAAAATTGAGTTGTACATTAAAATAGTGTCTCCAGCTAAGAATGTTGAAACTTACTTTCATTTTCATTTATATAGTTGTTAAAAGTTATTTAAAGACTATTCTGCATATGAAAGTGAGCTTTGAAATGGTCCGAGTTTATCTCTCCAAAAATAATTTGCAATTTAGTGTGTTTTACTTATTTTGAATCCCATTCCCAAATGCAAGTGTTGTCAGTAAACTAAATTATTAATTTAAATAACTATTAAAGTTGAACGCTGACTGTTAACTTATTTGCATTTTGATTAGATTGACATTGGCTTATTATAATTACATAACTTTGGCTTATTTTTGTAAAACAAAACGGACTTACCGTTGTCTTAATAAACAAAATACATCATTGACAATTGACGTTATACCAGATTTGGAGACTCAATTAAAAAAACACTCGTATCGAATTTTCTAAAAGTTTTGTTGATTAGAGAAAGTTAATTGAACATGAACTAAAATATGTGCATATCCCTTGGTGCGTTCTTACTGATTCTAACATTATCTGTCACAGATGTTAATAATTTCCGTCTCCATAAAATCAAGATAGGAAAAAGAAAATTATGATATTTGTGGCAAAACTTACTCATTATTTAATTCCACCAACCAAAATAATAGGCATGCCAGCTGTGCGTTAATTTATTTTACATTTGTTGACTGTCAGTTTTTAAAAATTGAATTTTATTTTAACTTCTACTTTGACATCAAAGGCGAAAATATGCGGCCTATTCGTGTAAGCAAATATTTTAAGAAATATAGGACATAGGTTTATCAAAAACACGGACAATTAAATCAGAAATATTCTAAACTTTAATTTGCCTTTTAGCTGCTTTTGACAGACAGACAGACAGTGCAAAGAATAAAACAAAGAACAACTAAACTGGAACAATGACAAATTTTAGCCCATTTCTTATTTTTCCCATTTTCCTTGTTCAGCAAATGATGAATCCAGTGTTCAAAGAATAATATTCATATAAAGCATTTCTAACATGATGCTTATATTTATCACTAACATGACATCGATATTACGATAACTATGTTTAGTTCCCATAAATACTTTTGATGTAATAATAAATTAAAAAAAAAATTTGAAATACAAAACACTATAGAATTCAAACGTATTCGTTTAGTTTTGTAAAAGCAAATTAATAATTCAATAATTTATGATGGACATTTTATGTTACAGACAGTTTTAAACATCCATAATTTTATTCAACTGAACCGTGAAAATGAGTGGAAAATTGCTATATATTATAAAATTCGTTATATATTATCTTATTCTTCTTTTAGTAATCTGCATATATTAAATATATAAACATGTGTATATGCATTTACAAATTATTTTCTATAGTGTATGACATTAATTAAGAACGCTTATGTTTTAGGAAATAATCACTTGAAGAATTTTGAACCCTTTTGATTAACTTTGTTTAAATTTGAGAATTTGATTAAAAGAAATTTCAAAAGATTGTCAAAACATATTTCATAAATCATAATAGATCAAAACATCTGAATTTTGAAATCAAAAACATGAAATGAATATATATTTTAATCAAGTAATTGCCTAATGCCCAGGAATTCAAACAACAAGCCATGGCTGTTTCAAATGTAAACTATTCAAGACTTTCAAGGAATTAAACCGAGGCCAGGGGAAATACTACAATGATTTATTCAGGCTTTCCAGCCTATAATGAATCTTGAAATGTATTTGGATGGATGCCTCATGCATATAGAAATTTTATAAATTTTAATATTTTTTTAATATAGTAATAGGAATGTTAGCAAAGTAGGGTAAACACACCATTACCTGCAAAATTATCGAAAATTGTATAAATTTGATTAGAGAAACTTTTTCAAATTTAAAAAAAATGATTGAGAACAATATTAAAATAACCATTAAATAAATTATTCCAGCTAGTTATAACAAAAAATTACCTTTTAGAAGATTTAAAGTAATTTCATTGCCTAATTTTTTTTAATAAGCCTTTACTTATAATCTTTCTAGATGGATGGAAAATTTGTTTCGGTAGCAATTTCTTTCTAATTATTTGCTCAATTAAGCAGAACTATACCGTTCTTTTACAATAAATATGTATATAATTATGACATGTATATAAGAACCTATATGCACACACATACTCACATTTAAATTATACAAAAATAGCATTATAAAGATTGATGAAATTTTTTAAGTTAATTTTACTTTGAATATTTCCATTATACGTTTACTTTACATCACTACCACCCGATCACTTCCCATTTTTTTACAGGCAATTAGATCAAAGAGATACATTCAAATTTGTGTCACTAGAGTGCGCATTTCAATATTTAATTCTTTTCAGTATAATATGTGGAAGCAGTATAGACTATAGAAGTACTATAGGAATGATAGGAATAGGAATACCAAAATTCAAAAGTTTTGTTTTTAAAACAAAAGTTAAGTAAAACAATACATTCATATGATTGAGAACATATACATATATATGCAGCACAATATAGCATAAGAGATATTGAAACTTCTTAAAATAAAAAAGAAATTTGGATTCTTTTATTTTTGTGTTATTCTTGACTTGTCAAGTGAACTTTTCTTTTTGATAATTGTTTTTCGACGGATAGAATTTATGGTTATTTGGTGTAAAACATGACACTGATTGATTGAAGTTTTCTTTAAAAAAAACTTTTTTTTTAACTCTGTGTGCACGTTTATCTGCATATTTATAAATTATAAGTATAAGTATTTTTAGAGTATAATTTAGTGTATTTTGTGATTCTATCATGATTTTGAATAATTTTAATTTTTAAATAAAAACACACAAACTTTCTTATCATTAAAGTCACTACTTTACAACAAAAGATAAATTTCAACAAGTTTAAAAAAAAAATTATTTTAAATAATATATTTTACATTTTTGTAAAAATCATCAAGATTTTTGTAATAACATACTTCTTAGTCTATTAATCACTATAATTTTTTATTTGAGAATAGGTTTATATTAAGTAACAAATGGGTTAAAATGTATTTAGAAGGTATTGTAAAACAAATAAATTTAAACGTTTAAGATTTTTGAGAATTTAAACAAAAGCTATTTTTACATATTTGAAAAAAAAATTCGTCAACAGGAATTACCGTTAGAAAATTTGATTACCATTGGAGAGCTAAGTTTATACTAAAAATAGATGGGAAACATTGGAAAACAACGAGTGCAAGTAAATGCCTTTTTTTCGAAATGGGAGGTGCTGTACTACTGGTACTATACTTTACCAAAGTGATACGATCCTCGTACTGTAATAGATATTCCTTTTTAGAACTTAAAAACATAACAAGTAATTTTTAATTTTTTGTTATAATTCACAGGTGTTTTTGTTGTTAAATCTTCGTGTAAAAAAAAATTTCAATGGAGATAACTCAGAACAACTTAGAAGTTTCTATAGCCAGTAGGTATAACACTACTCGACACCTAAGGAGTCCATTATAGTGTTGTAGAGCGAAATATTTTAAAAAATCATTAATAAATATTCATAAAAAAACCCACTTAGAATGGAAACTTACGCTAGAAACTGACTAATGAAAACAGTTTGTAAATCGTAGTACCTAACTTTAACATAATCGGAATAGGAACAAGTAAATTGAATATGAACGGGAAATTAGGAACGGATGTGAAATGCGGAATAGAATGGGAACTGGGGAATTGAATGGGATCTGGGAAATTGAATGATAAACTGGAGAATTAAATATGAACTGAGGAACTAGATAATAACTGCGGAGTTAAATGGGAACTTGGCAACGGATGCCAAATATGTACGAATATTTTTGTACAGTAAAATCATTTATAGAAATTTCAAAAACCTATGATGGAATAACAGTCGGACATACCTATACCCATGCTTCAAAACAAAATATCAGAATTTTGATTTGACAACAAATCTGTCAAAAATTCAAAATACCGTAAAACGATGAGCTGATTATAGAAACAAAAATTTCATGTGATTCAAAAGATTCTAAATAACGGCAAAAAAAATTTATTTAAAAAAAATCTACTAAATCTTACCAAACTTAATACGATTTGTTTAAAATAAATCTGAACATAATTTCAGATTTGTTATCTTATATCTCTGGAAAATTGTTTCTTTTCTTAATTTGATTTTTTTAGTAAATAAATTAAAATAAATTAAAAATATTTAAACTTTAAAATATGCTCATTCTAGCGGTATTCTTCCCAGAAAAACAAAAACAACACAAAAATTAGTAAAAAACATAAACAAAAATTTCCCAAAACAAAAAGGCATAAGCAAAAGCACATCATATAAGAAAACAATAAGAAATCTCATATTTCCGTTTTTTTTTGGCTTTGGATTCCCTAAAATTGCCGTGTTTCTAATCTTTTTCTAACCATCTGGTCTATTTTTAATCGTGCGTGCATTTTTTTTACAGTTCTTTACTATAACACAAAAAAAATAAAAAATAAATTTATTTATTATCTTAAATTACCATAAATCCATCTTAGAATCAGGTCGAAAAATTAAAATAAGATGATTTTGAAAACAAATAAAACTTAAAAAAAAAAAATTGGAATTTATACGCCAAGATCAAGAAAATTGGTTGATTTTAAAATTTTTTTCTAATATAATATTAACATTATATACATATTTTAAACATAGTTCGATGTTTAATGTTTAACGAAGCAAAGAAGAAGAGTGTAAAGTAGACTGTGTCAACACTAGGATACCTGTAGGACTTTAATTATCGACATTATATTATCCGTTAAATACTTTTGACAAAATTTTAAACACACAACTTATTAGATTCTGAGTTACCTACGTATAAAAGAAAATATAACTTGTATGACAGCTATTCGAACCTCTTGCATTATACCAAGTATATTTTCTGCAGACGTCGAATATTAAAGTTAACTACATTTGACAAAATTTCATATATTCAGCTTGATTATATATATTTTAAGTAATGCTTATATTAAAGCCGAAGTTTTATGGTGACTATTCCAACCTCTTGCACTACATTGAGTGTATTTTGTGCAGACGTCGACTATTAAAGTTAACTACATTTGACAAAATATATTAAGATTGTATTTCAGCTATTCGAACCTGCAACGGAAACTTTGGAAATTCAACTAATTTTTGGCAAGTCACTAGCAGCTTTATTAAATAAATGTAGAGTAATGCTCATAAACAAAAGGTGTTGTATGGCCAATACTCGAACCTATCAAAAAATCAATTTGTCAAAATTTCAGTATCCTACTCTTTTACTTTTTGAGTTATCATTCGGATAAAAGGTCGGTCGGATATACTACAGCCAAATCGATTTACTTTTCGATTCCGATGCAATTCATATGCATTAGAGCTTATATCTACATTCTTCCTTCACTGCGTCACAAACGATAAGTCAATTTTAGGATACCCTTTCATACTACGTTCACATGGTTATAAAATATAAATACCAAATAAAGTTATTCTAGAACCCCAAAAATTAAATTATTACTTAATATTCGAACTATATAGAAATAAATACCAAATAAAAATCTCATATTTCTTTAAAAACTTTATGACCTGCAACAAAAAAAAAAAAGATTAAAATATTTTTGGTATTTCTATACCAAGAAATTCTAGATTTTAAAAATAATTAAAAAAAATAATTCCAATTTTTTCCCAAAAACTATAAAAAAATATTTTAAATATTATATTTTCTATATATTTTATATTTTTCCATTTATTTTATATTTCAACCTGTCTTCGAACTTGGCATAAATGAACATTTTCTTAATTGAAAAGAGTGAAAGAGAAAGAAAAACAAAAAAAAAATTGCAATAAAATTTATGAAATAATAAAAAACTCAAAAAAAAATAAGAAAAAAAATATAAAAACTTAAAATGAAGAAGAATTTTCATTTAAAAACCAATCTTGAAACTAAAATTGGTTTCGATTTCATTAATTTTTCCACATACCCATTGAGAACTAATTTGAAACCATAAATATTCATTGAACTTGTTGTGGGTTGAATTTATTCCAAATATTTTTTTTATTTTATTTTTTTTTATTTTTATTTTTATTTAAAATTGATTTTACAAATCAGTTCATTATTTTAAAACACTAAAATTCAAAAAAAATGTTGTAAAATATGTCAATTAATTATAAAAATTTAAAATATTCGGTAATAATTTTGCAAAAAGGAAAGTCGTTCTTAAACGTTTTCTAAAAGTTGGTTGGAACTAATTTTATTGCGAACTACCCTGTACCAACTGACAAAACTACGCGACGATGCAAGGGTTCAGTTTAGCATACCATATCATTTCATTTTTTGTGTACAATAATTTCATTGAGAACACGAATTGTTTGTAAAAAGTTGGCACAAAAATGAGCATATACCGTTATTCGAAAAATATTCGGCCAATAAAGTTTTAAATTGAGATCGGAAAAGGGAAAAAATCTGTAATACAAACTTAGGTCGCAATGGGTTAACGAAACTCATCAAAAAAATTGATGGGAATTTTCTTTTAATATAAGAAATCCTCTAAAAAAATTAACAGAAGTCTATTATTACAATTGCCTGTATTGTGAAGGAACGGAACATACACCCCGATTCTTGAAGACTCATCCGTTCCTGTAAAGGAAAACTAGACGTGATACCTCTTCGTAGGCAAATTTTACCAAACTGCTATCAATTCGTATGCTACGCCTTCAAAAATTGCCAAACATGCTGATTTTGTCAACCGACATCACGTCAAATTAACAATATGACGTCAATACCAATTTTGAGCCTTCAAGAATACCCAATCATCACTTTTGTGCTTGATTCGTTTATCTTTAGAAGAATTAGCAACCAATAAGTTATTATACTTAGACGGTTTACGAATCAAAAAATAAAGAGTGGCTAATTAATTCTAATTCTAGATGAATTTTTCTGTGAAGTTAGCGCGGATCGGATTTAATTGTCCATGACTTTTAATTCATTAAGAAGCTGTAGATATAGCGCACATTTTTTTATAAAAAAATTTTAATAGTTTTTTCTAGGAGTTTTTTTAACTCAAAATAAACTGTTTTGAGTACATTTCTTATTTAAATGCATAATATCCATAAATGGCGTTAGCAGCTCATACATAGTATTTTTATTTTTGTGTACCCACTATCATTTTATATTTAATATTGTGATATGATTTATTGTGTCAAATATTCCATTAGTCTCTCTATTATCTTTGAATAAAGTAAAAAATTATAGTGATTCACTAAAAAGTTATTTAAATTAGGAAAATTTAAAAAAAACAGAAAGACCAATTTTGGAAGAAAACAGATTCTTTTAAAGAAGCTGTTGGTAAATAATTTTGAGGATTTTTACACGAATTTTACAAGAGTGCAATTTATTCTACGTTTAAAAAAAAAGTACTAAGAGCCTTTTTAAAAATAACCGCTCGAAATATAATAAATAAATTTTAAGCCAACTCCAAAATTTAATTCAAAGTTGAAGGAAGAAAATGCAAGACTCCCAATACTACATTAAAGTTCATTAAGGTACAAAGCTTTATTTAAAAAAAAAAAACACACTTCAATGTAGAATATTTTGACTAGCTACTTCATCAATTACCTTATAATCTAATCATTAAAAAACTATTACTAACTTATAAATTACTTTACAGTATATAAATGAAATCCCGGCCCTGCATCAAATTAAAAGAAATATAACTAAGAATTTGAATGACCACACTGATATAACTGACAGTGTAACTTATAAAAAATACTACCATACTGAGTAAACTTCAACTAAAGTCAATAAAGTTACTCATAGAACATGTAAAAAAATCATATACCAATTCACGGCCTATCTGACCATGGGATGTCCTTAATATAAATTGTAAATTGTAAATTTCAAATTAATTTTAAAAATACTATTTAATTGGCAACACTGAACTAATTCTTATCAAATTTTTATTTTTCAATATAAATTCAATATATTTATTCGATATAATTAACATTTACAAGATTGAAAAAGAAAGAAAAACAATAAAAACAAAACAACAAACATAATTTATATGTTATATTGTGTTATGTTGACTGCCTGCCCATTTTTCTCCAATCGATTTTATTAGAAAAATCATTACAAAAATACAAAAAAAAAAAAATAAAATAAAATTTATTGAATTAATTGAATTCGAATTATTATAATTCAGATTGTAGTGAATGGCAGCATGGTGGCGCTGTCAGTGTGTCGTCGCTATATTAAAAAACAAAAAAACATAAAAACATAAAATAGCAAAATATAAAAAGAAAAATTTACTCTAATCAAAATAAAATTTATTTTTATGATTTGATATTAATTTATACACAAAAATAAAATAAGAAAAATAAAAAAACATGAATTTGTTTTTATGGTTTATGAACTTAAGTTTTGTTAGTTATATGTTTTCAATATTTATATTGTTATACTTTTTTCTTATTTTATTTTTCAATTAAAAACAAATCATAATTTCTTATTTTTTTTTTAATCATTTCTAACTTCATTTCTTACTCCAGTTAACTTTATGATAATTTTGATTAAATATGGTTATGAGATTCAATTTGTTTGTCAGTCTTTTTGTTTGCCAAAATACAAAAGTGTTTTGAATAAAGCAGTGGAAATTTAATTAATTGAGAGCTCTAATACAAAAAAATGGGCTATTGTTTAAAGACTCGACAACGAAAATCTATTGCAAACGTTTCAATTTTACTAAAGATCTTTAAAATCAATACGTTTTAAAATAAAGAAAAGTTTTTAACCCGCTTTCTACTTTTCATTTGCCTAAGAGTTTTTTAATCAAAAGTTTTAATTTTAACACAGTTGTAGTGCAAACATTTGAATTTAAGGCAACTGAACACTTGCACAAAATTTTCTAATAATAAAATTCAAAACTTAACAGTTATATTCTTAAAATTTTCTACGATTTTTCATAGGGTTTCAACAAAACTAAAAAACTTATAATAATATCTTAGGTTTTAAAACTATTTTTCAAGCTCCATTTTTTAAGTTGACACGTCACTGCCCTAATTCAAATTACTATGCCAACCATCTGTCATCTGGTATTATTTATTTTAATTATTTTAATTGATTTGTTATACAAATTTTAAAACTTTTTGCATTATGAGATTGATTATTAAAATTTAAGATAACGTGTAATATTTTCCACTTTAATTACAAAGTAAGATAAACAAAACTCTGTAATTGACAAATACCATAACAATAATATGATAAGATTGTTCATTAGTACAAATTAGTGTTTAATATGCGCACAATGTGACGTGACACAACATAACTAATATACGTAATATGACATTATTTAGAGCAAAAATAGACGTACTGACATATATATGTACAGTTAATTTCGGAAAAGGTGTTTGCATTTAAATTAAATACAATTAAATGCAGTTAAATACAGTTATTTGAAATTTGTTTTTTTATCTTGTACTCAATCTAACTGTAAATATTAAAAAATAAAACAATAACGGTAAAAACTTGTACTGTATTATTATTAAAATGTATGTACCCAGCTACCTTTTAATTAAATGTTTATACTATTATTTACATTGAATACAACTATGGTCTAATATTGTAAAAAATTATTCCGGTACATTTTAATTATAAGTTAAATACAAAATTTAATTACATACAAATACCGTTATTATGGAAACGGTAAAAAAATTTAATAAGTACAATTTTTTTTTTATTCTTAATATTTATGATTTTTTTTTGGAATATTTGTAACATTTTGTAGACACATTTGTTATTCAAATGTATCGTTATTATTATAAGTATATAATATTTAATGCATGTATATATATATATATATATATATTAGCTACATATATATAATGTATAATATATCTACAGTATTTTTGTAATTTATGAAAATTATGTTGTGGTTTAATTTTAATTTTTTGTTTGTTTGCTATGATGATGGAACAAAATTGAAATTACAATTTTTGTTTTTTTAATTTTTTCTATTGTAAATTACTTTGGTTTTGTCGCAACATATTGTGAATTGTTTTGTGAATTTGTTTTTTTTTCCAAAATGAGAAGAAAATTTTAACCAAAAATTTATATAGATGAAAATTTCTTTAATAAAACCAAAAAAAAAATAACAACAACAATTGAACATAATAATAAAAAATAATAATAGTTAATGAAAATGAGGTGCCATTTAAAGATTGAATCAATTCACAATAATTGTTCTGAATTAATTCATAATAATAAAATTAAGTTTTCTTTTGTGTTTTGTGTAAATATTTTTTAAATAACTTAATTAAAGTTACAAAATTATTACGAAAGTTTTATATTAGAAATTTTTAATTAAATTTTATTTGATTTGGATTTGAAAAAGAGAATGAAGTACAAAAAAAACTTTAATTTGAAGAAAATCATGAAGAAAAAGTTGTATCTTAGATATTGTATGTTGGAAATGTTGGTTAATTGGATGGCTCTAATTGTCACAAATAAAATTTTAAATGCTTTGAATTTACAGATAGTTGAGAATCAGACTAGAAAGTTTTGTTAACCAACGAAATTATTTGAAAATTTCAAAATTAATTAGGCATAAAAATGAAGATATATTTTATTGATGAAAATTAACGGTAAAACCTTAAAATGAAAGTGGTTTGATAAACTACACAAAAAACCGCAATTAACTGATAAAAAAAAAACGATTTAGTTAATTAAAAAGCTTAGAATACATGTCCAATCAATTTTTTCAAAATCAAGGGAAGCATAAGTTCACATAAACCAAATATAATGTTGAAGGAGTCGACAGCTATTTAAGTAATAGGGTATATGAATCTCAAGGTAGATCCCCAAAGAAGGAATCGAGATGTTTGCGCTGTGTTTGTACAGCAAAGACTTAAGATAATATATAAGAGAGCACTGCACCATGTTTTACAGCCTTTACAGCCTTTTCTGTACAAACACAGCTCAAACATCTCGATTCCCTCTTTGAGGATCTACCTTGAGATTCATATACCCTATTGCTTATATAGCTGTTGACTCCTTCAAAATTATTTCTGGTTTAAAGTTTTTAACGTAATAATTTTCGTAATCATATTTAACCTCTACCAAGATTTTTGCCTCATGATTATAAAAGAAAAATTTAAAATCTAAAAAAGACAAGCACATTCTGGTCAGTAAACTGCTGAAACACCACTTATATTTTCTTAGTATCTAAGCACCAGCAAAATAACGATATTTGAAAAAAAATAGCTCATTAACGGCAATTTCATAATACCTATCAACTTTTATATTAATAAGACTGCACTTGTAAAGCTCAATAAGGTAGTGAAGAATCAAATGGAATATTTGAAGCCCAATATCTTTTGAATGAAATGTGTATTTAACTGCAATAACTTTAATTAATTTAATTGGCGCAGTCTGTTTTCATCATGTTTTCTACTACTACTCTACATATTGTTTCATTAAAAACTCCTACTGATAACCTCGTTAAAGAAAACAAAAAACAAAATATTAAAAAAAAACCCTTGAAATTAAAAAAACATAAAAATCACTTAAATTGTACACTTTTGCTGCCCATGAAAATTGTGTTCTCTGCAAATAAGCGTGAGTCACTTAATTTACGATACAGTCTAATTATTTCTTTTTTTTTTTTTAAATTCACAATACAATAAGCGCATACCTATATGTTTTTATAATTATATAGAAGTGGAATAATATGTATAAGATAGTTAAGATACTTTTAAAAAAAAACCAACTTTTATTATACCCGTATGACTATAAGTCAAAAGGGTATACTAAATTTGCCATTATGTTTGTGACGCAGATCGGATCGGAATTGAAATTCATTCACAAATTCATTTTTATGTAATAATCGTCATTTAGCCATTTTGCTCCAACGGTTCGAGTAGCATACAACGTTATATTTCACATGAGCATTACTCAATGCCTAATAAAGGTGGATGTTTAAAATTTTGGCAATAGTAGTTAACTTTAATGGCCAGCATCTGAATAAAATAAAGTTGGTGTAGTTGCAGAGGTTCGACGAGCTGGCTTTCAACTTATATTTTTTTTTGGAGGATATTTGAATTCCTAACCAAATGATATAATGTCGATTAAACGGTCATGCGGGTATCCCAGAGTTGACGCAGTCTACTCTACTACAATCTTCCACGTTTTTAAAATATTTTAATGGTTTGTAGGTAAAATGGTAGCTTTAAATAAATAAACAAACTAACTTAAATTATTATTATATCTCTAGCGATAAAAATTTTATTCACTGACTTTAAAGTTTAAAAATGCAATGAATTGGTTGATTTTCTTTCCCCTCACAAATTGAGAACACATATTATAAATTTCATTTTGTACTTTAAAACTTTGTATCTATTCTTCTTAATAACTACATATTCTTTTATTTTCTTATACTAAAGTGTTTTATTTTTCTTTTTTCTGGCTCACGTTTTCGATTTTGTTTTAAATCACGACCCAACAAGATCAAAAACATTAAAAAAAATAATTTAAAGTCGATTGAGAAAATAATATTATAAAAATGTTGCACAAATCAAAACATCAGACCAAAAACATTAATACTTTAAAAAAACATAAAATGATACAATGAATATTTCTTTTAAATTGTAGAAAACATTAGTAAAGATGGCAGAAAACAATGTACAATTGTTATAATGCTATTATATTCAAGGTCTTTAAAAAAGAAAATCTGGAATGTTGTTTTGTATTCTCTTTCTATATAAACAATTGGGATCAAAAGAAAAATATATAAATAAATATATAGATAAGATATACAAATTAAAAAGTCATAAAATATAATTAAAAGAAATATTATATAAAGGGAATAAAAATCAATTATAGAAACAAACATTTAGGTATTTATTCAAAATAAGCACTCGTAGAAGATTTGTAATAATTTACGTTAATTTGGATAGGGATAGTGACACCCAAAGAGTTCCGCACAGGTTAAAAAAGAGTTTCATTGCGATAAAACTTTAGCCGTAGCCGTAACACCTAATGTTGAAGAACTGATTAAATTTTTCAGAAGTCTTCAGGTCTATCCTTAAGACACTAATTTCAGAAAAAGCTTTCCATAGGTAGGGTGGGTGTTGCTCCTCTTGAGAAAGTAAAGCTTCCACAAAAGAACTTCACCTAACGCGATTTGCTGCTAATGATTAACTTTTTTTTCCAGATAAGGTTATAGGTTGATAAGGTTGTATTTTGGAAGCTTAGGCGCATATAATACAATCTTATTTAGAAATAGGTTGTGGATTGTATTGTGACAGGTTTTGTTGGGCCGGGCGAATCTCTTTGTTCCCTGAATGATTCTTTATTAGACTTTTCGTTAAATTCCCAAAGGTGGTTTTTTAAAAGAATAACTCGTCCATTACCACATTATGCGTCTGATTTATTTCAATGTAGGCTTCTCACGCGATTTTATCCAGAACAATTCTACACAGAATACATCTATATTAACTTTGCACCTAACATGGTATCTAACACTTCTTGTGATCTTCAATGACAGATAGGTTAAAAAATCACTTACTGAAAGATTGTGTATTCAAATCTCTCACAAGCTGAAAAGCGATTTTACTGACATCTTCATCTATTTTAAGAAGCACAACCGAATTAGAGTTTAGTGATTACAGATGCGTTAGCTCAACTTTAACTGGCGCAAGACTAAAATATGCCTTACTCCAATCTAAGAAATCTTAAACTGGGTTCATTTTATATTTTCAAATATGTAGTTACAATCTCAAAGATTTATATAACTGTAACCACGATACTTTAACATTTTTTTCAAATTTTAATTTAGGACAATCTATCAGATACAAGATTATCATTTTTGATAGCGCATCAAATAAATTATAATATCTATACCTATAAAAAAAATGGGAGTTCTATATTTTAATGATATTAAAATCAAAATTTATTTTGTTATGACATTAATTCAAAAGTAAACAATATTCCAAAAAAAAATAATAATAATAAATTAAAAAAAAAATAAATTTAAAAGATAAACATTTTTAAAATATGGAATATAAAAGCCTAATTGTTTTGCCTCACAGATACATTATAGGCGATAGGAAATTCATTTAATTTTTTATTATTGTTATTTATTGTCTTTCTTATATACGAGTACACATTTTAAACATTTTAATGACTCTAAGCTGATGTTGATTATTAAAAACAACAATAGATACAAATCATTATCATCATCATCATTGTCATCATCAATATCAAACAACATTACCAACATCTCCATCATTTACCGCAATCACAAAAATATTAAAAATTTGAAATAAAAATAAAAGACGAGGTTAAGTGAACTATGGGTAAATAAATTTAAAAAAAAATCCAACAACAACAATAACAACATCCAAATAGTAACGGTGCAGGGTCAGAACTCCCAGGGTCATAAGTCCCTTAGAGATTTAAGACTCAATTAGTGGGACGTAAGTTCCTAAGGGACTTATGACCCACTTTAAAATATTTACGTGAGACATAAGTCCCTTTACAAGTGGGTCATATAAGTCCCTTTAGGGCAGTTATATACTAAAGCCAAAATTTTTAAATAAAATCTAAAAGTCTTCTCTGATATTTATAATTTAAAGTATAATAATACAAAAATATATATAAGCAAAATATTAGATGTACAACAATATGTATTTATATATTTATCTATGCGAGATACTACATTTGGAAGCATATTTAGGTTTGTAAAAAATCAAAGTTGACCCTTTTTCCAGAGTATTTATAAACTCATGTATGCGAGACTTTGGTTACAAAATCAGGATTACCCTTTTTGCAAAATAGTCTTTCAAAATGTATTTTAAATGTAGAATTTTTGTTGTTTTCTTAATTTTGGAAAAAGGGAATACTCTGATTTCGAATCCAAACCCAAAATGTTTACAGGTCACTGATATTATATAATTAAAATTAATATTTTTTTTAATACTACTAATAATTTTTAATCTGAGAACTGTATAAGGGAGTTATAACCCACCAAGCTGAATCAAAACTCTCAGGGTTATAAGTCCCTTAGGGAGTTAAGACTCGCTGCTATGAGTCATAAGTCCCTAAGGATTTTATGACCCTAGGTGTTGTGACCCTGCACCAATAGTAATAACCACAATTTGGAGTCAGATATTATGATGACGAATTGATTGTTTATGATGTTATTTTGATTGCCTCAGCACTTATTTAAAAAAACATTTAATTTAGTGAAATACCATATAGCAATTATTATATAATAATTTTATTAAATGAAATGGCATAATATTTCAAAATATATCAATTCAAAAAATTTTATAGCGTTTTTTTTCCGCTGTAATTATGTTAAAGTGGAAAAATAAGGTGAAAAATTTGGCATTTTCAAAGGTGTAAATTTAATCGACAGGTGTAAAACGATTTTCGAAAAAAATTGTTTATTTTTTTTAATTAATTGTTTTGTCTATTTGATAAAATTAAAAAAATAAAACAATATTAAGTAGATACTTATGGTTTTATTAAGTGTCCCCTTAATTATGGCAAAACAATTAAAGATAAGTATCTAAACAATCTATAGATATATTGTAATTAAATAATTAATAAATTTATTAATTTTTTTGTATTTTGATAATATCAATTATTAATTATTTAGCAACTTAAAATAATTATTTTTAATGTTTAGATTAGATAATTTGATAAGTTGAATATCGTAATATATTTAATATATATATATATATATATATATATAGATACTTATATTTACAATTAAAGATAAGTTTTAATCAAAAAAAATTATAGATTTTTCATTGATATAGATTACAATACAGTTGGTCATGGAATGTTAATTTTTAAATAATTTGCAATGAAATTAAATAGAAATTAATGTGTAATCATCTAGGAATTCAATTAAAAAACTATATTGTGAAAGTAAAAATTTTCGTAATTAAGTGACTAGGTTTTTATTACATCATAATTACATTGAAATATTGAATAAACTTAATAATGATTTTTTAACCTCGCCTAACTTGTATAGTGATTTCCCGTATTTTGCAAAAAATTGCATAATTTTTGCAAAGATTAGATAAACATTTTAACAAACTTTTCAAAATGTTTCATTGATAAGTTTTATTTATAACTTATAAAAATATTGTATTAAACTTTTGGGAATATTTCTTTCGGGAGAATTAATGGCTGAGGCCAACTTCATTATCTTATAGGAAGACAGAAATTAGATGGTATGAAATAAATCCATAAAAAATTTAAGCTGTAAGAGGAACTTTATTTTTTTTTTTGGAATGCTTTAAGTAAAAAAAAGTTCAGTTTTGGAGGGTCTGTGTGTAATTAGTTCTATATAAAGAAAAATCAGGATTAATATCTGAATATTTGTTTATAATACGAACATTCACCAAGGGCAAACATTAACCAAGTCTATTTTGACTATTTTTCAGTTTCTTTAATCGTTATATACAGTAATCCTTTGAGATTACTCGGCTATAGCTATTGTATAATATTAGGAATAAACAAATAAAACACTCCGCCTTTCATGTGAAAAGTCTCGGGTTTAAACCCCAGTCAGATCATATCTAATAAAAAAATACCGTAAAATTGAATAATTATATCGTGTAGGCTGAATATTTTGTGGTTTAATTCCGTAAGCCCGTTATTGAACAACCTCACAAAAAAAAAATCAGCAAGCAACAAATTAATTAGTCCAAGTACAGGGTGGAACAATGTACAAAAAACAATGTACAAAAAACATTGGCCCTTCGCCGTTATTTCAGATTTTCACTGAAAATAATTAAGACTTACTACACAATGTTCCTGTGAAGCACTGTCTTCTTAATTTTTATTTACAAAATGTATTTATATAAAATTTCCAGAAAATATATTGTGAGTTTTAAAAACTGAAATAAACTAATTCATAAACATTTAAATTAATTTAAAATCAAAAAAACTTTTTACGCAATTAACAAATTTTGATTGGCTTTTATAACTCACAGAAATATTCTCTCTCTAAATTTTGAATAAGTGATAAAAGCTAATTAAAGTTTAATTAAGAAATTGTTTAATTTGGCAAATCTGACAATGTTACAATGCGAATAACTTGTAATTTTAAGCCTCAACTTTACTATCAAAAAATTGCTTTGAATAGCAACTTATTATAAAGTTAAGTTGTTGTTCATAGTTCTTGGGTAACAATCTGTTAAAAAGTTTCGTATTAAGTTAGCAGGTTAATTGTCAAATTAAATAATGTTTCTTATACCGAAACTACTTAAAAAAAATAAAGATAGGAAAACAATTATTGGCATAAATAATAAAAAAATAAACAAATTTTTATATTATCATAAAAATATTATAATATGCTCCATTACCTTTAAATCATAAATCAAAAATTCAAAAATAACTACACTACAAAATTCAAATTCATAAAACAAATGACAACAACATAAAATATAAAAAACATAAACTTTCAACATAATTAAATGTGACAATAAAATAAACCATCAAAATAATTTATAAATAATATTATTATTTATTTTATAGAAATTTTCTCTAAAATTTTCATAGAAATTTTCCCTACTATAATTTTTCTTTCCTTATTTTAATTTTCCATTTTTTTTCCATTGTCAAATAATATTATTTCAAAAATAGGTATTATTCAAATTTTATTAATCCAAAAATAAATCTATAAATACATACCGACATTTTTCCATTAAAAAAAAAAAAAAGAAAAACTTTTCTTTTTTATGTAAAACAAAGAAAACAAAAAGTTTATTTACCTGTAATGAAAAATAAAGGTAAAAAAAAACAATTATTAATTATTTATTTCCATGTTAAATGATTATTATAAAATATTAATTAATTTAATTAAAATGTTTTTGTTTATAATAAAAGTATGGCGTCGTAAAAAACGGCCTGTGCAATAAAGCCTCAATAGGAAATAAGACACAATCAGACCATAGATTAGGAAATAAGACCCCAGAATATGTGCGAATTAAAAACCTGCAGTTTAATTTCTCTTTAAGTTTAACTTTCTCCGACTTCTTGAGACAAAAGGCCCCACGTTGTCGATTCTCTTTTAATTTAACCTTCTCTTAAAATTGTGTGAAAAAAGGCTACAGGTTGATAATATTCATATTATATAGTTGATATTATCAAGGGATTTTAGAGTTAGATTTAGGGACACGGTAGTAATACACCTTTTCCAGCGATTAAAAGCTGAAACAGAAGAAAAGGAAAAAGCAAGACAAGAAGAGAAAGAAAGAAGTAGTATTGAAGAGGAAGAAGCTGCAGCTGCCGCAGAAGAAGATTAAAATGTGGATGATGAAAAGCTTTTCGACAAAGACGAAGATGCTTCAGCAATTGATGATGATTATGAACATGATGAAGATGAAGAAGCCAGTAAAGTTCGGGAATCTGAAATCAAAGAATCTTCGGTAAAATCATGTTTACGCCTAAATCCAGAAGAAGAAAAACGCTGGCAAAGAATTGGAGAAGAAGAAGGTGAAGAATTCCTAATATCGTAATTCAGAATGCCCCCCACACATATTTTTAAACATTCTGGAAAAGTGGAATACCCTTATTTCGAATATGATTCTAAAAATTATTCCTAATTTACAACATTTCATATTCAAAGATACAACAAAAATTATCCTTGAATTCATTAAATGTGAGTTAAAGGGGTTGTTATTTCTCTTTCAATTCAATCTTCGACTTCTTGAGATTTAAAAACTGAAGCAAATTCTCAAATCTTCAATTCTCAGATGGACGGAAGAGAAATTAAAAATAAATAACACCCTGAGGTTTTATAATCTAATTCAATATGAATTAGTATTCTAAGGTTCTTATTTCTAATATACGAATATGAAACAATACCCCGGAAGCTTTATTGTGCTGGACTTTTGTCATCGCTCCAAAAAAATGTATCTGTCAACACAAAATATAATAATATTTTCTTCTAAAATATAATGAAAAGAAAAATAAAACTAAAACTAAAATCAAAAGAAAAATTAATAATAATAGAGATTATAATATAATATTATATAATAATAATTTTCACATGTGATTATTTGATCTAAATTAGAAAATTAAAAGAAAATTTATGGATGATATAATAATATAAAAAAAAAGAAAAATACAAAAAAAAAGTTGTCATAGAAACCTAAAAATCTATTCAATAATAATTTATTAATTTATTAATTGAAAATTATTCATCTATAATAATGGTAAGTATAGGTTGTGACATTATACCATATTATTATAACTACCAATATCTTTAGATATATACATACATAATAATATAAATACAAATTGTAAAGTCTTTCACCTAATCTGATTATTATTTATTAATAATTTAATACAATATGTATTGTATAAATTATATATAATGTATATCAAAAATATAATATATCATTTATTTAAATTAAATATTAATACTATAATAATTGGATTAATATACACTTGACATAACTATTGTTTTTTTTCATATTTCTTTATTCATTTAATTTTTATTAATATATGAAACAATCAAAAATATTAATTACAAAATTTCCGCTTAAATTATTGGATTGTGTAAAAAAGAAAAATAATAATAACAACAAAAAAAAAACCAAAAAAAAATTTAATTAATTTACTGATTTTGCATTGTTGTTTTTAATTTCTTAATGGTTTCAATTTAAATAATATTAAATTGATTATACTTATCTCATAGTGTTGTAATTATAATCGGATATAAGTACTTAAAATATAACTATGACAACTTTGACGAAGCACTTGCAAAGTATTAAATGGCTTTGATGATTTGCATTACCAAAATATAAAACAAAGCCATGACTTTTATTTTTGACATTTAAAAATTACTTAAAATTTTTGTTTATAAATATTTGTTAACAGCAATAGAGTTTAATTTTGCGTATATAACGAAGCACTTCCATTGTATTAATTGGCCTTGATTATTTGCATTACCAAAAAATAAAACTAGGCCATGACTTTTATTTTTGACATTCGGGAATTGCACCAAATTTTTGTATATAATTATTTGTCAATAGTGATGGAATTGGGCTAATTGGGTATGCAACCCTTTAATATCATTATTTGGCATTTCCAAAAATAAAATCAGGCCATGACTAATAACTTTCAGTTTAGGTTTTTTCAAAATAACTTTAAATTATTCCATTGAATTACTCACAATTAGCTTTCAATAGATGGAATAAATTCGAAAGAGTTGAATAACTTTCACTAAAACACAACTCACTACAACTATAAAAAATTTAGAAACCACAAATTTGCATAAAGCTTGAAGATAGTGGAAGTTTTAGTTTATTAGTTAAGAAAACGTATTTGTAGACTCTTTTTTAGTGATTCAGCCTTTAAGATATACATTTAAGAAAATAATAAAACCATTTTTAAAGTACATTCCAAATGGAATTTTAGTACAAAGCTATTAATTTTCATCTGTATACAGGCACATCTGTCACACACATAATATACTCGAATGTACTTGTAATCATAGGTGAATTTAATAATTTAGATCCAATTTTTTTAAAGCAACTCTTGACTCCTGATTAATTGTAGTATTCGAAGCAAAGTTACCCGCTGTCGTTTTTGAATAAAACTTAGAAGACAAATTCGAAATACAAGCATGTGTGGCCAAATATATTTAAAAAATTAGACCTATGTTTTTCATATTATAATTCAGGTTAATGGCTAAACTTTTGTAAAATTAGAAAGTACTTAAGTAAAAGATCTCTGATGAAATTTCTAATAGACCCCTGAAAATTTTTAAATGTTCCTTGCCACTAATAAACTAAGTACCATTACAATTTTTAATTTACAACTCTATGCAAATAAAGTGCTTTAAAAAATTGGCATTAATTGACAAGTCTCTTATAGTACGTCCTTTAGGCAACAAATATTTTACTAAATTCTTTAGTAACGTAAACCTTTCATAAAAATGAACAAACAAAATTTTATTTTAAAAAAACCTTTTTCCCCATCAGTAATTTGATTTGTTTAAATAATTCAATTTAAAAATTCTTAAATCAATTTCCTTTCAATTAAAAAACTCTTGATTTCAAGTATATTTATATTTATTATTTTTAAAACAAGCAATAAGATATATTTAATGTACATAACATATATATATATAAAATTTTTTTATGTACACAGACTGTCTCATTTTATATTATGTAATCAAATCAAATAAATCCTTTTCTTTTAAGTACTCAAATATCCTGCTGACTTTTAATAATTCTTATTCTATACTTCTATACTTTATACTAAAATTACAATAATTTTATCAATAAATTAATAAAAAAAAAAAAAAATATAAATAAATATTATTGTTCAATAAATAAAAAAAAATATATAAAATAGAAAGAGATGGAAAATATTTGTTTCGGATTTCATGTGTTTAACTTGTAAAACTTTCCAGAATGAATATTAGTAAGTCTCATTCAAAATGAAATGATTCGTTTAAAATGATCATAAATCATAAAACTTATTCATTCATTTATTATTATTTAATATTTATACATAATTTGATATTTTGATTTCTTAATGAATTTTTATGATTATTATTTGTTATTTGTTATGTCTTATGCATTATTTGTTTCTCTCTTTTTTCATATTTTTGTTTATAAATTTTAAAAGTATTAATTTTTATTAGTTTTTTGCTTCAATTTTGTTTATATTTGAATGTTTAATAAGTTTTTAATATAATGCTGTTGTTTGTTTAATACATAAATTTAATTTTTTTAATTAAATTCAATATACAAAATTTAAGAATATTTAAAAAAATATTATTTATAGTCAATGTTATACAATATTGAATTAGAGTAGTAAGTTTAAAGAAATGTATACTGCAATATTACTTTCGTTTAAATATTGACGCGACGGAGCAGTTTTTATTTTTGCCTGTGTAAGCGGGGAGTAATACTTATTTATTAGTCATTTGATTGGAGTCTTTTAAAATTTTTAGAAGATTATTGTTCAGCAGAGTGGAATCGAGTAGTGAGAAAAAAATGTAGCCAATACAGCATATTAAATGTCAACAATTATTGATGAGACATCTAGTACTAAAAAAAAAGTTAAATTGCAATGTTTTCAGCTATGGACATGTAATGTGCCAAAATCAGGAATTAGTAACTTGGTTCAAACCCGATTTTATTATCAAAGTATTCGGATTCCATTTAAATCGAGGACTCTTGTCATTGTGCAGTTCATTCGCAGAATTATTCAACATAAACTTGATATTGATTCTTTATTATAACGGTACTTATTCTTACTATCTCTCTAACCAATACTTAGCAATTCCAATAGAATTCTAATCCCGCTTTTTAAAAATAAAAAAAACTTTATCCATCCAGTTTTATTTTCAATTGATAACAGTTGATTAGTTTCAGTGAAAGTAAGTAACATTTGGTCTTACTCATTCGGTTCAATGCTCCTGGAAGAAGTTTTTAAAGAATTCATATTTCAGTTCAGGCTTTTTAAAAATAAAAAAAACCTTTATCCATTCACATGTACTTCTCCTACTTTGTCTAACAGTTGCTTCTTACTCATTATTTTTAACGCTCCTGGGAGAGGTTTAGTAGAAGATATACCCAGTCAACCCATTACAAGTTCTTTTTAAAGATCCAAACCATTTCTAAGATTTTAAAATTTTCAAGACTAAACTTTTTTTTGGATTTCTAACAGTATTTGCATATTCATAACATACATAGACATATACATTTCCTTTAAAACAACTTTTGACTTCTGAGGTAATGAAGTATTCAAAACATTTTCTTAGAGTTTGTTCTTACTAATTAAGTTGAATGCCCCTGGCAACATTTTAGAGTTATTAGAACAGACAGGCTATCGATTATGAGCACTTTTCAAAGTCTCAAACCATTTATAAAACTTCAAAATTTCAAAGATCAAACTGTCAGTTTAATATTTGAAGAATTATTACATTTTTTAATTTTGCCTATGCATAACGGTATTTCCTCGACTTAATTTTGTTTAATTGAAATTTAATTAGTTCACTTGAACGTTTGTTGCATTTGAATTTTTGTATTTGTATAGTTTTTTATAGAATAAATGTTTTGTTCCGATAACTTTTAGTAGAACTCGTAAAAATTATCAAGAAATTAAAATAAACATAATTTTAAAATTTCTATTTGGTTTTTTTATAAAACAAAAATACTTCGCCTTCATTATAATCAGTGTATAATAAAATTATGACCTTGTCATGATGGATCAGATTTTTTTTTTATTTTATATTCGAAATAAAAAATAAAATCTTTATTGAGTTTAATAAAAAATGAATCAAAACAAACAAATAAACATACAAAAAAAAAATTATGCTTTTCTTAATCTAAACAAAAAAAAAATTCTTATCTTTATTATACTAATATAGAAATATACTTTGTTGCCATATTTTCTTTAATAATTTTTAATATTTTTGAAATTAATTTCTTTTTTGAGAAATTTAGATAGAGAAAAAAAATATACACCCTGAACTCATTCTAATAAAAGGAAGGTTTTAGAACTTTATACTTTAAGAGATATGAAAAATTTATTCATTTGAAATTTGAAGATTGTTTAGAAGATGATGGCTCTAGAGAACGTAGCTTGAAACAATAGGATTTAATAAATCACAAACTATATACAAATATCTATTAAGCTTATACACGACACACAATTGAAACAGACTCTTATATTAATGGAATGACGTCTCTAATACTTTGAAGTACAATCGCGCGATTTTTCTTAATAATGAGCTAACACAACCCCATTCCTTGACATCCGTCTTAATAAAACCTCTTCCCACCACTTCCTTTTTTCTATGTTATATCTTTTGGTGGGGCAATAATTCCAATGTCCAACAAGAGGATCCGTATTCGATCTATACGTGGAAATATCTAAGATATACTCTTTTGAGGTCGTTTGTTGTAAATACTACAAAAATTTGAAAATCTAATCTACAAGTTATTTAATATTCCCTATAGTTGGTGACTACACGATTTGTACTTTGCCTATTACTTAAGGATGTATCTAGTCTTTTAAAATCCTTTTTTTATAACTCTAGGAACGAATTCCTTTATACAAAACTATATGAATGTCAAGTTGAGTGTGGAGAGGTAGGATTAGAGGATTAGAAGCTTATATTATAATGCATGGCTTACAAGCTTATATTATAATGCATGGAAGCATGTTCATTTTTCCAGCAATTTTCACAATAAATGAGTTTCCATAACCAGTTTTCAACAACCTAGGAAATACCACTGTTTAGAAATGGGCACTTGAGGCGTCCCTGGTTTTACGCTGGAATTGTGTTTGGGAGGTATTACTGATTTCAATTCTATAGAGCCAAAGTCAGTTCCTACAAGATATATATAAAAAACAGCTAAAGATTAAATATTACGGAGAAAGTAGCCTGTATGAAAGAGTTATCATCATGAACTTTATTTTAATTTTTCCCATATCCACACCCCATCCTTTACAAAAGTGAGAAGTCAAATGTCATGTTTTCGCAACAGTCGTATAGGTGATAAACAAGGCACAAATGAAAATATTAAAGATTTATTAAGGGAAATAATTAAGGTGACTAATCCAAAATCACTCAACTCAAACTTTAAATTCAAGTATAATATGATCTTGGATATGGAAATTTGGAGGAAGACTGAAGGGATACATAGACCTTGCAATAAAGTAAAAAAATCTATATACTTAAGAGTATGTATATATAAATCACTTCAATAATATAATTTAAGTTTCATATCTCCTCCCGATCAAAATATGCTTACATAATATTTTATAACTAAATTTTGCAAATTCATCCTGCAAAAAAAAAAAAAACTCAGACATTGTTCGGACGGAATCAAAATTCTTTTTACCAATATATTCAATGAATGACCGAACCATATTTCATGGTCATTTTTAAATATAAAATTCCATATAATATTAAAATTATATATATATATATATATATTTCAACAGGATTCTTTTATATAATACGGGTATAAAAGAAGAGCATGAGTGAAGGATGATTGAGCTTTTTTTTGTATCGCATTATGTATATGAGTGAAAATATTCCAGATCTCATAACAGAATGCGAAGCATTTATTCAATTTAAAAATCGATTTTTTTCTTCAATAATGTGATGATGGAGACAAAGTTAAGAAATATGAATAAAAAAGAAGAAGAACGCACACAATATAATATATTTTATCCAACAATATGTTGTTGAGTCATATTACGAGTACAATACAATAGAGTTTTTTTTTTTCAATTTCATTCCAACCCAGAAATCTTTTCTAAACGATTAATCAATCAACAGAAAAATTTGTGATTAGCATTGAATCCTTTAGGGTCATGACATAAAAAACAATTTAATTTTTTTTATTTTTGGAATCCATAATAATATCAAAATTACAAAAAATTTTTGCAAATAAACTTATATAATGTGTTTTGTCTCTTTTTCACTCATTATAATACTCGTATTATCACAATTCACAATAAAAGGATTGTGTCATGTGTGTGTGTGTGTGTGTGTGTGGTAAATAAAAGAATAAAAAAAAATTGAAAAGCGTACGAGATATTTGTGAAAAATGAGTGAATACTGATAAGGTCAAAAGAATGATTTGATAAATTGATTGAATATCACATTGGATTCAAAAAAACACACTGAGTAACAAAAAAAAAGGGGTAATGATGACTTGTGTAGTGTAGGTATATAATGTGAATTGAAAGAGGGTGAAAATATATTTTTTATTAAAATTAACATACAAAATATGTTAAAAAGTAGAAAAACAAAAGACAAACTTATATATATACGAGTATGATTCAATATATATAAAATAAAATAATAAATCATCATTGAGTTGAATAATCTTAAAACATTGAAATTTAATCTTTAAATTTGTTTTAAATTCAAAATAAAGAAATTAAATATTCTCAGAATATTTTCAATTTAGAAAATGGGTGGTTCTGAAAGGTCACTGAGCTTTATGTTATACCTAAGCTCTGTAGCAGATTACTATATATGTGTATATTTGCGAATCATATCAATCAAAGCTTTCATTATATTTAATTGTCTTCCCATATATGTAGTATTGTTTCACATGTATGAAATTTATTAAAAGATTGTCGCCTTAGGGTTTAATTTAATTTAACATGAATCTAAACATGGAATCAAAATATTTTTTAAAAAATATTCAGATTTTTCATATTTGAGAATTGAAAACAAAGGGTATTAAACTTAAAAGTGTACATAAATGTTATTAGGTATTGGGAGGCACTGAAGACTTAAATTTAATTAATTTTATTTTAACTATCAATATCATTAATTATCAATTATCACTGTCATGTATAATTGAAGTTTTTGAACTCAAAACTTTAATTAGATTTTTCTTTAATTAATTGGGTTCCAAAATTAATTTGTATAAAAAACTAAATTTTAATGTCTGACGTTTAATATTAAGTCGGAATTGATGGTCGATATTAACTCAAGAGACAAAGGAGTTAATCGGAAGTATATTGAATAAACTGAATTCAATTATGACTAATTCTCTAAAGTTATGCACAAGAACTCCTAAACTTCCCTAAAGGCATATACTTACTGTAAAATAACTAAGTGTTGAAAAAGTAAGCAGATGTAACCTAAAATGATATATAAAACTCCACATAGAGCTACAAAAATTGTACTTAAAAACAATTAAAACTGCAAGTGTTTGGCTTTCTTATATCGCTGCAAAACTTACTTCTCCTTATTTGATCTTCAATTTGATCTTCAAAATATCTATAAAATGTATATTAGGCCAAAAATAAAGTAAAGTCCACAAATTTGGATTGGGACTCCTATAACGGCGCTGGAATATGTCAATCAAATGCAAAATGTAGCTATTCGTCTTATAAATGATCCCAAAGCTTTACTTCTCTACTCAGCCGTTGCCGAACAGGTAACTAACCTTGTTTTATAAATATTTATAGCAGCAGATAAACATTTCTTCTAACGAAATAAAACAATTAATGCCTCCGCTCAAGAAAATCCAAATGACTCCACACATGTCTTGGGAAATCATTTATTATTCGCATTTCACACTTACAGAACCATATCCTATCAAATGTGTTCCCCAAATTTTAAAAGTACATGTGTGCGACATACCTAAATATTAGAGGAATACTAACATCTTAATTCTTCTCATTAAAATCCTCATCTCCCATAATCCGACAGTCCTAAATATCCTAAATACGATATACTTAGCTAAATTTAAGAAAAATATTAACATCTATCCCCCATAATCCCATAATCTTAAATATTCTAAATCCCATATCTTTCCAAATCCCTATACTTGAAACCAATCTGTACATTTATATCATAGATTCCTCCCTGGTTTGCTTTCAAAAGGGGTGTTACTTTGGTGTGTTAAAGTTCCACACTATCCAAAGGAACTTCGCGCACAGTTGGCTTTAAAGTTAGCTACCACAGGTTACCGTAAGAAAGTTTTCACTTCCTGTTTTACAAAAAGTAGGGTTATAAAATGTAAATGTAACAAAAAAAAAATAAAAATTTTTGGAAAGTTTTTTATAAACTTTAAAAAAACTTTATAAAAATAATCAATTTGAAGTCGTTGTAAATGTAGTAATAAATTATAAAAACAAACTTTTTAAATCATAAAAATTGCATAATGCAAATATTATTTTTAATATTTTACGACTACCCTTTTTCACTTCCTTAAAAAATAGAATAAATTCTAGATTTTTACAAGTAAAGTTCCAATTTTTCAATAATTTCTGGATGACCTAAAAAACTTTTTTAGTAAGTGAAATAAAAAAAAAAACAATCTTTTAAATCTTAATTTTTTTATCTTTAGTTTAAATTTACTTTTCTTTTTTTTATGAAGTTGCATAACTATAAATAATTCCGTTAGAATTTTCAATTTTTTTTTCCATTTTAGATTTTCTTCTAAGTTTTTTTTTTTACTTCAAAAATATCTTTTTTATAAGAAGAAAATGTATCTGTAAGATACACACACAAGAATGGATGTGTTGTTTTTTTTTTTTATATTTGAAGATAAAATACTGTTATCTATAATGGGAGGATCATTAAATCGATAGATAAAAAAATTGACCTTTTTTATTTTTTTATAAAAAAAAAAAAAAAAAAAAACACAAATCACATACAGAGAATTTTCAAAAAAAAATTGACAGAGTGGTAAAATAATTTCTTTTGAAAAATAATTGTGAATTAGTAAGGAAGAAAATTTTTATGAATTGTTTGATTTTATTTCCCCCTCCTTTGACTTTTAAAAGTGAAATTAATGTCTATATGTATTTGTATATTTGTTCTGATAATAGAAGATGAAGAAAAAAAAAAGTTACACATTTATACTTTATTGTGTGTTCATCCCACTTGGAATAAAAAAAAAAAAAAAATAAAAAAATAAAAATCAAGATTTACGATTTTTATACTTGCACTTTTTATACTCAATTAAATTTTTCTTGAGAAAATATAAAATAAAAAAAAACACAAAATAAAAATGAAAAGAGCAACAAAATTTATGAGGTGAAAAACATTAAAAATATAAAATCAAAAGATTTTATATTTGAAAAAATTATACATGATCGTATTAGGAATTGTCTTCAGAATATCTGGAGTTTAAGATATGATTTAAGATAAACAAAAGATTATATAAGTTTTGAGTGTTAACCCAGTGAATTGGATTTCATATTGGATGTTTTTGTACAGGAAATGGTTTTCACTTTCAATTGAAGTCTTAAAAACATTGTAATTTAAGGGAAAATTTCCGAAATAGGATAGTCATTCTTAAATTTGACGATAGAAATTGAATTTTGAAGTTGATTACATGGTGTTTACATGGCGATCATATACTGCAGCTATCCACTGTTATTATAGGTAGTTTTAAATGTCAATTTACTTTCTGAGAATGAAATTGGGTTCGAATTTTGTCTTGATAGACCATATGTTAAATTAAAACAAGAAAGGAAGGAAATGCGTTAGAACTACTTTATTAAAAATAATTGAAGATTAAGAGGAGAATGTGATTAAATAGTCCGAAGAAATATCTTTGGCGTTGAAACTAATCTTTTAATAGCAAACATACTTTTGTTTATTTCTTAATTTTTTTGACATCAAAAATATGATTTTAAAATACATTGTTTCGGCAGCACTGCTTTGAAAATTTTCTTTGTCAGTGCTTTCGACCAAGATAGTACAGGTTTACTTTAGGTAGTGGACAGTGATAGTATGTAAACGCCAAGATAGGATTTTTTTGGTTTGTTGCTAACTGTTCAACTGTCTATACTCCATGTTCATTTTAGAACCTTGGAGATATATTAAATTCATATTATCTTAAAATTTAGATAAAGTTAAAAAGCAAGATTTTTTTTAAGTTATCTTAGGCCGACGTCAGAGAGCGAGCATAGCCTAACCGTAGATGACAGAATTCTCCACAGAAGATGTACTGAATAGAGCTGAGTTATTAATTATAATCAAAATCTTTGCAGGCCATTCATATTATAATCTTTGCAGGCCATATCATATTATTATCATAATATTGATTAAATATCTTAACTTTTAGATGACAATCTTCTACTACCATGTCAAATTTGTCTATTGTTATATTTTTCATTCACAATCAGTTCCCCATCTAACTTGACTTTAGAATTAAACGATCCCTCACTAACAATTAATACTATCGATGGAGGATATCATAGTTTTTATCACATGATGTCCGAAGTTTAAATTATCTAACGGTAATTTTATTTAAGACTGCCTAAAATTTTTCTGAGATCACCTTAACGGTTATATCTAATCTTCTGGATAAAAATTAGAAATAGAAATTTCTTCATTATTATTTGAATTAAAGAAATTTCGTCGTAAATGACAGATGTATGGATTATGTCCCCAGAGAAAGTCCTTACAGAACAAAACATCTTAAGATACTTTTGTTAAAATTGGAAAAAGATATAAAATGAAAAAATAAAATCATATCGAAAACAGATATGTTTTCAATTTCTTTTCAATTTCTTTTTAATTTTTTTTTTATTTTATTTTCAACTATATCTAATAGATATTTTCGCTCTATTCTAGCGGTAATAGTTTATTTCTTTAAAACTATGACTTAAATAAAAAATAATATTAAAAAAAAGAATTGAAATAAAAAAAAAACACTTTTACGACACCCAGAGTTTTATTTTAAAAAACAAAAAAACAAGTAAAGTTAGTTTTTCCCAAGAAAGAATATAAAAAAAAAACTATTAAAAAAAGGAAGCGCAAATATAATACAAATATATAAATCAGAACATGGGGGGTTGGTTACAGTTGAATTTTTTATATCTCTATGACGTAATAAAGTTTTTTTATTTTTTTTTATCCAAAAAGGATACAAAAAAAAATTTTTTAAAAAGAAAATTGTGGTTTCCTCAAGTGCATTCAATATATAACATTATGTATGTTACAACTATATGTGTATATACTAGTATATTTTAGTATATGTATAAACATTATGTTTGTCATAATATGTATGATTTATTTTTAATAGTTTTATGTTTAAAAATGAATTTATTTTCAAGTAATTTAAAAACAGATTGAAACATTTTTTTTCTGTTTTTTTTTTTTTTTTGTATTTTACTTTGAAAACACATTAAGTAATCTTTGATCTTGTATATTTTATATTTATTATTATTGTTGTTGTTGTTGTTGTTTATGTGATGAAAATTTTATGTGTCAGAGCAATATGTAGATTTTTTTTGAGTTTTTTGTTTGCACCGACATTTTCCTGTGTTTTTATTAGTCGCGGTTAGGGAATTAATGAAATTTTATTTTTATTTTGTTATTTAAATTTTAAAGCAAATGCAAAATAAAATGGTGCTGTGAAATAAAGCCATAATCAAAATAAGCCGTAATGGCAATTTTATCGCTTTTAAATACTATTTCTTAATACCGGAATACTATAAGTCATACTTATTTTATTTCTGTAAAACAAAGCCGGAGTATACTTTGGATTGAGGTCCGCGTCGGAATGTAGAAATTAATTATAACGGTATTTAGTATTGTCACCAACCATTCGTAGAAGACAACTTTGACCGTACATTTTATTTGAAGGACTACTGAATTATTTGAAGATTTTTCTAAAATTTTGTAGTATTTAACTTTTAACCGTTATATATTTGCTCTGCGACAGTATCCTGGAACCAGTTTCCACGATATTCTAGAATTTTACTTATTAACTCATCAATTTTCTAAAATACAATACAATAAACATCTTATTTTATCTTAATTACATGTTACCGTTTCTGAAATATTAACTAAGTAATTAAGTACCATTATAAAATTTCATTGCAATGGAACATCAGATCCTAATCCAAAATATTTCCCAAACCGTATCTATTTTTTAGAAAAACTTTAACGGAACAAATAATGTCTGCATTAATAATTTATCTATAAAAATTCTCTGCTGCCCTCAATTTGATGCTCTTAATCTCTGGTTAAAAAAAATTATGAAAATCCTGATTTTGAGTTCGCCTTTTTCAGAAGTTCTATTCTCTTCAATTGTATATTTTCAGTCAATTGTCAAGAATGAATCATTGCAAACAATGGGCATTGCCGCATTCATTCTTCGCCTTTAACTAATCAAACTATTGAACCTCTGATTTTGAATTCAAGTCTAAAGTCTATCCAGAGTCAGAATCTCCCACATACAAAAACATTTGTAGGGGTTCCAAAGAAAATATATCTAAAAAAAACTCAGGATAAATTAACTATGTAATCAGGGGTGTTCTGTCAGCCCACTATTTATAACTGTTTTTTTGATGTGGCTTAATTCGTCATGGTTTTATTTCACTGCCCCCAAACAAATTAACACAATAGGAGACAAAAATGTAACACTTTAAAAGATTTTATTTTGTTTTTTTCACTTTGTAATTACTGCGACTAAAAAAGGAGGAGGGTGAAATTCTTTTTTAAAGTGTTTTAAAAATTGGTTTTTTTTTTTAAATATATTTTAGGGTACATTTTATCTGTTCAAAAATTTTAATGTTTCAAAAGGTAATAAATATAAATTAAAATGAAAAAAAATTAAATTATGTATTAGTTATTGATGATGAAATGTTTTTCCAGATGATACCACAATAGGTCTACGTTTTTAACATAAAAGTTTGTATTTAAATATTGGTGTTAAATTTGTATCGGTATACCCTTTTAAGGGTATTTTAATGTAATTTGAATTCATTGCCTTTGTAATAAATTCAATTTTCCTAAATGCACTTTAAGAGATCGTTAATTTAAAGCATACTTTTTTTTCCAACACAATATTTGATTAAAATACGGTAAATAATATTTTAAATATGTACATACCAAAACACTTAATCGAACCAACTTCTTAATGAACTTTTTAACACTAATCTGCTTGCAACATATATTTTTTAAACATATATATTTTGTCATTGGCTTATCCGGTCTTTGAAGAACCTTTTCTTCGAACATTAAAGGTTATTAATTACAACAAGGAATTATGAATTATCATTGACTGGGTGGAGTAGTAGTTAGAAGGCCGACGCCTCATTGAAGAACCGCGGATTCAAATGCCAATATAAGTGGAAAAACTTAAGATTTTCTTTTAAATTCTCTTCTATTTTATATGAGGAGCTCCGGTTCAAGACGTGCAATGTCCATATTCTGATAGATTTTATGATAGATTTTTGCAGGAAATTAGAAATCCTATTCTTTTTAAATCCTTTTGCGATTCCAAAGCTTAAAGTGGGGTTTCTACACTAAAAATAATTTTACTTTTCTTTTTGGGATCTTTTTAACATTTAGAGGCATCTCAAACTTTCTTGAATACTGACCAAATTATGCAATGCAATGCCTTATATGGACATTGCACAGTTTGAATATAAGTTCCTCATATCTATTCTTCTTTATTCTAGCTAATCCCTATTCCATAAGCTTCACTTACTACTCTTGACCTTCCGATACCGAAATGAAACCGCAAGGGTATATTTCTATATGCAAAATCTATTTCAAATGTTTAATTTTAAAAGAAGATGGCTTTCGTTGTCTTAAATCCAAAAACATGCAAAGAAACCTCGTATACAATTACTCTGGTTAACTTTCAATATTTTTCATTCCTAACTCCTTTCCATCCTTAAAAAAAAACAGGTTTGCTATTCCCTCATCTTCTTTCATGTCTTCAAAAAAAATTAATATAAATATCTTTAGATTTTCATAACTTTGCGCTAATTAACCTATTCCTCTGTTGTGATTAATCAATTTTCTAATTAAACTTTTTCAAATAAGAGAATAAGTGCCATATTATTATAAAAAAATGTTAAAAGTTCAGAAAATTGACAAATAAATTTTCAAAAAATTTCATAAATTTTCACCTTCAATAACAATAAATAAAACTAATTAAAATTTTCTTCACGAAAGGTTTACATATTAAAAAACAAAATTCCTTTTTGCTTCCTTAATTTATTATTCACGCAGTTTATTTTAAAAAAAAAATATATTCATTTTTTTTTTAAACATTTTAATTATGATACCATGTTATATCATAAAAATGTCCCCAGAACATTAAAAAATGAAATTATTATTCTTAACGAATGTATTTTGCTTTATTTTTATAATAATTGATCCAGTATACTATAGGAATCCTATCATCTTTATCACGAATTAAACCACTGTAGTGGATTCCAAGTTAAAAATAAACTGAGTAAAATCCGCAACTTCGAATTAATATCTAAACCTTTACGAAAGTCATTCGTTGTTCGGATAAATGAAAATGAGGCTAGAATTAATTTATGACAGTTTTTTGACAGGAGATGCCCCAAAATAAGCTTGAAAAAGTTTTTTGACTGGAAAACAACTTAAGGTTAATCAAGGGTATTGGTGTATTGGAATTTATTACAGACTTCAAATTAATTTCTTACCATTTATGAAAGTGTTTCGTTGTTCGGATAAATGGGAATAATGTGACTAGAATTTATGACTAGAATTTAAGACAGGTGATGCTCCAAAAAAGAGCTTGAAAAAGTTCTTTGAATACAAAAACACTTCAGATCATTCATATGTATTGGAATTTATTTCGTCCAGTGATAAAATTAGTTTCCAATTAAAAATTTGAGAATAAAGTCATTAAGAGGTGCTATGTTCTTCAAAACTGACCCATCGCTTCTTAACAACAACTGATTCAAGTTTTAAATTGATGTGACAATTCAAATTTAAGTAAACAGATAATAGTGTTTATATTCAAAACCATTATAAACTCAAAAACGTCATTAGAACATACTTAGAACTAGCAAGTCATCACCTATTTAAGTGCGCCTATAAAATAATTTAAAACCGATCCTTATATAAAAATTTTGCAAAATATTATTTTTAAACATAATATTTTACAATGTTAGATGCCATTTTAAGTTTAAAACACATAAAAAAATGTATATATATATATGTACAAAAAATTTCGTGACAAATTTCAAAGCAATCAAAACGTGTTAGGAATTCATTCTTGTTATAAGTTGTTTTTTTTTTTACAATTTTATTGACGCCAATTTAAAAAATTTTTTTATTTTTTTATTTTTGGAGTTCATAACTGTGATGTTTTTTGCATAATAAGTTTTTATTATTTTTCATTTCTATGCAATTACAATCGGAAACCTACCAGCTATTGATTGGAAGTTATTTTATTAGGTACCTACATTCTTATAGAAAGAAAAGTAACTGCCAAATTAATCTGTAAGATATAAGATACTTGCGCATGTTAATTTTTTCCATAGAATTTCATTAGCTAATTTAAATATTTTATAACAAATTTTTCGCTTCAAACTTCCATCAAATATATTTTATCAAATTTTTGTTTTTTTTTGGAATTTCAAAAAAACCAATCAAGAAGCAATGAAAAATGTTTTTAACCGTGAAATTAAAATTTTCACGATAAATTTAAAGCATCGGTAGAAATTAAAAGAAATGAAGGAAAGATAAGTAAAATAAATACTGATGCATCAAAAAAATGGAACATCTATCAAAATAAACGATTTTATCGTATATCTTATTTTTTTTTTGTAAGGAAAAAGAGTTTATTACTTTTTTAACTTATGGCGATGTGCGATCTGCTTTATTTAGTTAAATCGTATATTCAATCTGCCGTTGATTGTTTGAATTTTTTTTTAACCCAAATTTGTTTTTGAGAATTAAAAACGCATCTAAAAATTTTGAACGGCATCTGATAAACTGATAAATTTAAATTTCGGAAAATGTTCCGAAACATTTACGAACAATTCAAGTGCAGTTCATCTCTTGCAGTAATAAGCTAGATTATTTATTTCCGAAATACCTAATTATTTATTAAACTTTTTCCAAGTGTTATTCAGAAAGTCTCAATTCTAATTCAGATTTTTCAATTTTAATTCAGAAAGATCCGATCGCCCGATGGGTAAGTGGGTAGTATATCGGCCTTTCAAAAGAAGATATCGGTTTCTAACCCTGGTCAGATCATATCTAATAAAAAAATATAATTTATATCATAATAGCACCTAACTTTTCAAATTTTAAACATGATATTTAAAAAATAAATAAAAAATTCAGAAAATATCATTTGTAATTCAGATTAGTCAATTTTATTTCAGAAATATTAATTGTGATTTAGATTACTGAATTATATAAATTATATTTATATGAATTATAATTGATAACTTCTAAATTACTCTCAGAAAAGATGTAGGTAGTATCTTTCCAATATCATATGAGAGGTACGCTACTGAGATGTTAAAAAAATTTTTAAACCGGAGGTGACTCCAACTTTTTAAATTAATATGTGGGACCCTGATTTATCTTCCAATTCTAAACATTTTTTTTTTTTTTAATGCAAACCATTTCCCAATTCAAACCAATTAAAGTATCTTCCAAATAAAAATATCATCATTATAAAAGACCCCACTATATGCATCATAAGGGTTAATAATAAAACAAAATTGAAGGTAAATAAACGGTTCTATGCCTAATAGGCGATTCTAATTAAGAAAATATGCAAAACAGCTTTGTTTTTTAAGTTGCTTTTTCTGGTCAATGACACGATAGAATTCAGAAATCGTAATACACAATATTGCAACGTATTTTACAACAATTAAACGTAAAACGTTATAAAATATCAAAAACAAGAGCGACTTAACAATAAAAAAAAAAACAAAAAAAAAAATTATAACATAAAAACAGTTTAATGTCAATTTGCAAAAATAAAAAAGTAGGACATAGTGTAGGTGGGATGATAATTTACGTGTTCACGACTATCCAAAACTAAAATAGTGAGTTGCTGTCTACTGTACAGTAGACGCAAAATGAAAAAAAAAGACAGTAAATTATTTTATTAGATTTTACTTGGAATGTAATCAACGATAAGATGATGTTTTCAAAATATAAAACGCAATTTTTATTACTCAGTTTTGGTTTTGTTTTTTTTTTGCAAACATTTTAATGATCGGTAAACGGAAATATGGTAAAAAATCATTAGATTTAATAGATTTTTTTTTTTTTTTATTCCATAAAATTAAAATTTAAAGATTCAATTTAATTTTAAAGATAATTTTTTGCAATGAATAAATCATTTTTAATTAAAAAGAATAATTTGTTTTTAAATTTAGGTTAAGTGTTCTAAATTAAACTGTAGATTTTAAATTTTTGTAAAATTGGTAGTAGGTATATAATGTATCTAAGGTTTTTCTATATTTATTAAATTTAATTAGAAAATTGCTATGATCAATTTATGACAATATTAATAAAATTAAATTTTAAATATAAATGGAATAATAAATGGAATTTGAATTTAAATTAAATTATAAACTTGCAACTTTCTAACGAAAAATGAGTAGTTTAAAAAAAAAACTTATAAAGTAAAAAAAAGCAGTGCAGAAATTGATCAGTTTTATTATCAGTTTTTTCTTCTTGTGGAATAGTTTTGGGAAACACTGGTATTCAATAACTGATGAAAAACTGACATTTGAAATTGTTTGATACTTCAGTAATGTCAGAGAAAATTTTTTTCAGTATTTTGCAAAAATTAAAATAGACACTACGAAACTGTACACATGTTGACACCTTACACTGTATACCTATATTGGTGGTGCTTTTTTCATCCGGGTCAGTATCATGGTTTGAAATAAAAACGATGTAGGTCACTTAAATAAAAAAAACTCTAATTTGATAAGTTGACAATCTTAGTTTTAAAAATTCGAATAAAAAATGTCAAATGTCAAATCACCATTTAATAGTTGTTTGTGGAACGTTTTGTTTATTAAAAAAGTAAATTTTTTTTTAATTTATATTAAAAACTATGTCTAAGCCAACTTTTGCAATTATATGTATTTTTTTTTTAAACAGACCATAGACCCTGACTCACATGTTATTGTAGATCCTGAATTAAATTAAAATAAACACTGCTACCAACATATACAGACATCAAAAATTTGACAAAACCGTCAAAATTTGACAACAGCATTTTTTTTACAAATTATTTAGGATTGTCGATATCTTTAAACATATTTTTAAGTAAATATCATATTTCGACCATATAGTTATAGTTATATAAAATAATAAGAATCAGGTCAAACTCCCAATTGTATTGATTTATCATGACCAAATCTGAACGATAACTCATCGGTAAAGGGGCGGCTTTTCAATCGAAAAGTCTCTTGTTCAAATCCTAATCGGATCATATCTAATAAAAAAATATAGTGTATATTACAATAATTTAATAATAAGTTCAAATGTCAATTCGGCAAAGGAGTAATATTATCAGACAATATTTACTATTTGTACTACAAGTAAATAAATAAATCATGACCAAACTTTTTGAACTCAAATATATTCTTCCCGAAGTTAATGGCGCTACATAATCACCTGGATAAAAAATCTTTAAATTCAAAATATATTTAAATAAAATTGTAAACAAATTATTTAATTTTTACATGACTTGTCAAATGATTTTTGCAATAATGCCGACATCCATTCATAAAACCCCGACATTTTAAAAATTTAAATATGTCAAGTATAAAAGGACATAGGTATAGCTAATATTTGCACGTGATGACACATTTAGATTTTGCAGAGGAAACAAAATTTTGTATTTATAATAAAACTAATCAAATATATAAAATTCTAAAATTTTTGTTTTTTTTATTTTTTTTTTAAATAAAATTTCCAAAAATAATATTTTGAATTAATCAATATCACACTGTATTGCACAACGTGTAAACTAAAACATATGCTAATTTTGAAAAATATTTTTGTAAAAATATGAGTTTGTACATAAAAACCTAAATAAAATTAAAAATAAATAAATATGTATATAAATTTATATATACCTATTTTTTATTTATTTACTTTTTAGAGTGTGTTTTCATTCGAAATCATGACAAAAATTTATAATGAAATTCGACAAGCAGAAAAATTCTTTCAAAAAAAAAAAAAACCTAAAAACACACACACATACATTTTATAATGAAATTTATATGTGTTTCATTCAATCTAAACATTTTAATCCCAAAAATAATAGCGACAACTCAAAAAAAAAAAACATAATTCACTTTCGGTCTTCATGAGTGATTTTTCGAATGACATGAAACAAAACAAAACAATCTGAAATATTTTTATTTAATTTTTTGTTTTTTTTTTTTTAAGTCCCTGTACCTATATGTCGTTATATATACCTAGGTAAAAGATACAATAAAATTTATTACACACAGTAAATATATACATAGGTAGATACATTGTATATAAAGATTATTAAAAACCTAAATATTTTCGGGATCAAAATTTGAAAAAAAAAGAAATTCAAACATCCCAAAAACAACACCTAAATCCCAATTCAAAATGTTTAACATGTAAAGGGAATGATTCGAAATAAGCAATTAAATTTCGAAAAAAAAATAACAATTTATTTTTTTTACAAAATAGTTTTTATGAAAAATAAACAATATAAAAAAAAAGTATTTATTTTCTAATCTATGCTGTGTGTAATGAAAGTAGACGCTTACATATTATCCATGTACCTCAATAGTCAATACAGGATATCAGTATCTAGGTTCTAGGTTGTATGTAATAAGAAATTACAAAAACATTCAGGTATAACATTTTAAACAATAAAACAAAATAGATTAGCACTGTGGCGAAATGAATTTAGCACCTTAACAAAAGAAAGGAAATTTGTAATAAAGGTGATAGGTATGTAAAGTTGTTGCAGCTTACTTTAGGATACTAATTAATTGATAAATTTTCGGATTATAATATACAATTGATTAAAATTTTGTTCAGTTAAATTATTTTAGAAAAATTAGTTTATTTTAAATTTTGTCTGTTTCGAGGCAATTCGAACTCTTGAGGGAGCATAGTTATGGAACAGGGAGTTCGTAAAAAAATTACTATGTATAAAGTTTTTATAACTCGATTTTAAAATATAATTTAATTAAAAATTTAACTTCAAAAAAATAACATTATACAGATCATAGATTTCTGAGCAAATTTATGTCTAACTATCGATATTCGCATATTTTGAAGCCCTGTTTAAAAATCAATAGAATAAACAGGGCTTCAAATATTTAATGACTTATTTTATTTCTATTTATTGTTTTGTAAAAGAAAATAAAATCAGGAAGGAAACAAAAGACATGATGATAAACAAAGGCAATTATGAAAAATTATTGGTCTTTTTTTTAACTTAAAGCAAATTTCAGAGCACGCCCTGAGCAGCATTTTAGAAAATAAAATTTCCTTTTCCGATAAAACAATTAACGAATGATTCTTTTAAAATTCGAAAACTGATTAACAGAATTAAATTCTGACATTTCTCTTTGAAATAAATGTCAAAATGTATTTATGAATTTATGACAGCTGACTGTACTTTATTACAGTGAAGATAAATCAGATGTGAGTGTGTTAAAGGGATGTCCTGCAGATATAATTTGACAGTTCATGAATATAACTGTGTTTAGAAAAAAAGATTAATATTTAAGTTATCTAATAATATACCAATAGCTTTAAGCTTAGTACCCTATCTTTAGCGAAACACAAATCATATATTATCTCTCTTTAAAATCTGTCAGAGCACTAAAGTTACAAACAACGAAGGACGCGACTTTGCAGTATTAAACTTAAACTAATTATATAAAATTCTTCATAATATTAACAAATTTTACAGAATGCTTCTAGTCTAGAAATGGTTCTATTTGGTCCGCAACTCTAAGAACATGTATATTTTCCTTTGACTTTAAGAACATTTATATTTTCCCTTCCCTAGCGAAAAAATGCATAAAATATAATATTAAACAACGCTCAAGCTGATGTTGAGTGACAGAAACTTTAGAACCTACTTAAATACTAATTTACCTAATCCTCGCAGTATATTATTATTTAAAGCTTATAAAGTATAAAATTACAAAATTCCCAAATATTTTCATTATCTTTATAATCAATAATTGATAAAAACAAAAAACTTTTATAAATACACAATACCATATATCGAAATTGTGTCATAGATACATTTTATCCCATATTTTTTTTTAATGATTCATTTGACATTGAAATTCGTTCATGTATACATATATACTTTTAAAAAATTTATTTATCTTTAATCCATCTTTATTAAAAAAAACAAAAAAAATCCCATAAGGGAATATAGTTTCCTTCTATAGCTTTCATGGCTTGTGTTATTGTTTTTTTTTTTTTTTTGTCATACTCTCTAAGATTATACAGGCCATGGATTTATTTTCATTTAATTGTTTTTGCAGTTGTAAAAACAGGATGAGAAAAAAAGGAAAATGGCAATTATTATATAAAAACCTTGAAAAGAATAATACTCGTAAATAAAACCAAAAAAAAAAAAAAAAAAAAAAATCAGGGGACAATATTTTCCAGATTGAATGAATTGAATTAATTAGTGATATGATAAAACCAGAACTAGGACACATATAATAGAATTTTCTAAAGATTTATATATATATATATATATTTTAAATTGAATTGCAGAATTATAAAAAAAAAAATAGGGGTCACAGCAGCAGCTTCAGTATTACACAATTTTTAAATGGGTTTTTTTTTTTAGATACATTTTTCATTTCACTTAAGCGCAAAAAAATAACGGAACTAACAATAAGATTAGGGATGAAAACTGGAAAAATTGCACAAAAAAAATTTTGAATCTTAGGGATAAATAAAAATAATTGCAAAAATATATATAATAAATTTAATTCTTGTTTTTTTTTTTATTTCTAAAAAATTCTTGAGGCGTAATAAGTACCAAACGTCATTTTGAATATTAATAGTGTGCAGTTATAAAAAAAAATTAAAAATTCAATAAAAAAAGGGATGCAAGGGATTCTTAGTTCTTATACATAAAAAAAAAAAGATACAGGACATGAAAATAGGGTTATACTGAATATAGGGTTACGCATATTTTATAGGACGTGTCATGCATATGGGAAAGGTTAAGAAAAAACTTTAATAATATAGGTATACTTGAAAGGGTGTTAGGGTTTAGCTGTTCTAGTTTTATTTTTTTTTTAACATTTTTTAAGTGTTAAAAATAACCTTCATTATTTTATAAATATATAATTTATAATGAATTGATTTAAAAAATAAAATAAATAATGGAAAACATTATTTTAAAATCAAGTATAATTACGCTTGAATTCGTTACTGTTATGATTATGTTAAGTGCAAAAAAGTAGAATTTAAATTTTTTAAAATTAGTTTCACTTTTCAATTTTTTTAAAGTCAAGATACGTGTTGTAATATTCTTAACTAATTTCGAGATAGTTTTTTATACCTACATTTACAGTTTTTTATTAAATAGAGGGTTAAAATAAATAAAAAACAACTATCAGTTACTGTTATGAACATAATTAAAAAAAAAGTTTTCATTAAAATCTTTCGTTTTTTTAAATCGCAGTAATTGTGTAACAACTGTTACTAAAACTCTTTGTATACCTTGTATTTATTTTATTTAATTATGTAATAAATAAAAACTGAATTTGAATTAATATTTTATGAAAACATTTGCATTTGACTTCAAATTGCTTATGCAGATCTAATTAATTAGTAAAATGTAGAGAATATGTAATAATTTTGCAAGGAATATTAAGTTAGGGTAAATTGGTCAGTAGTATGGCATAGATGAAATTGAAAAGTTTGAATTGAATGCTTAAAGCTATTATCATGTGTATGGCTGACAATGAAAATATAATAAGATCTTAAGTAGAATTGCATTGACATTCCTCAATTTATCGTTAGGGAATCAATTTATAATGCTTCAAGAGAATTCACATTCAAATATGCTTTCCCAAAGTTATTTTTTAACATTTTGAAAACTGCCGAAACACTTTTAAGAATATTTTGTACATATTTTTTCTTTCATAATAAAATAATGAAATATATCTTTAAAACCTTAGGGCAAGTTACTCAGTAATATGGCAAAGATTTATTGTTTTTTAAACATGAAATGGCTGTAAATTCTATTAAGATCATGATTTTTAGAAGAAGGATTCTATATATAGGCTTCTTATATCCTTTTTAAATTCTGTCCAGAGAAGATAATCTGGGCACCAATCACTTATCATATCACTAATCAAATAATCATATTTTGATTAGTTAAATCAGGCTTCATAATTTAATTGTCTAATATAGTTTTAATGTAATAAAAATTTATTGAATAAATAATTATTTGATTAAAAATAAGTTGTTGGTGCAATAGAGCTCTGATGCCCAATCCAGTATCAGTTTAAAAATTATATTAATATTGAAAATCTTTTGAAATTTAAGCTAGTTTTTTTTTATAGGGTAACAATTATAATAAAAAGTAAAACAAATTATAATTTCTAAAATCAGGCAAATTAGTTACAACTTTTGAAGCCCTAAAACTATGAATTCTTTAAACGGAGATTGTTTAAGACAAAATTGAATTAAAATTGAAATATCTGTAGATACTTTTCATTTTTAAATAAAACCCTTTTAATATTCCATTGTTTTACTAAATAAATTGTTACGTTTTATCTATTCCATTGCAATTTACACCCATTAATTACAATTTTAAAAACCTTCACATTTCCTATTTGACTATTAACTATCCCATAATAAAAATCTATCCCAAAATATTAACTTTTTTTTTTTTTACTTCCGGGAATTAAAAATTTTTGTATATTTTATAAAATTATATCCATCCAACTATAAAAAAAAACAAAGTATTAATTTCAATTTTTAATTTATTTAAAACTTCCAATTAAAACAGAACCATAAGTAAAAGATATTATAAAATTAACAAAAAGAATCATTAAAGATATAAAATTGTAAGGCAATGGCATAATAAAATCGCACCTAAAATAAAATTGTCTGTACGTGAATTAAATTCTAAAAATTAAAAGCCATCATCAAAATATTTTAAAAATAAAAAATAATTGTAAAATTTTATATTCCAAAAAAAACCTGAATTGTAAATCATTTAATAAAATGTATCTTCTAGATACTTTTTTTATTAAAACTATAAAGCTATTAAATAAAATTATTTTAAAAATAGTTTAGGTACTTGTAGCTATGTAATATAAAAATGTTCATTTTACATTCTCACCATATAACAAACTACAAATTTTAAATTACAATATTTTGTATCTATTTTAAGGTAAATCGTAATTTGTAATTAAAAAATTGAAATTCTAAAATAAAATATTGTTTTTTTTTTTTTTTTTTTTTATTTTTAAATATAACGATATTAAAACATTTATAATAGTATCTATACCATTTAACTTCACTTCATATATGCAATAGATATGCAATCTATTGGATAATTTTTTTTTTAAATAAGATACAATTTAAGATAGAGCACAACATAGTTGAGGATTGAGGAACAAGATAGAGAGTATATATAGAGAATGTTGATCCTGAAATTTCATATTTTTTATTTAATTTTTATTTTTTTTTTTTTTTTGTCTAGATGTCATAAACTTGAGCGGAAAATTTTTTCCTTTTATTATTTCTTATTATATAAAATAAAGTTTTGTATCTTTAGATATTTTTTTTTTCTATTTTTATTGTATTTTATTATAGAAAAATATTTTTATGAGCTCTTAATAATAAAATAATAAAACTAACACTTGAAAGCGAACTTTTGTAATAAAAAAAAAAAAAAAAAAAATATATAATAAAAAGGAATGAGAAATTTTTTTTATAAAATATTATTATTACAAATTAAACTGAAGTTTGGGGTTTTTATATAGAAATATATTTGCTCTTTTTATAGTATATATATAATACAAGTCTCTTTTGTTTTAAATTCCCAGGAAAAATATAATTCAACTGTGTTACAACATGAGTTTAAGGAAATCCTACGGAAGCAACACTTCTTTTTTTCTCAGATCTGTAGTCAAAGAGTTTCCCATTAATTTTTACTACAGAAATATTCCTTGAATTGTTTCGAAAGTTCTTACACTTCGGAAATATTCATAGTTGAATATTGCGGAAATTTCTATTCCGATTATTTTAGTAGAAGTAGAGTTGAATGGGGTAGATTTGACACTTTTTTGGGATAGCTTTAAACCTAATTTGGACAACAACTCTAAACTATTTATTTTACAACAATTTTTCGAATAATAGCTTTAAAAATATTAACAAAAATTCTGAAAATATATTTTTTAAATAAAAAAAAAAACAAAACACAATGTCAAATATGCCCCATTCTACTATACATAGAGGACCATCTAAATTCTTAAGTAGTAGTAGTACTTAAAATTCACTAATTTAATTAAACACCTAGAAGTACTTTTAGAATATTTTTACGCATTTGAGGCAAGTCATTATTAAACTTATATTTGCATATTTAGTTTTCAAACTGGGCGAAACAGTTTTTACGGAACCTAAAATTTGGTTTGGATTCTTATAACTCACAATAGATTTATCTAAAAATATTCTTTATATTGTAAAAATCAATAAAATTTCAAATTAAAAGTTTGCCTATACCCATGAATACCTTAGCTTGAACGAGAATAGTTCAGAGAGGCGAGAAGTATATTCCTGGATACAATAGACCTAATTAATTTAAGTAATTCTAGTGTTTTAGTTAATTTTTCTGATTTTATGCATTACTGGGTTTTTACTTACCCTTAATTACTTTAATTTGGTAAGTCTAAAGGTGAAAATCCAATGAACGCTTTGCATGCCTCGCTTGCTCTCTTACGCTTTAACGTCTACAGTAAAATACACTATTTTTAAAGTAACTAGGTCCAATATGCCAAAAAGTCTGTTTTGAAGTTTTGATTGGATTATAGTTGCTTTGCTGGACTTTCTGCATCCGTAAAAATAAGCATACAAAGCAAGCAAAGCGTTCATTGGGTTTTCACCTTAACTGTTTCTAATTGGGATTTGATAGTTTTTTCTATGCAATTCTACACTTTCTTAACTCTCTTTAATTTATTAGGTAGTCTTACTCTTGTTCACATTTGTAAGGGTACGTACCTATATTAAGTTTATGGGCTAACAAAGAATGTATCATTAGTTTTAAGTCGAATACCTCTTGAAAATCTAGAAGTTTAATTCTTATGACGCTATTTTTACAAAATAAAAAACTATATTCGAATTAATTTGAAATAAATAGATTGAATTAATTTTTGTAAGTGTATAGATTTAAGCACTTCAATCCTGCATAATAATGTTTAATTACTATGATCAAGAATTTACTTAAAAGGGACTTCCAACTTAAAGTTGATGTTGCTAACAGTACTAAATACAGTAGTTAATAAAAATAAAGTATCTATTAAAAGAAAAAAGTATTTTTTTTAGAAAACCTTAAGAAAATCTGAAGATATTTTTTCTTTTTTTATATTTGTTAATATTATGCAACCATATATATATGTCTCAAAATTATATTCATTTTAATTTACTCCTATTAAAAACGAACTCATATACCATTTAACTATTTTGTTGTCTTTCTGTTTTTAGCACATTTTCAAAAAATTTTGTAAAAATGTGCCTATATAGCTTCACTCTGTCCGTCCGTCCGTCCGTCCGTCCGTCCGTCCGTCCGTATGTTTACAAAAACTTTTACACCGTTTGAAATAGAGTAAAGAAATTTTAACCATGGGTAGTTTTTGCAAAAAAAATAATTTCGTAGAAGAATTTTTTTTTGTAGCCCCACCTGTTACGGGGCTACAGCCCCCCAAAGTTGGAAAAAGCCCTATATTTAAATTGTTATAACAAGAGTTCTGTTGGAGATATTTTCAATCTGAAAACGGCAAACGATAGCTGGTTTCATAAACTTTATAAATATTTAAAAGGCAAATATTTAGGGTTGCCATACGGTACTAAAATTTAACATTACACAAAACTCAATTTTTGAAAAATTTTTGACCACACATATCTTTTGAACGGTTCAAGCTAGGGTCTTGAAATTTTGGGAGAAGTTAGATACTCAGAAATTAGTAGGAGTCGGTTAACAAAATTTTTTTCTTCAGCCCCATGCTTAGGAGCTATAAGGGCTCGAAAATTGAAATTTTGCTATTTTTAAACACCTGTACTTTGAATACCTGTCCAAATTTTGTTTTAGTAATATACAAAATTCAAAGCTCTATAATTATATTTCAACATGTGTCAAAGGTTTTTCTTAATTTTGAAGGGTGACGAAGCTGCCGCCCCTGCATTTTCCAAAAAAGCCCTATATTTAAATTGATATAACAAGAGTTCTGTTAGATTTATTTTCAATCGAAAAACGGTAGAAGAGAGCTGCTTTTATAGGCTTTACAAAAATATGTCCCTCAAATGTATAAGGTTGCCATACGGTACTAAAATTTACCATTACACAAAACTCAATTTTTGCAAAATTTTTGGTCCCACATATCTCCTAAACGGTTTAAGATAGGGTCTTGAAATTTTGGGAGAAGTTAGATCCTCAAATATTAGTAGGAGTCGGTTAACAAAATTTTTTTGTCAAGCCCCCTGTTTAGGAGCTATAAGGGCTCGAAAATTTAAATTTTGCTATTTTTAAGCACCTGTAACTTGAATACCTGTCAAATTTTTTTTTTATTAATATGCAAAATTTAAAGGCCCAACATTATGTTTTAACATATGTTAAAAGTTTTTCTTAAATTTAAAAGCGGTTCCTTAAATTGAAGAAAGTGTCTCTCAGTTTTACCCATTTTTTGCTTAGATTGTATAATTCTAAGTAAAATTTCAAATTTTTGTGGAATTCACAATTTAATTCCTAGAACCTGAAAACATTGAGGGGGACGATGGGAGGGGGGGAGTTAGATAAAGTTAGATCCTTGAGAAACTTGGCAACCTTCCCCATTGAAAGGCTAAAAACAACTTTAAAATAAAAATATTTTCTGTTAGCACTAAATTTTATAAGTAAGCAGTAACTATTTCTAAGTAAATATTTCCAAAGTTAAACTCAGTATGTAATACAATATAATTTTGAAAATGTGCTTTTTTAAAAACCCTTGGTTTTTTTTCATCACTTGTTTTTATTACTTATTTTACCAAAATCAAACCAATTCAAATATATCAAATTTTCTTACTCTTTTCCACTTTCATTCAACTTCTATTTCAATTCTATAACTAAATTTCCTATATTCTTTCAATGGTAAAGTCTTTAAAACTCCTCTTGTTTGTTATTTTATTTGGTTATAAGTCCATATTATGTCTCAAATAATGACGACAATAATAACATAAAAGAAGGTTTTTTGGGTGGAGGGGGGGAATATTTATAAATATTTTTTAAGGTTTTATGACATCCAATTTTCTACTATTTATCTGATTTAAATCTCCATCTCTCTCTCTCTCTCTCCATATCTCCCCATTTTCATTTCAAGCCCGAACATCATTAAAACCAGAATAAAAATAACAGACAAAAAAAAACCGATTGTGTTATTATTGCCGAGAGTCAGAATATGAAAAAAAGCCAACAATAACAACAGCAACAACAGCAACAACAACACTAACAACAGCATAGAAATAGAAAATGAAAATGCTGTTGGGTTTTACTTGTCAACCCATCATAAATGTTTTAAGAAGAAAAAAATTTTTAAATTATGCAATATTAAATCGAATACAATAGCAATATTTATAGATGAACCCACATATACAAACATACATACAATTTTTGTTTTTTGTGTAATATTAGTCCAGTATGTTGTAAAGTTTATAGACATTTTTTTTTTATGTTTATTTTTGAATTGACTGCTTTTTTTTTATATTTTAACAATCTTCCTCCCTGATTTTTATATTTTTACTCCAACCTTATTTTTGCTTCAGAATAGACCGGGTCTCTTGTTATTTTTTTTATTTTAATACGAAAAATTTTTCTAATAATATTTATCCATATTTTTATTATAACTTTTTTTTTTATATTATTGAAAAAAAATTAAATTATTTTTGGAAAAAAAAAAAAAATAAAAAGTTAATCCGAAAAATATGATTCAAATTTTTTATTTTAAGATATAGATTTAGAATTTTTTTAAAAAAAAATACATATTTTTATATGTATACATATTTTTATATGTATACATATTTTTATATGTATATTTTTTTTCAGTTCCTGAAGATATCGTGATAAATAATTTAATATATCGTGATAAATAAACTTAAGTATATTAGGTATATTATACAGGGTGTTTCAATATTTAATGTCTGAAGTTGTTGTTTTTTAGAGGAATAAAATTTTTTTGCTAGTTAAGTTTATCTTGTTTAAAACTCGACTAAGAAGTTGTTTCGGATCAGTTTCAGGATCAGTTTCAGGATTGGAAGTGAGTCATGTTTTTAGTACATTTATAATTTTAGATTAATTTTATTTCTTTAAAAGCTTAAAAAAGATAGTACTGAACTAACCCTAAATAATGATTAAAAGTACTTTTGTAGTAGTTTTATCTCAATTTTTGAACAGCTTATAATGTACTTTAGTGTTATCTTGTTGAATATCTATTACCTTTGGATATCTAATATAATTTTTTTGAAAACTTAAACACCCAGGTAGGTACTAGTTAGGTCGAAATATATTTAATAAAAAAATATCGTAAAATTGTATAATTATATCGTAAAAGTTAATATCGTAATTAAATATAAGATTTAAAATATGCAAATTTGTGTAGGATAATAGATGGCGCTCAGAATTAACATTTCTGTACTTATTCATAATCTAATCCACAGCTTAGTGAATGTAATGATTAAAGAAACTAAAGCCTCATCTAAATATACTTGGTGAATGCCCTATAGCCCTTAAAGAAGTGGAAAAGAAATAAAAAAGAAAACCTAACTAATTTTTAATTTTCAGACCCACAAAATTTAATTAAAACTCCTATAAGTATGCTTAAACTTTAAAATATTATAAGATTAAATATCTACTTAGAATCGAATAACAATGTCGAATAGATTTAAATGATCCTTGAGATTAATTAGTGTTATTAACTAGTACCTACTTAATTTTTAACTTTCAGATCCAATAAAATTTAAATAAAACTTCCTATAAGTATGCCAAAATTTTAAAATATTATGAAATTAAATATCTCTTAGGAATAAATGGCAATATCGAATAGATTTAATAATCATTGCTAATTGTTAAAAAACTAATTATATTCTACATAATGAAACTCTCAACTTATAACTAATAAAACACCCTGCACTTAATCGCTTTTTATAACTTATAAAAACAACATTATATCAAATTGACAGGAGTTTCAATTCTCTTATTTTTTTTTTTTCCAAAATAAATTTACGTATACATTCAAAAGTTTTTAAAAAAAAAACAAACGGTAGTTCGATCCTATGTTATTTTGTTGTTTTTTTCTATATTATGATTATTATTATTATTATTATTATTATTATTATTATTACTGTTATTGTATTATGAGATTTTCATATCGGTTATAATATTTTATAACTTGAAATCTATATAAATATAACTGGTTTTTGATTACAGTTTGCGACAAAATCTAATAAAAAAAAATAAAAATAAAAAAAAAAATAAAATAAAAAATAAACATTCCAACCGGAAAATATATAAAATGAAAAGAAGAGTTTTTTTTTTCATTTCTAAATATAGTGAAGAAAAACTTTTCCTATCAATTTTTATTTTTTATATGCTTCTTATTATATACTTTTAATTGAACTTGCCTGTGTCTATGGCTTTATTTTTTATTCTGTCATTTAGTGATACATTTATATTAGAAATCTGACCATAATTTTTTAAGAATTGTATGGTTCAGTGGTTAGCAAAGTGGCTTGGAGTGTTAGTGGATATAAAGTAAATAGAAAGATAGTTTTGGTTAGTGAAAATTTTAAAAATTTTAAGCTTAAAAGTTTTCAAACATTAAAAGAACTGTTTCTTATACCAGCAATTTACTTTTATATTAAAACAGTAACAAATTCCCAAGATCTACCTTCAATTTTTTATTTTTTACATTTCAGGGGGCAATACTATTTAAATAAAAGTATATACCTACTGAATTATTTATTTTATTTTATATGTTATTTAATATTAGTTGTGTATATTTACTTGTTTTTTTTTTTTTTTATTTTTTTTCAAAAAAAGTTTTTTATTTCTATTATTGTGGAAAATTTTATTCTGATCAGATAAATTTGAAGAAAATAAAAATAAAATAAAAGAGTAGATATACACTACATTTAACAAGTGACAATTCTTTATTTCTTTCTTATTTTTTTTTTTTTTTTTTTTTTTGTATTTTCGTGTCTTTTAAATGCTTTCTTATTAAATACTCGTAAATCAATGTTAGATGATAGTTATTTTATTTTTTTTTTCTTTTATTATTTTTTTTTATATTTTTGGTGTTGATTTGATGTGAAAACAACATTTGTACAACTTAATATGGGTGGTGTCTGATATAATACTATTTTTTTTTTAGTATATAAATGGTGTTAAAAAGAAGATATTATACCTATTATTTGTTAGATATTAATGTTGAAATATTAAATTACAATATTATATTGGAAAATTTTTTTTTTTATTTTTTTATTTTTATATATATATACACTACAGATTATATATTAATATATTTGATGATAACTTTATAATTATTACATAAGTTATCACATTATAATAATATTTCCTCACATTATATTTAGTAAATCCTGGAAAATTTATTATTTCCTTTTTCGATAATATTTGGATTTAAATTGGTTTTCAGTTGTTAAAGTTTGAGAAGTGGGTAAATTGTTTCAACTGAAATGAAAATTAATTAGTCTGAATTAAGTCCTTTAAAGTGATTCAAGGTCGAGATCTCTTTTGACTATTATTGAAAATTAATTAGTCAGACTTAAGTCATTTATAGTGATTCAAGGTCCAAATTCTGTTGACTTTGAATTAAAATTATTTAAATGAGATCTGTAAAGTTGGTTTATTTAATTTAACTAGTTTTTTCATGTAATTCGAAACTCGAGCAATTCTATAATTAGGTTCGGCTTTCAATCTTCCCAATGGAACAAAAAAAAATAATTTTTAAGGTACATACCTTTCCTACATACATATATTTCAAATTAAAAAAAAAATATCCAATAAAAGTAATAAGTAATACAAAAATGAAATGGATTAAAAAACAGAAGAAGCTGTTAAGAACTATGCATGTATTTTCAATATCACAGTTTACAGACAACCGCTTTTGTTTAATACAAAATTATAACAACTGTAGGTTTTTCCTAAACTAACGTCCTAATTAAAAAGTTCAATAAACCGTTCAAGTCTCCTCGATCATTACTTTTTATACCTCAAAAATCATGTAAATCGGGTCTATTGGTGCCTTCTGTCCTGAAGTGTTAAAATATCGCAAGTATTTTTTTAAAGAACTAGGATTCTAATCTGTTACACATCTGAAAGGAATTTGCAGTACTTGAAGTCTATATAAATATTGAACTTCTGTATTAAGACTATTAGATTGAGATCTGCCTAATTAGTTTATTTAATTTAATTAACAAACCTCTTCTATATTTACTAAAACGTTTCAATATCGCACTAATGTCTGCAAGCATTTTTCCAGAAGTTAGGGTTTGAAACTTTTTTACGTCAGCAAAGAAATTTTGCTGATATATCTCCACCGCTCCTTACAAGTTAGCATACACGATGCATCTAGAGTTTTGTGTTTATCAAAGTTAGGATATTTTTAAGAATATCCTTTGTTTATGGAATAACCACAACAAGGCTTCTAAGAATTATCCAAATGTCCCTCAACATCTTTTTAACTTGAGTTAACAAACCAAAAGTAGAAAATTAATTAGAATATGTACTATATCCTCTTTTAGTTTAAGAACACGAGTTCTAAAACTAATTTTCCACAACTGATCTTTTAACTTCTGTTTATGACAGTAAAAAAGATGAGAAATCTGAAAATTAGATCTAATTCAGTTTAATGCTAAAAAATTTAATTAATTTTTAATGGCATATGTAACTCTGATAGTCCAATAAAGTATTCCGAGAAATATTCTCATATTGATAATTATAATGTCGTGTGCTTTAACAAATGTCATAATTTCCTATATCAAAAGTTCTTAAGAAATTAATTATTGTGGGAGGATGAATAAGATAAACAAAAATTCTATTGAAAATTAATTAGAATTTTTACTGGAAGATAAGATATGTCGAAAATTGTATGTAACTAAGAATTTATTAAAGATTTGTTTATTTTCAACTTTTCATATAAACTCAAAAAATAAACTTCTTTATATTTTCTTTAATATCTTAATAATTTGAAAAAATTAATATTTTCTCAAACCCAAATATTAATTCAAATTACAACTTCTATATTAAAAAAAAGAATTAAGAAAAAAACCCCCACTTATTACGCCAACAATCTTAAACAAATTCAATTTTATTTCTAAAAAAGTAATTTAAACTTTAAAAAAAAAACTTTAATATATATTTACTTAAAATTAAACTTTTTCAAAATATATTTTAGTCAAATTTAAAAAAAAAAAACTTCTTATTTAAATTTTCGCTTTAGAAGTTCTAAAATTATTAGGAAATCAAAAATACGCGGAAAATTTTCATTTTTACTCCACCCAATTTTTACTTTCAAAAATATTACTAAAAAACCTTAAATATGGGTAAAAACTTTTTAATTAATTCTAAAAAAACAAAAACTTTAACTTAAAAATAATCAAAATAATAAATTTTAATTTAATGACATTATTTAATATTTAAAAATATAGCAAAACAAGTCTCTAATATAAAAAATTTTAAGTAAATATTATTAATAGGATCTAAATGTCATTTAAAAATATCACGTCCTTTTCAAAAAAAATTAATGTTTTCTCTTTTTGAAATATAAATTTATATAAAGTATTATTAGTGATTCAATTTAAGCACGTGTCCTTAAAATTTATTACCAAAATACAAAAAAAATACCAAAAAAAAAAAAAACTTTGAAAAATAAATAAATATGTTTTATCACAAATTACCAATAATTTAAACTAGAAAATAAACATTCAAAAAAAAAAAAAATCATGAAATATCATGCAATATCAACAAATTATATAAAGTATATAATATATATTATATATATGTATAAAAACTACCCCATATAAAAATAAATTATTTAAAATCATTACTTGTGTACCCACCCCTACCCCTTAAATCATTCAATCATTATCATTTTCAATAATAATCATCATTTCGATATTTTTCAATATTCGATACATTTCACTCTCTTGAAATGTCATGTATTTTAAAATTATTGTGAATGAAAGCATGGATTTTTAATGTCACCATTCACCATAATAATCAATTTTCAACAATCTGGAACTGAATGATTTTTCAAATACAATATAATAATATCTATTATTACATCACGAATTTTAGTGAAAAATTCCCATCAGTTAATTCAGAAAAACTACAATAAAAAAAAAAACAAAAATTGCTTTTGGGATTAAAAATAAGGCAAGGAAATCAAATTTATAAATACTATCATCAACAATTTAGAATTTCTATATGAGGCACATTTCTCTTAATTTCATTCGATGAAAAAATTATTTTGATTTTTATCAAGTACACACACAAACACACACAATACAAAAAAAACTTTCACTCTAATTTCTAAACTAAAATAATGTGATTTTGATCCTTTTGGTGAAAATGTCATGTCAAAATTTTTATGAATAGAATAATAAAATAAAAATACACTAACACTGAAACAGATCGCAATTAAATATAATTTTTAATCTTGATATTTTTAAAACATTTTTGGAAAAATTTTGAAAAAAATGTGCTTAATACTGCTTTTATAGTTTTACTCAGTCTGCTCGTCCGAATGTTTACAAAACTTTTACACCGTTTGAAGTAAAGAAAAAACATTGCAATCAGGGGGAGGTATTGTAAATAAATTAAGTGCCTACTCAACACGGAGCTACTGCTCCCAAAAGGTCATACAATCACTACATTTAAATTGTTATAACAAAAGTTCTATATACAAATCCAAAACGTCAAACGATAACTGGTTTTATAAGATATTTAAATATATGTAGCACAAATGTATAGGGTTGCCATAGGATTCTTCGATTTACCGTTATACGAAACTCAATTTTTGTAAAATTCTTAGTCCCTTATGTTTTTCAAACATTTTGAGTTAGAAACGTGAAGTGTTATAGTTCTTAAAAAATAAATATGAGTCTTTAAGTAAACGTTTTAGTGTGGCCTTCGTTTAGCAGCAGTGAGGGATGAAAAATTTAATATTTTAATTTTTAAACACTTGATGTAACTTGAATATCTCTTGAAATATTTTTTAAGAAATATGCAAAAAATAGAGCTTTGACATTATACTTTGACATGTGTCAACTGTTTTTCCGAACTGTCACGGGTTTTCTTAAAATTGAAGAGAGTGTCACCTGATTTTTCAAAATTATACTAATACAATAAATTTCTAATAAAAGTTCTAAAAACTAATTATAAACTTTTTTTCAATACACTCTATTCCCAAAATTTAATACGAAATATTGTTTAATTTTGAAAATGTGCTTTTTTAAAAACCCTTGATTAAATTACTTCCTTGTTATTTGTTAGTTTGGTTTAAAACTGGTTCAATTAAATGTCATTATTATTTTAAAGGACCCTAAAAACATATATATATATAATCAATATTATAGTTATTGGATATTTTTAAATTATTATTATTATTATTCGTGTTGTTGTTGTTGATAAATTTTATACTTCCTTGTTTCCTTGTTTTATATTTTTGTTAATCATTTCCCCCTCCCCTTCTTTTTCAACTAAATACTTCCCTAACTGTACGTGTTTTTAATATGTATAACAAAGTATATATACATAAAAATATATATTTACAAAAATAGAATAATTTTGGCTTGCTTTTTCTTTGGTTTTTATTATTTTGAATCTGGATCTGAAATCTGCATCTGTCCTTGGGCAATCATTAAAAAAAAAATTTTGACATTAAAAATAATAGAATGTCGATTGCCATATGTCAAAAAAAAATTGTTGTTTTGAAGAATCTGTTTTCGATTTCCCTTTAAGTTAAAAATAAATTTTCTATATACAAATAAAGTTATATATATAATTATATAAAAATATGTATGTATTAGTGTATAAATGTATATTGAAAATTATTGATTTTTGTCCGGAAAAATCAAAAAATTAAAAAAAAAAAAAAATGTTACTTGTAAGAAATTTTGTTGTTGTTGTTATTTAAAGGATTTTTTTTTGTTTTTTTAACTGAGGGTTGAGAAAATGAAATTATTATCCTTCTAATTTATTTTTCTGTTATTTTTATTATTATTTAAATTTATTTTTTTTTGAGAAAATGTCATGAAATATTATTATTCTTCCGGATTTATAAACGATTGTCACGAGTTATCCACAAGGATGGCACAGATATTGTATTATTATTTATGTGTATATGTATATTTTAATTTGGAATTATTTAGAGCGTGTTTTTCAATTTTTGATTTATTTAGAATGAATGTTTAATGATTCATAGAAATTTAACTTCAAAGATAGTTTACCAAAAATTGAGCAGTTAATACTTAATATAGATATTAAATTGTTTTGAATAAAGAGGTTTATTTAATTCAATTTATTATACCAATTCCAAAGAAAATATGTAATGCAGATGGAAGTTGAATATTACCTGAAAATAAAAAAAAAAAAAATTTATTAAAAAATGTGTTAATATAAAGTTCATTAAAAATTATTAATAAATTATAATTTCCAAAAAATACAAATGTAAATATTTTTTTAAAAGTATAAATGTTTGATAAGAGACAAGTAACAGATCTAACGCTGAACACAGGTTAACAAATAAATGAATGAAATTAAATACAATAAATAAGAATGAATTTAGTTCTTCAAACGTTGAGAATATTAAAGACTTGCTTTCTATGATAGATACAGTCTAGTTTTCATAGGCAGGCCAAAACAAATGAAACACTCAACACTCAAAACTAATTTAAAATAGTTACTTCGCAAAACAAATCGTAATTTTTTTTTTAAGCGCTAACTGTTTATACCATAGCTACATGTTGGAACAGAGGGTCATATTATATTCGTGTTATTAAAATTGGTCTTATTGAATTCCACATACAATTTAAACATGAGATAGTACTAGGCCTTATAACATGTAGAAACGTGTTAGATTTTCAATATTTGCAATTCTATTTTTTGTTTATATTGTAATATTTTGTATTTGAAATATATGGTATTCTATATCTGCGAGGTATATTATTCAATTAAATTATTTGTTCATATTTTGCATTTGTTTATATTGTTATATTAACGATTTTATTTATTAAAGATATATAATTATTAATTTTTGATTATGCCATTAATTTGAACCCAATGGCGAATGGTAGCTGAGTCGAGTCGAAAACCAGAAAAGTTTTTTCACTTTCACTAGAATTCGAACCCGGGCCTTACCGTATAAAAGATCGACTCTCAACCACTGTGCCACCCAGCCGTTAATTTTTCCATAAAACCAGAACAATGCTCAAAAAAACGAAAGGTATTTGTAAAAAGTCTAATACAAGTTTTGGAATATTTTTTAAATATTCGGTTATACACATCGGTTATTATACAATTTTGAGATATTTTTCTTTAACACTTCTTTATGGAGCCCAGAAAATTAATTGCTGAAAGAACTTTATGACATAACTTTTCCTTCAAACCCAATAACGTTTTTCTAATTTTGACGTTCCACAGAATGCTAAGGATTTTTTTTGCAACCAATGGCTTAGGTAATGATTACAACTAAAATAAAACTATTTTTCAAAATTCCGAATTACAAATTTTTATTTCAATTTTCCATTTTCAAAAAAGCCAAACTCTTCCCTGCTATATATTTATTCTATATCAAATCACTATAAAAACTGTGGTTTTTAAATTGTTTTTATATTTAAAAATCTTGAAAATAAATCTTTAAAATTTAACAAACAAAAATACACAATAATTTCATTAAGATATAAATTTCCTTGGAAAAACAATAAAACAACAAATAAAAAAAAATTTTACCACTAAATAAAATTTGTTTGTGAAAAAAAAACCACTGTTTTTAAAACTTACAGAGATATACAAACACATACACAAGTATATAAGTGGAAATGAAACGTGCCACTTTCAATTGAATTTATTTTGCCAATTTACATTTTCCAAAGAATTGGAAATTTTTCTTTTTATTGTTTCTCCCTTTCTTGTGACTTTGTCTTCGCATTTAAAGCATCTTTTAGTGTACCTATACTGTATTTTTATTTTCAAATCCCCAGGACACAATCTAAATTCAACCAACCCCAAAAAAAAACCTCTAAATTAAAATCAATATAATTGAAGTTGACATTGAAGATTTGTAGAGATGCGTATCTGAGTTTTTATTCTTTTTGTATTTTATTTCATTAGAAAATAACGCGGTTTATTTTACAAATTTTCTTTTTATTTTCCACAACCGAAAATCCTAATAAAAATCTTTTGTTCTGATTAGGGATCCAATCAGTATCAAAAGAATTCTACACTGAACCATGATTATTTCTCATATTCCACGTACATTCAAAACCAAAATGACACCAATACACATTAAAATCATTTTGTCAGTTTTTATTACAAATTTTTACCGATTGCATTGCAGTGCCTTTCAGAATTCCAAAAAAAAAAAAGGGGGGGAGAGTGGGGACAACGACTTTTGCTCTAGTATGTCACAAAATTTAAATTTAAATACAAAAAAATATATGAATACGACTTTTTAACTTCTTGATGATTAAAACGTATTTTTAATATCATGATGTTGTCATCATCGTCTGAACATGTCTTCAGCACACAAAAAAAAACTCTAACTGAAATACCAAACAAGTCTTAACAGATATAAAGCGGCATTTTGATATCATATAGAAAAAAAAACTGAAATGTACAATAACGTGCAAAGACATGCGAGAGTCAAAAGACATTGACAATGACGATGATGAAGGTTTTTAAGTTATAAATTTGTTTTTTTTGTGTGCTCCCGTGTGGATTTAAAATGCAACTAATACATTATTAGATTCTTTATTTTGTATTTTTCTAATACTATGTCTTATTGCTTTTATATTTGTTTGGAGTTTGACACTCCCTTTTTTTTTATTTTGAAAAAAAACAATATTATTTCTGAGTTTCAAGGTAATTTTTTTCAATATTAGTATAGACTTGTACTTTAATGACAAATAAAAATCAGGGGTAACTTTGGATTAGGTGGGGAAGGGGAGATAAGTTGTCAAAGACAATCATTATTAGATTTTATATTTAAAGACTTCAAATTGCAGTAAAATTCAATTTTTTTTATTATCAACTTTTTTTTGTAACTAAGTGTTGCCAGGGTAAACAAATTTTTATTTATCTGTCATTTGCAATAATTATGCAAACTTTGAATTCTTGAATTTTGAATGTAATTTGAATTTTTGAAGTTGTCTAGTACAAAATGGTAAATTTTACATAATTCTTTCATTAAATAATAAAATGTGAGTATCTCAAAAATATTTCAATGCGATTGAACAGACATTTTGAAATAATTTCTTCTGTGTGTGTGTATATGCATAGAATTCGCAAATTTATTTGACATTTCTATATTATCATAAAAACAACCCTTTAACCCTCGGTTACTGTCCTCTATTTACGTTACGTAGTTACTATCCAGGGGTGGAAAACACCCCATACATTGAAATTCGTATTTGAACTGCTATAACATAAATATCTTAAGGCATTTTTTTTCCAGATTAAATCAGTAAAAATTCTACAAATTTAGAAATATGAACTTCATTTTATTAAAAACTAAATAAATAAATATATAATAAAAACAAAAAATACTTCATTTAATAAGAAAATAAAAAAAATTAAAATTAAATACTTTTTAAATTATCACAAAATCTATAATTTTCATGCCACGTTCTTGCATTTGGTTGTTTTTGAAAGCAGAAATATAACAAATAAAAGTTTATTAACAAAATTTTTTTCAACAGGAACAATTTTTTAGAGAAAAATTTTATTAAATTAATGTAATTTATCTCACCAGTTTTCAGTATTAAAAAAAAAATTCCAAAAACAAATTTGTGATTTTGCCTCCAAATTGTAGCAATTCACACAAATTAGCTATGGCAATTCAAATATTAATTATTTTTATATAATATAATAATATAATACTATAATAATAAAAAAAAATAAAAGGTCACAATTATAACTCAAATATCTACCATAATACAAAATTTCGTTATTATGAATAAATTTTGTGTCAAGATTACTGTCGGGGGTGTAATATACCCCATTTTGTAAAAAAATTCTGTGTCAAGATTACTGTCGGGGGTGTAATCTACCCCATTTTGTAAAAAAATTTTGTGTCAAGATTACTGTCTGGGGTGTAATCCACCCAGACCCATTTTGGATTGCATTTTTCGAGGTCTTTTTTTATCAAAGCCCACATTTAATTTATACAAAATAAAAAAAAAATATCCAAAACGAGATTACATATTGATTTGAGATCAACTACTACAATTTTTCGTATGTATTTTGTCTTGCGAACTTGATTTGGGTGGATTACACCCCATGGACAGTAACCGAGGGTTAAAATATCAGAATTTCATTGCATTTTGGATAAAAAAAAAATTTTAATTTGTTCCTTCCTTAAATTATAATACTGTTAAAATATCCTAAATATAGATTATAAATTTATAGACGGGCTCATATCACGTGAAATCACGTTCTTGTCCTTTTTTTTGTATTTTTTATTTTTGTAAAAAGGATATATGAAAGGATTTCAATTTAAATTTTAAACTCAGTCAATCAAATTCGATAATTATTGTTATTTACTCATGCTTAACGCGCAGAAATACTTGACGAAGTATACACTTGAAGTTGTAAAAAAAAAATAATGTTTTCTCCACTCTTTTGTTGTAATTTAAATTGTCATATTGTCTCCCCAAAAAGTTGAAAAACTTCAAAATATATATAAATAAACAAAACTCACCTTTTCCTTTAAAATTGTATAAAATAAAAAAAATTGTAAAAAATTTTTTTAATAAAATTTTAACATAAAATTGAACCAAGTTGCAATCTTATATAATGCGAAGTCATATATACTCTTTTCACATGAACTTGGTCTTTTTCATATGAAATTTGGTCAATTATCAAATCAATTTTTTTCCAAATTAAATTTGTCATTTTCAAATGAAATTGGTGTTTTTTCAAATAAATTTAGTCCTGTTTTTGAGAATAATTCAAGGGAATCATAAGTAGAACTGACATTTGTCGCCTAATCCGTAATAGAAACTTAAAATTGGGGAAGAAATAAATATAAGCTCCAAAAAAGTTAAACCCAATACTGTTTTCTAGGGGAGTTTTTGAATGTTTGTCATTTAAACTGTATTTTTATACAAATGTCATCAGGTGCTGTTTTCTAGCGGAGCCATAAGAGTCGAACTTTTTTAAGTTTTATTACTGTATTCAGGTTTTTCTATGAAATCGGTTGGTATCTTTTTTCAAATCCCAAGAAATGGGGCTGATTAAAACAAAGCCCATTTCATTTGCTGATTTCTCATCAATTTAATTTGAAAAAGGATCAATTTGTTTTGAAAAAAGACCAATTTAATTTGAAAAAGGGCCAAGTTTATATGGAAAGAGTATATATAAATATCCTTTGACTTATATGACGGTAAAACTTGTATACAGTTACGAGCACTTAAATATAAATTCTTTCATTTCTTTTTTTTTGTACATTTTGACAATTCAGCTCCCTCAATTGTTATGATACAATGAAATATTTCCCCCTTATATGATTTGAAAGTTCTAAAAAGGGGTTGCAAGTTATATTTGTATCCCGAATAATGAAATATAAAAAAAAAAATACATAAAACTCGTCATCATATTCTTTAAACAATTCAAATTAAACTCTACACGAAGGTAAAGTTACGTTATACGTTATTATATTTGCATTATATTATATCATAAAGTACATACGTCACAATAATAAAACCAGGTAAAGGTAACATTGAAAATTACTTTTGGTTTTTTGTTTTGTAATATTTAAAAAAATAAATTTTCTTGTACTTGTATCGCATACGAGACGCGAGCAGAAGTTTGTAGCATATAAAAACAAAACGCAAGTAAAAGTTTTTTTTATCAAATAAAAGAAAAAATTTACCTGAAATTGAAACGCAACAAGGTAGAAAAAAAATTTTCATTTAAAAAAAAAACAAAAATGCAAAAAAACGAATATAAAAAAAAATTTTACATTTTCTTCAATTTTCCCCCCTGTCTTTTGTAATGCCAACATAACTTTAAAATGTATTTTTCTTATTTTCAATAAAAAAAAAAAATATTTCAGGATACAAAGTAAGGATATTTTTAAGTCCTTTTTGGGGAGAAAATTTTTTTATTATTTTTTTTTAATTTTGTTGTTGTTATTGTATTGAGCCGAGCTATCAAAAATTGGAATATGCGTACTTCTTTTTAAATAAAATCAATTTTTAAAAAAACAATTCAGAAAGTCAGAATTGGGCAAATGTTTTTCCTTGTATAGGTTTTTTTTTTACTGTTGGCTTTGTTTTTTAAAGTGTCTTTTAATGCAAATCACAGCTAAATTTAACCTTTTGTATGCCTATGTGATCTTTAATCTTTGTAATTCTAAGTAGAATTACAAAGAGTAGAATTAAAGTACTGTAGGAATGGCCAGCAAAAATACAATGGGAGCTGCTAGAACAATTATGGAATTTATTATTAAGTCAGTTGTCGGAAATTTTAAAGAAATGAGTTACCTAATTCCTGTTCGAACGCCGTCATCAGGTCAGTAATTAACTCACCCAGCGGAGTCTGATTGTATTATTTCAGAATAAAAAAGACATTAAAGTTAGAAAATACGAGCATTCAATGTTCTTGAATTATTAAAAACTTGTTATGGAATCGAGTGTTTTTTAAGATGAACTACGGAATCAAAGTCATCAGAAGAAAATCCATGAATTTTTTAAACTGAAAACGTTAAAGTAAAGCCAGTGCATGTTAAAATTATTGAAAACATGTTTATGAATCTTGTGTTTGTTAAAATGAGCAGTGGAGTCAATTTTACTTCAAAAGGGATACACGTTTTCCCAGCATTTAAAATCATTATTCCTGACAAAGGAAGTGATTAGCACAATCAAAGGTAGATAACGAATAATTATGCCAAAGCATTTCGCCAATTTATTAAAAAAACTTAATAAAACTTGTTTTAATGCAGAATATAAAATTTATCAATCCCAAAAACACATCAATCCATCTTAGATTAATCTACATATAGAAATATATTATTACATGTAGAAGTATTTAACTAAAGTTTAGTAGATTTCATAAATTAAAATAATAATGGCAAAACTCTTTTATCTTTAAATCATACAATTTAAAATTTTTCAATTACTTAAGGTTATAAATTCAAAATTTTTAAATACATATATGCATTTGTGTACATATCTCGTAAGTAATCAAATATTAACTAGATCGGAAATATGTTTTATGCTAACTGCAATCTATTTTTTTTTCTCATAATATATATTTATATTCCCTATTGTATTCCTTTTCCTACTATTCATTTTGAAAGCAACATGAGAAGAAACACAATTAAAATACAATTTCTGGTCCATTCCGGAATAAATTTTTCAAAAAAATAAATCTACTTACTTTGTATATGAATACATTTCCAAAACATATATATGAATCTGTATATATGTATATATATGCCACTACATATATACATATACCATTGTGAATAATGATAACTGAACAAGGAAAATATATTTTCTAAGGATATGCATTATACATTATATTCTTTTGTTCGAACATTTTATTTTATAAATACATATACATATATTATATATATATATATACATATATTTTTTTAATTTAAATTTTTCTTTAATATTATTTATTCGATGTTCTCTCTGTTTTGTGGTCAAGAACTTTTAACATAAATTCTTTAGATTCATTTCAGGATCCTGATTTGTCTGTTTTTTCCATTTTTCTAACTTAAATATTAATGATGTTCTTCTTCATTTTTATTGTTGTTTTTGTTGTTATTATTGTTGTTACTAATGATCCTGAATCCTGATTTTTGTATTCCAGCAACAACAACAATTTTTATTTTTAAGATGGAAATGATTTTAATACGACAAAGGACACTAAAAACACATTAAAACTGATTAAAAAAAAAATTTTTTATATGATGTGGTATGAGAAAAATGTTATTCGCAATGTACTCGTATCCTTATGGATCCTTAAATTTTTTTTCATTTATTTCTTTTTGCTTTACATTTGTGGTTGTGGTAATTGATTTTGTGGTTACATAGAAAAAGAAATTCTAAAAGACTGCAAAAACAAGAAGGAAAATTAAAAATAGAATGCTAGAAGATTTTACAATCTCGGAATAACTAAAGAAATTTTGGAGACTGAATTTGGGAAGAATTTGGTACTATATTAAAAAATATGAAAATCCTGTTAAATGGTATTTAATGTGAGAAAAAGTTGTTAACATTGACAGAAATAAGCAAAAAAAATTTTATTTTTTAAGCTAATAAACATCATTATAACTGTCAAAAGAATGTCATTTTCTTCGGTCTCTTAAGGGAATTTTAATAAACTTTTAAGTAATGTTAAGATTTTAAAAAAGTTTTTATTTTGACATTGATATACTGTGATTACAACACAGATTTTTAATAATTTGAGTAATAATAAGTTTATTAAATTATTCTTTTTTGATAGACAGTGGAAGGAAAATGTATTTTTGAAAAGTTTTTAGAAGTTTAGCAATCAATGAAATTTTGCGAATTAAATTCGACAATTATAATTAGTTTAAAATGAAAATTAATGAACTAATGAATTAATGTACCTAATTATACTTAGTATATAGTCAGGAGTTTGTCCACCAACTCTTCTGAAATATTTGACTAATATTTTGCAATCAACATGTATCCATTCGTTTATGCGCCACGTAAGCAGCAAGCAATGACGTTCTGAATCAAATGACATTCGTAAAAAAGGGATTACCATATTTTCAAATGTACAGTTGACATAAATACAAAAATGTTCAGAGAAATTTAACTCTAAACTTGATTACTTGATTACTTCATTAGCTATTAAGTTAGGCTCTAATTAAGAAAGAAGGTGTTTGGCAGCTACTCGAACCCGCTGAATAAACTGGCTGCATTTAAATTGAAAAAACGGTTCTTTTTTAAAAACGAATTTTTGAAAATTTCCGAAGTCTAGTTCGTTTAGTTTTTGAGACATCGTAGGGGCAGCGACGGACGAAACCACACAGCTAGATTACATAACTTTTCTATTCTAATCCGATCCATACACTTGAGTCTCTAACGTAATTTCAAATTATGAGTAATTTGACGTTTGACATAAAATTTTTATTTTGAATGCTTCCATCTAACGGATCTAAAGCTGTTTTCTGAAATATAGGAAAAGCAAATCTTGTCATGAATTTTGCTCTATATTAATTAGTAATTTCAAATTATGAGTAATTTGACGTTTGACATAAAATTTTTATTTTGAATGCTTCCATCTAACGGATCTAAAGCTGTTTTCTGAAATATAGGAAAGGCAAATCTTGTCATGAATTTTGCTCTATAATATATATATGGATGATCTTTGGATGAATGCATCCCGTATGAACGTAGTATAAGTAATTTGACGTTTGATATACAATTTTATTTTGAATGCTTCCTTCTAATGGATTTAAAGCTGTCTTCTGGAACTTGGAAAAGGAAAATCTTTTCATGAATATAATATAATATATATATGGATGATATCTGGATAAATGCATCCCGTATGAACGTACCATTATTCGTAGGACATGTAATTATTAAAGAAAATATTTTCCAAGCTTCAGAAGCGCTAGTAAACAGAAATAAAATACAGGGTGTACTAGGAATAAAATTCGTATAATTTTGGGACATTTTGGGAAATAGTAGAGTGAAACTGAAATGTCTGGATCATGCTACCTCTAAAATTTAATTAAGTCACAAAAAATAAGATTACTTAGTATCTAAGCAACGTCTGGAGTAAAAAAGAAAGGAAAACTTCATCCTGTTAGTTTATAATCTTGAATACACTCGAAAAAGAAAGTTTAAATACGTCATAATCAAAATTAAATCAAAAACCTTAAAACCAAAAAAACTACATATTTAACTAAATAATTTATTCCTTATAAAATTTAATTTAAATATTTAGTTTTTTAAATATCTTAATCTGCAATCATATCTTTTCAACAAATCAGCAACAAAAACTTAACTAAGTATAATTTATTATTATTACTGTTATTGTTATAACAGCACTTTTTTTTTGTTTAAAACAAACTTTTTTAACACTTCTTTAATATTTATTATACCATTGTATATAAATCTTAATTTAAATTTTGTTTTTTTTTTTTTTTATCTAAATAAATTCTATTAAGTACAACAAAATCACGTTAATTCTTGTTGTTTTTTTTTTTTTAATCTTAATTACTAACCTTTACTCACATATGATTAAACTATTTACCTCAAACATATTATGGACACATTATTATAAACATATGATATTTTAAGTTAGTATATTACATTAATTAACCTTCATTTAGTATAGTTATAAAATAATATATTATGCATATTAAGTATATAATGTATGTTTAAAAATATATGTATGTGTATTATATTAAGGTATTAAAGTAAAATAATAAGTTAAATTTAATCACCAAAGAGAGTTAAGTTAAAAAAAAGTTAAAATAAAACAAAAAACTTTATTAAGCCCACCTAAACTTTAATCCAATTATAAAAGTTTCTCATTTTACACTCTTTTTTTTGTTAGTATTTACAGGGTGTTTTTTTTTTTTTTTTTAAGCGCTAACTGTTCAACTGTTAGGCTAATAAGCCTGTCTTTACCATAGGTACATGTTGGAACAGGGGGTCATATTATATTCGTGTTATTAGAATTGGTCTACTTATAAGTACTAGGCCTTATAACATGTAGAAACGTCTTAGATTTTCAATATTTACAATTCTATTTTTTGTTTATATTGTAATATTTTATATTTTACTTGTATGGTATTCAATATCTGCGAGTTATATTATTTAATTAAATTATTTGTTTATATTTTGCATTGGTTTATATTTTTATATTAAAGTATTTTTTATTAAAGATTTATAATTATTAATGCCATTAATTTGAACCTAATGGCGAATGGTAGCTGAGTCGAGTCGAAAACCAGAAAAGTTTTTTTCACTTTTACCAGAATTCGAACCCGGGCCCTTCCGCATGAAAGGTCGGCACTCAACCACTGTGCCACCCAGCAGTAAATAAAATAAAATGGGCTAATATTTTTTACTTCAAAGATTATTCTGAGTGGGTAATCATTTTGTATGGATACTGAGTTGAGGATATTGTAGTTTTTAAGACAAAGGAACTTAAAGAAATTTTTAACAAACTTTTTTATTAGTTGGCATTTAACTCTGTTTCTATGTTACCGTAAAATAATACATTCGATGACTTAGAAATTAATTCTATAAAAAAAGTATCAGTACATTTTCCATAATCATATAATCAAAAATAAATTGTATATTTGGAACACAGGTCCCACCCTAAAGTTTGGTTCAAAACGGGTCGTGGTTTTAGTGAGTTAAAGTCACACACTAACTAAAGGAATACCGCACAGCTCACAAAAGAATCTCAAGCTTTTCACTGTTCCTTTTGAGAAAGATGTTTAACATGTGATTTGGACTTATCTATTGTTCTCTTTCACTTAAGAATTTAATATGGAATGTGTTCAGTACTTCCCAGAATGACCCTCTTATATATTATACAGATCAATGAGCACAAAAGGCTTTCAGGCTTTTCACTGTCCTTTTTAAAAAGAACGTTCCACATCTCTTTCACGTAAGAATTGTATATGGTGTGTGTTCAGTACTTCTCAGAGCGACCCTCTTATATATAAGTACTTCCCAGAATAGCCCTCTTATATATTATACAGATCAATAAGCACAAAAGGCTTTTAGGCTTTTCACTATCCCTTTTAAAAAGAACGTTCCACATCTCTTTCTCGTAAGAATTGTATATGAAATGTGTTCAGAACTTCCCAGAGCGATCCTCATATCTTTTCTACAGATCAATTGATGATTTTGACAGTCTCTTAACAATGAGCCCCTTGAAGAATGAGTACATAATAAAAGAAACACCCTGTATATATTTTTAACAACATGTATCTTATAAATACACATATTAAGTATACAAAGTATAGAGGTTCTCAGGTACCAAAAATATGTATATATATATTTATAAATATTCATAAAAAAACATATAAAAAAAGGTGTAGTCATCAAAATATTAATTTCATGGGTAACATTAGGTTTATGATAATTGAAAAAAGGTTTTTTAAAAACTGTAATATACAAAAAATATAACATCATCACATATAATAAAAATAAAATAAATAAATTTACTATACTAACTACATTGTATATTATTTTCATATTCCCCCCTTATACTCTCTGATATAATATTTTTATATAATCTTACTGACACATTTTTATTACATGCAATAATTAATGTAGTAAATTTTACTCTAGAGGAGCAAAAAGTGTAGAAAGTTTAAGGAATCTTTTAAAACTTTTTTCCTGAATTTTTCATAAGCACAATGAAGACTTTAAACTTTTAAATTAATGTTATAGTAGTTTGATGTTGCGGTTAACTGTTATAAGCTATACAATTATCTTAATAAATAATATTAATATAACAGTTTACAAGTAATAATAACTTGTAATAATCCATACCTAACTGAAAATATAAAAAAACTGTATTAAAGTGTTAGTTGAACTTAACGAATAAAAAAACAAACCTCTGACACAAAAGAAAATTATGATTTTTTTTTAATCAGAATTTTACGGTAAAAATTTACCGAAAAAAAAACATGTTAAAAGTAATCACAGTAATGAAAATAACTGATATTATAATAAAATAAAAAAATTGTACAATAAAAAAAAAGATCAATGACAGCTCCGCTAATCTCTTGTTAATAGCTAATAAGGTGTAGTAATTTTTCATAACAACCAATGTTTTTTCTATTAATAGAAAAATTGAAAGCACGTAACATTAAAAAAATGAATTGTGCGAGCTTAATATAAAGGTGTCATAATAGTTGTAATAAAGTAATAATTATGTTATATACAGAAATCCATAAACTTTTATTAAATGTAACTATTATTATGTTTTGTTGTTATTTCTCCTCGTTCATTATTATTAATTTAAAAAATGTTTATAATGTTATAATCGAAAGTTGAAATATACTATAATACTACATACAGAGTGTCCTTACTTTGAAATATACTAGAAATACTTTATACCTCCTCAATTTGATTCTCAATTCGTAAATCTATTGACTCCGGAAAACCTAAAAATATGCAATTTAAATATGAAGAAACTTCAAAACTCAAAAACTGAATAAGGTTAAGTTCCAATGTCTCGAAATTTTAATGGTTTAAAATACCGTAAGTTTGAAATTCGAAAAGTTAGTCAAATTAGCTATTCATTTTATTAAGAAGATGATTTTTTAGATTTTTGACAGCATTCACATAAATGTCATTTTGTGTAATTTTACATAATTGTCACAATTGTCAAAGTTGTTAATTTTTGAAAATTATATTGATTAACTTCGTTTAAGTTTGTCATATCTTAGAAACTAGCAAAATATTCAACTCTGTTTCTATGGTAACCGTAAAACAATTTCATGCAAAAATTTAGCATAGTAATGAAACCCTTTGCAAGGGTTTTCTAGTAGCACATTTAATGAGGAAACACCCTGTATTTATATAAAGTATATAATATATATATAAAAATTAAAATAATCAAAGAATAAAATATTATATTATAAAGAAAAGCTGTTTTATAAAAAAAAGTTCACGACAGGAGATTAAATGATTTTTAATGATGTTTAACTGATATTTACTGAATAATAGTAATTTTTTTTTTAATAATAGTAATAATATTTTTCTTTTGTGTATTTTTTTAATTTTTTACGTGATTTTTTTTTTCATTTTTCTTGTGAAAATTTTTTTTTAAATTAAGCTATAGGAAGTGCAAAAAAAAAAGTTTTAGATAATAAGGTAGTATAGGTTAAGATAACTGTATTGAATTTTTAAAATTTTTTTTATTACTAATTTGTAATAAAATTTTTATTATTTTGATTATTAAAAATCTTGAGGCTTAAAATATCTGTTAAAAATATTTTGAATAAGCGAAAATATAGAATAAATATTAATATTTTAGGAGTTACAAAATTAAAATTGAACAATATAGTTGTTCTATTTCCGTGTAATTTAATAAAATGTAATCAAAATACATATAAAAGCGTACAGGATTCAATAGGGTTAGAAATATTCAATTAATTTAACTAGAACGTTAAAAAGTAGTTGTAAATAAGTACTTTTACTTGTAAATTGAGTTTCAAACTTTTTAAAAACGAATCTGAGTATGTTAATTAGAATCTGTTATAATCTCTTGTTGTAACTCAAAATGTTTTTAGTTCATTCTTATACCTCACATATGTGATATAAATTATTTTTTTTTTTTTAAAAACTCTCAAGTCACTTTTTGTAATCGGAAATGGACGCAAAAGAATGCAAGAGAAACAGGAAGAAGCTTTTTTGTAACATTTTTGAAGGCTTTATCTTTATTGATCTCCGAGATAGAGTCGTTTGGCCTTCGTTTGATCGTAAATTCGAACCCATTTCAAGAACTCCGAACCTATAGTTCAATCTCGCCATTTATACAAGCCTTATTTTTCGTAATTAGTAACCTGCAGTATTAAGTTCTTCATGATAGCATAATTTTCTTTTGACTTGCCTGTTAACGGACGGGCGTATGGTTATCACTAAATCGGCTCAAAGTTTAATGCTGAGTAAAAATATATATACTTTTCTATATCTAGTTT